>QUSF01000016.1:8573746-9076180 GCA_003676055.1 Chloebia gouldiae
GGCTGCAGTTCTTCACAAACTGTTCCAGTGTGGGTCCTTCCCATGGGACACAGTTTTTCAGGAACATGCTGCCCCAACACGGTGCCCCTGTGGAGCCACGAGTCCTGCCAGAAAACCAACTCCAGCATGGGCTTCTCTCTCCACAGCTTCACAGGTCCCTGACAGCAGCCTGCTCCAGAATGGGCCTCCCTTGGAGTTTACAGCTTCCTCCAGGCATCTTCCTGCTCCAGAGTGGATCCTCCAGGGGCTGTGGGTGGATCTCTGCTCCCCCGTGCCCTCCCCGGGCTGCAGGGGCACAGCAGCCTCACCTCGGGGATCTCAGCTCCGGTGCCTGGAGCAGCTCCTGCCCCTCCTTCCTCACTGACCTTGGTGCTTGCAGAATTGCTCCTCTCACATATTCTCACTCTCCTCTCCTGCTGTCGTTGTACACATTTTTTCCTCCTTCTTAAATATGTTATCTCCAGGGCACAATCACTGTCACTGGTCAGTGGTGGGTCCATCCTGGAGCCATCTGGAATTGGCTCTGCTGGACACGGAGGAAGCTTCCAGCAGCTTCTCACAGCAGCCACTCCTGTAGCCCTCCCTGCTATCAGAAGCTGGCCAACCCAATGTACCCTCCATTATCTTGTGGTGCTTTTCAAATAAATGATTTCATGTAACTCACAACTTCTGAAGAGATTTGAAGGTTATTGCCTTCCATTCATTTCCAAGTAGATTGGATACTAAAAATAAAAAGTAATGACTCAGAGCTTACCTTTCCTGAATCTGGAGCTGAAATGGTAAATATTTAATGATGGAAACTCTTTCCCAAAGTTTTGTTCTTCTTTGTCCTTCCCTGTAATAAAAAGCAGAATTAATTTCTGAGCACATAGCTGTCCAGGTACCACAGTCATGGATTATCATGTTCCCATAGTATAGAAACACAATCCCCATCCTGCAAAAACCTGTGAGGATAAAAATAGCCCCAGTAAAGACAGTGAGAAAATAATCAAAGAGCTACTGTTCACTGTGGAAAAAAAATCACCCAGATATACAACCTTTCCTTTCATGCAATGCAATGGCTAAAGGAACTGAAAAAGCCTGTTACCATATACTTTACTGTCTTGATATCACTGGAACATCTACAAACAAAATATATGTATTATTCAGATTACAGTAGCTATTTTTAAAAATACATCTAACACATATATATGAAATTACCATTCATGTACTTGGGAGCAGAGGGCACAGTGCAGCATGTGTCCTGTAGCCTGCCTATCAAACAAGGAAAAATGCAAAGGCATAAGGCTGACAGTCCTTGTGCTTTCCTTGCAAGGTCTGAAGCTGACTATATTTTGTTTCTAATTCTCATTGTTAAAAGACATTTGTTTAGAATAAAAACCTATTAGGAGGAAACAGATGATGCTTTGTGCATAACCAAGTGAACAAAGGAATGTTTTTACCAGGATCCATCATCTCAAGGAGACGCTGCAGCTCCTTTGGAAAATTTCTCTCAGAATAGCACAATATCTTTGGCTCAAGGTAAGAGATAAATAAGGGTGTGCCAGCAGGGAGAAGTGTGAATAGGGAGTACAAGGAATAAAATTGCCGAGCTGGATATTTCAGCTCCCTCTCCAATCATCTTCCCACACTGTCAGATCCACACAGGCTTCTGCTCAGATCCTTGGTCTCTGAATGATTTCAAAGACACTTTTTTTTTTTGCCCTAAGATGGGAAAATAATATTTTGGAGGAAGTAGCTGGCATAAAAACAGCAAGTCTCCACAAATCTTTATTGATCCTAACAGCTCCCTGCCAAAAGCAAATGCACAAACTGTAGGCAGCACAAGTTGAAAGGAGTTCTAAAAAGGAATTACATATAGGAAATAGCAAGGGAGTTCTCTGGGCCTCACCACTCCATGAGGAGATAACGTCAGCTAGGTTGGGGATAATCTCAGTTCAACAGCCCCTGGGGCTCAGATTGCCTGTCCTGGTTCCTAGCTGGCCTTCCCATGGCAGCACAGCCACGCTGGAGCCTTGGCAGGGAAAGGTGCTCAGACAGCTCAGCCCGTGCACACAGCCCAGCGTGTGTTAATCCAGCCTGCAGAACTCAGCAGAGTCATACAAACCAAACTGTACCCTGAAAATCCTCCACTGTCATAAACTGATTTTCCCTTTTGCTCCATCACTACTGTAAGAAGATACTGCCATTGTCCTTTTCTCTGCCAAGCACAAGGAAGTTTTTCCTTCTAGTAGCATGAAAATAGAGATTCCTGCCTTTCAAGAAGCAGCTAACAGGGTGCATCACTAGTAAAAGACACCACAAAGTGCACAAATGTGTGTACACAGCCACCATGGGACAGAGTGAAGCTGTCTGACTGCTGAAGGCATCCTGAAGGTCAGTGTGGTGCAAAACTCCCTTTGGCCTCTGGTGTGATAACTAGAGCTACCTAATGATCAGCTCCTGAAGCTGAATTGCCAGAGTAATCTATTTTAAAGGTATCTTAAAAACATCTGCACTCACCCACAGGTCACATATCATAAAGGTATGTTATGGATAATGTCATGGCTATTCTTCAGATTTTGATTTTTTTCCTCCTCAAGTATACTACAACTGGAATTGTAATGATTTTCTGTGGTTTAGATATGTTCTAAAAGGTAAGTTTACATCAAGAATCAGATTTTAGTTTAAGTTCTACAATAGATATAAAAAACAACCCATGAAGTTCACAAAGAGATCTGGATCTCCTTAAAATCACAAATGATTGAATGTTTTTGAGATTATTTCTAGTTCATATCTAGGGGTAGAAAATTCTTCTACCTGACAATTACTAGGACTACAATTTTTCCTTACATTTGCTTTTCAAATTCTGTCAAGGTGAAACAAACATGAATGTTTACCTCTTCATAAAGAGATAAAATGTATTTTTTTTCCCTAACAAATGCATTTGCACCATGAGACTCAGGATGCTTTGGGAAGGCTGAGAGGATGAACGCTGCAATTTTTAATTAACTGTCTGTTTTACCAAGGCATGGTAGGAAAACAAGATGTTAACATGCTTTTCTTCTTCTAACATATATTTCTCTGCATTTGAGGGAGGGCAAGAGGAAGCTTGGAGAGTGTTAGAAAGACCCAAGAGGAGCAATCTTAATGGAACACTTATAGCTTAATTTTACCTATAAAGTGATGCTAGCCTAGGTTATGTCTGTTGGATCTGTATTCCTTGGCTAGGAAGCTAACATTTAATTTCTTTAATCTCTCCCAAGGCAGAGTAATGATGTTACCAAACCCTTCCAAACCTTGTGAGCTACTCACAACAATATTGTTAGTGTTATTACTTTTACCCTTCCTTACAAAAAATGGGTGATTTGGGAGTCCAGGCACGAAAGTCAAAGTGTCAGAGATACTCAGGGGTGCTGCTGTTTCCTTCTGTAGGCTCTACAGCCACTGCTTGAGCTGAAGAGAAGACTGGTTTTTGCATTCCCAGATGGAAAATTTTCAGTTGTGCTAATTAAATTGTATGCATGGCTCCAGGTTACATCAAGTCACATATCACTCACAGTCCATTGCTGATTGTTTTTATTGTTTAGCTGCTTGAAAATCTGCGTGGCTAAGACAGATGCAACACCTTTGGAAGATCCTTTTGCAACACCTGTCATACTTACAACTTTGTGGGAGTAATGCTGAGCCTCATTACATCCTTGGGCAAAATCAGAGAAAAAGGTTGAAATTATTTTATGAAATTGTACAGCAGAAAGGACCCAAGCTCTCCCAGCAGCCTCCCCCTTGTCTTGTCTCCTGGACCAGCTTGAGGACAAGCTGGGTGACTATGAGCTTGCTGAAGTGCATTTGTTTGCATTGTCTTGTCAGGAATTTAATTTCACAACATGACATCTACCAACACAAGCATGTCATTGCAATTTAACAGGCATTTTGTTGGCGTATTATACATCTCATTAAAGTCTCATCTCCTTAGCCAATACCATATGCTACTCATCTGTAGCAAAGCTCTTAAAGGTAATGAAAGAGGCATAATTGTAACTGAGAAATGAACTGTTGACCAGCACACTACAGATATCCCAATTCTACCACACCACTGAAAGCAACACAATTGCAAGAGCAAACCTCTAACATCATTGCCTTATAGGAAAAAAGTGTTGGGCTTAGAGATGCTCCTCAGTCATTCCAGTGTCGTTACAGGATTCTCAGCCCACCAGACAGACCTGTGTCAATGTGTAGGGCAAAGATCAATTTCTGACTTTGTTTTTTTTCAGCTGAGAAGAAAGTTATACTATGCTGAACATCTCTGTTTTCAAAAACACAAATTAAAGTTAAGATATTCTGAAAGCAGTTGGAGACAATTAAGTCACTTTTTAGACCTGTTGATAGGTTTTCCTTCTGCACCTTTATTGCTTTTGAGTGACAATAGGAATTTTAGCTGTTCTTCTGACAATGGGTAAATAAAGAGATATTTTTTAAAATAGATACTTTTAAGGGACTAATATATTAGTCATTGGAAGTTTATTTAGCCATTATAAATTATAACTAGTCACAAACCAAATATGAAAGAGTTAGTGGTGATAGAGATTAAACAGGTTCTATCCTCAGACCTGTGAAGATAATTATGATAAATCAATGTGAAAAGCAATTGGATTAGGTAACAAACCAACTTTAGAGACAAGACCAGAAGGACAGGCTACTCAGAGTGAGTGCTGATAATGCAAATGTCTGTCACTTTGCTGTTAGGAACACTCACCTGCCCCAGGAACTGGTTTGATCCTGTGCTGGCTACAGCCACCTAACTCAAAAGGCAAATCTTTTCAGGTCAGTGAGAGTTCCAATTAAACAAAGGCAACTTTTACCCCTTCAGTATTAAAAACAGCTCCTTGAAATCATATATCTTGACTACAGTGCATCACTAATTAAATCTAAATTAAATTTTACCAAGCAGATTGCCAGGGCCTAATTTTTCAACTGTGATAAATCCAGCTTCCTGATGCTGACTACATGCTCACTAAAGACAAAGATCCACTGAAGAACAAATAAATTTGACCTTTCTTGGGTATGCTAAGTTACACCACAAGAATTGAGCTGGTAGCTTTCTTTGGATAGGCAATATAATGTACATTTATATTTAGGCTGACATTTTAATTGTACATACTATAAAATATGTTTGGAGCTGAATCAGAGTCCTTAAGATTACAAAATAGACATATATTCAAAATTAATTTTTTTTATGTTTCTTTTAAACACTTCATTTTCCTACATCTTCCTCTGTCAAAGCTCTATAAATGTGTTAATGGATGCTTTATTAATGGTTGCCTTGGTCTCACTGAAGTTTTTTCTCTCTTGTTGTTAGTATAATCTGTCTTTTTCATGCCTTCTGTCTGGAAAAAACTGTACAGAATTAGATGGCCCTTTATAAAAGAGCACAAGTTAATGTTAAGTTTTAATTAAGCAGTCTTTTTCATTCATTATTTTTTATCCTAAGAGGCTCTAAATCATAGCCTGTTTCTGGCTGAATATACATAGATTACTGCCTTATTTTATCTTTATATTTATCTATTCACTTTGAACGAACATGGATGAAGCTTAAAAAGTTTCTGAGCATCACATATAAATTATTTCTCATATGCTCCTTTTTTGTAAACACTGAATGAATAAAGTCATTTTTCCAGACAAACCCTGTAAAAACTGATTACCATTTCATTAATCATTGACAACAAATTAGTATTGTGAAGACAAAATGACTGCTCTCTTATGAAAATACCACTTTCTCTATAAAATTTGGATGATGACAGATGATTTTACGTGCCTCAGTTTCTGAATGCCCAGCTTAAAGCTGAAAGGTGCAGAGCACCAGCTGGAAAACAAGGTCCTCTTGACGCAGTCAATGGATGGCTCTAATTTGTGCAGGGTGGTGGTGAGGAGTGTGGTGATGCTTGCAGTTCTTGCCACAATAAAAGGTCACTTCCCTGGCTTTGCTTATAATTATCAGTCTTCCTTACAGTCTGCCTAAAGCATCTGCCTGTGCTTTGTTCAGGCTGCCAGCCAGTCTGAAATCTTTAAGCAATCTTGACTATTAATAATTAGTATTTATTCTGGATTTATTATATAAAATTATTAAGAAGTTTCTATTCCAGATGTCTACACAAAGCTATTTCCTATGAATGATGCTCCCTGGGGAATAAAAAAAAAAAAAAGTGAATTAATACTATGCATCTTTTATAAATAATAAGAAATTGATTCTTAAATAAAGATGCTTACATCTGCCTCTTGCTCCAGATGGTGCAATTTAGCTGCCTATGTTGGTTTTGGTTTTAAACAAATACTTAATCCACCAATTGTCATATCAAGAATTCTCCATTTCTCACAGCTGAAGCCTAAACTGCATTGCTGCTTTAATTCTCAGAACAGGGAGTTTCCTGTCTCACAGGTCAAAAGTACAAGGAAAAAAAATATTTTTAATATTTCAGTGCAGCAGCCACACTTGTAAAATTGCCTGGTACTGTACCCTCCTGTTACTAGCAAAAAATTCAAGCAGCGAACTTAATCTAAAATTCCCACAAGGTCCAACAGTATGTAGGCAGTAGGGCAGACCTGAAGCAACTTTTTTTTTTCTCCTTTTCTTCCACATCATCTGATCACTGAGTTTACATTTCTGTTCCTGGGAGTATCAGTTCCACCTTACAGCAAATCCTTCAACAGAGCAATGCTGCGTCCTTGCCCTAAAATCTGCCCAGGAGGAGGCAGTGAGCAGTGAGCTCTCTGCCAAGGACAGCCAGGTGCTGGATGCTGTTTTTCTAGGAGAACCACAGTGGAGTGGCACAGCTCCTCCTGGGGAAACCAGAAAAACCCCAGTGTGTATGGGATGTCCTCTAGGAATATAAAAAACACAGTATGTATGGTTTGACAAGGTCCTAGCAAAGTTATGGCCCAGATCCACCAAATGAGGAGAGTTTGTAGAGATCTTTGGATGAGATTCACCTAAGCAGAGATATCCCTCTGCTATGACATGCTGTGGCAGCAATTTTTGCCTTGAAGCCTTGCTGCCAAATATCATATTTTGAAATGATACTAAATTCTAAAAAGTTGTAGAGTTATTCCACTTTGATATTTTTAGAATCGCACTCTTATAATACCAAATTCTTAGACTGATTTTAAAACTTACAGTTGACTTGAGAATTTCATAATAAAATCAATGTGTAGTTTGAGTGAACCCATTACTACCTAGATTAAAAAAAAAAGAGTAAGTGAATGCTTTTCCAATTACTATGTTAAAAAGTGATTGAAAATCTCTGTTTTAAGAAGCAGGGAGGAAAAATATTACAACTGCATTCCACTAGTTAAATGAAAAACTTGAATCTACTTCACTAAATTTTACTCATGGAGTAATTTTGGAGCCATAAATAATTAGAAAGGTAAAATTTAAATGAAGATAATTTTTTATTCATTATTTCTTTGTACGTTTCTTTACTATTGTTGACACTTTGGGGTTTTTTTGTAATTGGTTTCCATCTGATTTTTTCTTTTTTTTTTTTAATTAAGAAAAACACTTGGAATAACTTAAGCATGATTTGATTTACTTCTTATTCAGCTAAACTGATGTGTACTTTTGTTATGAGCCTTTATCCAAAGATAAAAATCTCTTTGTTCTCATTTGTCCTGGAGAAATTGTGAGGGTGGTAGATAGAGCTACCTAATCTTGAGAGTGTGTGCTGAGTATCCAGAACTTTTTACCCTAGTGGACATGTGATCTGATTTTAGCTGCAGCTACTGGCAGAGCTGTTTCAAACAGGAGTAGTCCCATGATCCCTAAAAATATGCAAATAAAAGCCATAGCGCTGTAGGCCGCTAGCAAGCAGGAGATTTGGGATCACATTTTAGATTTAGGACATTTCTAAGTAATTTTTCTACAGCTAACACATCTAACCAAAACTACTGAAATGCCTTAAAGGAAATCCAGTAATTCCTTGGGTTGATTGTCAGATAAGAACCAGTCCTGTTAAGCAGCTCCCTGTTTAAATGAGTAGTGAAAGATAAGAGATACTTAAGGAAACTCTTCCTGGCCACCTCGTGGCTATGGGGATCATTTTTCCACCTTTTACAGGTGATGGCTGTAGGAATGTGCTTTTAAAAACTGAGGACTAGCACCTCTGTGGGTGTGAAATGGCAGGAAAGAGCAGCCCTTGCCAGCTCAGAGGCACCTGCCCACTGCACAGGAGCCCCTCTTGGAAAAGGGGCTGGGTCTGACTGCGCACAAAGTCCCAGTTCACACTGGAGCTGCTGGCAGAATTCTTTGCTGCAGGCATCGTTTTAACTTCCTGACACTGACAGACACCTGTGCCTCTTTGCCTGGGATAATTAACTCAGAATGCCTAAACCCAAGTCGATAGCCTGTGCAAAACCAGCTTAAATTAAAATCATTCTCTCCCCAGGCTTTTCATACAGCTTACAAAGAAATGCAGCCCGAGTGTTGCTGTCTTTGAGATTGAGTCGTCACATGAACAAAACAGAGCTACGTTTAGCAAAGCACTGCCCTGCTTGGTTCAGGATGTTCATGCAACATCAAGTTATCACCATTTTGTTGATATACAGTTTTTATAGACCTGCTAAGCTGTTGCTAAGCTGTCAGTTCTGACTGTCTCCTTTAACGATCAAAGATCTGTGACTGAAAATTACAGGGTTTTTAACTCTCCATTTCCCAACAGACTTTGACAGTGGGTCCCAACCATTCTTTTTTTCTGATGTACTTAAAGCACTTTTACAGTAAAT
This sequence comes from Chloebia gouldiae, assembly GCA_003676055.1. Taxonomy (NCBI): domain Eukaryota; kingdom Metazoa; phylum Chordata; class Aves; order Passeriformes; family Passeridae; genus Chloebia; species Chloebia gouldiae. The sequence continues at coordinate 8,582,501 of QUSF01000016.1, forward strand.
GGATGATATCTGAAGATACTCTGCAATACCAAAATCTTCCTAGATACAAATAGCCAACTATAATGAAAGTAAGAGTTGAATAAATTATTTACTGACCCTGGAAGTAATAAAGTGATAGCCAAAGGTGGGGGGTTCATTATCTGTATCATTACCATAGCTCATATGACTCCCATGTTAATGCCAGCAATTAGTTTGCTCAGATTGTCCATGAGAAATTTTCTGTATGAACCTAGCAAACAAAATTCTCATCACTTTGTTCCAGCTATCCAAGACAGAGACATAAACACTGTGAATGACCATATATCCATTGATTATGAGCTTGCACAGACTTAACACCCACACAATAATAAGACATATCCAAATAAGCATTAGGGTCCAAGGCAGATCAAGCGTGCAGCAATTGTACCTATCAGCCTCATTAGCTAACCCTGACCATCCTTCATGGTTCACAGAAGTGCTTTCTGCATTTTAAAGTATCATTAATGGGGAAAAAACGTGTTTGGGATCTCAAATTATTGCTCCCGTGTAATGTTTTTCTAATGCGTTTCTATAAGCATTGGATCTCCTACATAATTTGGGTTGCCTTTCTAAGCCATCAGAATCACTCCTACACAGCACAATACGGTATCAGGTGTGGCTCATGAAAAATAAAATGTGCAACAGAGAAATGCCTAGAGAAGTAACACCTTTATAACTTCCAAATACCTTTAGAAGTAGCAGTTTTATAACTTCCACTGGTTGTCTTTGTACAGGAGAGGATAACTTCCATTTAATCATGTTCCCATGAACTTCCTAACATTAGCATCCCTTAAAAGATGAGAAAAAGATGAGTACTTTCCTTTAATCCTTGTGCCTTGTTAACTGAGGAGTCACCAAGAGCAGAGGGCATTATTCCATGAGTTCATGAGCCTCCTTGGTAAGTGATAATGGAAATTGATGTCATAATTGATGAAGAGACAGCAATCCCTTTTCTTTTTTATATTCTAATTTTTGACACCTAGCTTTTCATCATAATTAAATAAGAAGTAAGCCTATAAAGAAAATGATACAAAATATTGTGAGTGGGGTATATTCAAATACTTTGATTTTGTTTCTTTTAGGATGTATTTATTAAAATGACAGAATCCTGCCATGTAGTACTCAGGACGCTGTGCCCTGATATGCACAAAAGTAGCATACAGGGAGATTATTTTACTTTGTTGTTATTTCTGTATGTATGTTATTTATAACACACACACACACATATATAAAATACATACATTTATGTATGTAGATATATATATATATATCCCCAGTTGTTTTTGTGGGTTTTTTTGGTTTTTTTTTTTTCCAATAGAAAAATAAATTGAGCATATCTGTGCCTTCCAGATCTCAGGGTACTGTACTGTTGTAGTTGCCAAGCTACAGATCACCAGAGTTCTCAACTTTCATTGTATCCATTCCAGCTCCTGAAAAACAATATACTGTAATGGTGTGAAGGGGAACATTTTTCAACAAAATTTCAGCTACCTTTAGCAGAATTGCTTCTGTATCTTTCTACATGTTGCCATAAAATAAGAGAACCTAAATACAATGGAAAGTGTTTTTCTGACATTACAAGGCTGTAAATAGGACAGTGCAGCATTAAAGAATAATGCACTAAACCAGAAGTCCTACTATTATTTTACATGAAAGTAACCCTCCTGGTCTATCTCTGTTTGTAAAAATAAACCATTCTACTGCCTGCTTTCAACGTGTGATCCTGCCTTCATGCCTATTTGAAGGCATAATTTGGCAGGTTCTTTAAATTGAGACCCTAAGTGTCCATGCTTTATGAGTGCTCTCCTCAAGAGCCAGCTGCAAAAGGAAGAGGAGAGAGAAGCCTGTCAGTGAAAATAGAGTTATTGCTAAATCTGAGATACTCTGTGATATAAGTTACTGAAAAATGAAAACAATCTCGCAGAACATCATTGTGCAGGCCAAATGAGCCATGAGAGATTTGGTGGGTAGAATGAAAGGTAATACACCACTGTAATAACTCCAGCAGCTTAAGAACAACCTGTGAACTGAAAGTACACACCAGCTCCAGTAAACACAAAGTTTGAATGCCAGGAGAGGTCTAACCTGCAGTCCTTTGAAACAGAAGGTGTGCTTCATCTTCTAGTAAAAGTTTGATCTCCAATAGCAGATTTCAGCTTTCAATACAGGACTGTTGCTGATGCTGAAGAAAAAATAACCTACTTTACATACATGTAGAAGTAAAAAAACATCCCAATTTTCCCCTTTTATTGCTGCTCAATATCTTGCACTATCAAAATCATCAGGATGCTTTTTTCCTGAAAAAAGATTAATTGCTGACTCATTATCTCTGCTTAATGTCTACCCCACATACACAGTAACAGAATTCAAACGTTCACTTAAATGGAAACAATAGCATGGATATGTACTGCCAACATCACCCCTCAAAAAAAGTTATGCTTGAAAAAATTACTTGCAAAAAAACAAGTGCACATTACTTGTTGGACAGTAAGGTGATGTTCCCAGCCTGTTACTTGTACCCCAAGCATGGAAAAAAGTAAAAATAAAATATTTTCTAAAGCTCTGTTATAAATTAGGAGCTTCCAGACAGCTTAGAAGGTCTTGTTTGCAGGAACTCATCTCTCATAAAAGGCTTGTTGCAGCTCTAGGGAGGAGTAAAATAGCTACTGATGACATTCAAATCATGATCTGTCTTCTCAGTCATTAATTTTAAATATGATTCATACTCTATTATGCTGTGGAAACCAAAGAAATTATCCTTTATTGTGTCTAGCCATTTTTCATCACTATGTACTCATAATGACCAATTTTGCTCTTCCCTTCTGTTATGTGCTTGAAAATGTGCAAAAAATTAACCCAGATATTTACATTTGCCTTTAATTCAGCTTCATAAGGATTTTCCAATGTAAATACATATTTATACAATATAAAAGAATTATTAGCATTCAGAATCTATAAACAACATTAGCCTTTAAATTGCTAAATATTAGGGTTCATAAATTAGAAACAAGTCCAGGTCAAACCTCAGGGAACAAGCACTATTGAGCTTTTTCCTACTTAAACACAAATACATACAAAAATATACATTTGAATGACTGTCTAAATCTGTGTGCAGTTTAATAACCATTGAAGTTAATTCCAATAACTGATGGGTTTGCAATATTCATACTCTTGCAATATCAATGGCATTTTAGTTCTTGGTTTGATTTGGTTATTTTTTGGAAAACAGAACACAGAAAGAGATTTTGGCTCACATTTTCAAAACTCCAACTGCAATTCCTTGTTTCAGCTACAGGCTTTGTGGCTTTGAAGAAATCATTTACTCTGTGACTCAAAATCCCACATGTAAGTTGGAAGTTTTCATTATGCATTTCCATATAAAATAAATATGCTGCATAAAGCTGAGGCACCATTTCCTCCATGTTGAAGAGAGAGGGGGCATCCTCTGCATCCTCCTACTTTCACCCCAGGCAAGGCAAAGTTCTTCCTCCAAAGCCTGTATGAGACATTACTCTGCTGGAACTCCCATTGATCTTTATTTCTAGGGGCACAGTAGTGGAACACTATTTTATACTATTTTATACATTTAATACTAGTGTGTCTCCCTCCTGCCCAGGTGCACGTTCACTGAGGAGCTACAGCAGTCAAGCACAGAGTAACTCTCCATCACTGCAGAATTACTCCAATGAATGAGATCACTGAGCTAAATCTCACAGCACACAGTCCAGTTTGATAAATATCTGATGGATTAGGATGGAGAACAAAATAATATTTATTAGCACAAGGTACTTACTAAATAGTAGCACAGCATCACAGAACATGCTGAGTTGGAAAGGACCCACAAGGATCATCGAGTCCAACTCCTGGCCCTGCTCAGAATCATCCCCAAGAGTCACAATTTGTGCCTGAGAGCTTTGTCCAAACATTTTTGAACTCTGGCAGGCTTGGGGCTGTGACCATTGCTCTGGGAGCCTGTAAGCAGGGCATAGCATTCAGCATCTGCAAAGACAATATAATTTTCACTTCTTTATGTCCAGCATAAGAGTTCATCAGAGGTTGCTGGTTTATAACAAAAAACAAACTAAAAAAAGCCTCATCACTCTTAAAATAATATTGATGATTGAAGGATATAATAAAGCTTAAAAACTTCTAGATTTTTTTTTCCCCAGAGTAATGAGAATAAGGAATTACCTCTACCAGTGAGGGATAGTAAATTATATTATGCAGCTCATACAGCTTGTCACATATGAAGCAAATCCCACACCTCCCACAAGTACGAACTTCAAAGAGGAAAATTTCATCTTAATCACTAAGATTCACTGTTAAATTAGGTTATTGATGGATTGCAAGTAAATATGAGATTTGAAGTGGGGAAGCAGCACAGAAAAACCTGAAAGTGCTACAAGAAAAGAGGGACGTATTGAAGTGTGAGGTGTCTGTGACAAGGTGTTGGCAACAAGAAGGGGTGACATCCGTGAGAGAGGTCAAGGAGCTGCCCTGTCCTGAGCACAGCCAAATCCACAATGGATGTGCCACAGCACATCAACGAAACAGGTGTCACTTCTGGGAAAACATAGTTAAGGAAGGGGAGAAAATGCTGGTCAGGGAGAAAAGGGACCAAAAGCAGTGTGAGAAACAGCCCTGTAAGCACCAAGGTGAGAGGAGGGGGAAGAGGAGCTGCTCCAGATGCTGAAGCAGCCTGTGGAACAGATAAACCCACTGCAGCCTTGAAGGACCCTGGGGTGGAGCAGAGAGAGGTGACCTGGAGCAATTGTGACCTGAAGGAACTGGATTTTTCCTGGAGGTTTATCCCCAGGGATTGGGGCCTGTGAGAAGGACCCACGCTGGAGCTGGGGAAAACTGTGGGGAGTAAGGAGTGGCAGAGAGGAGTGATTATGGAGAGGCCACAACCTCCATTCCCAAGTCCCCCAACCTTGGAAAATCTACATAAATTCTGAGTGTGAAAAATACACAGATACAGCATTAATCCAAAGAGTGACATCTATAGGATCAGGTAAAGGAGCTCATGAAAAAAGGTAGGAATTCTTAGAGCCATTATAAATGTAATTTAATTAGCTTTCTCTCTATTCAGCATTTTCAAAATGTATTTGGCAAGATCCATCTTTGGCAATTAAGTGATTGTTAGACATTAATTGTTTCAAAGTTTCATTGCCAGGAGAAAGAGATAATAAAACATGACAAAAGAGATGTTCTTCAGAGAAAGATATTGGTGGAACTGTGGAAAAGGCAGGAGTTGTGATAATATGGCATTTGGCATAATTTTTTAATTGCTGCTTTAAGTTCAAAATTACTCAATAAAGCAAGTTGTTTAATGATTCAGTTTAAATTTTGCCACTACTTCACAAATTATGGATTCTGTTGTTTAACCATGATACCATTTATTTTGAGAATTTGAAAACAAGCTACTGAAATAGCTTGAAATACTGAAATTTTGAAGCAAAACTAAGTTACAACTTAATTCCAAGAATGTTTCCATGCTATTGAGATTTTTCTCTTTGATTTTCCTTCTGTGTACATATTTGTTCCATTACAGATCTACTTAAATTCAATGCTGTAGCCTATCATTAAAGCTTAGGTAGGCTTAGGTAATTACAGTTCTTCTGAAAATAACTTTAGGAAAAGAAGTTGTGTGCGAAAGTAAGAATAAGGACCAAAGAATTACTTTGGGATAGTCTGCAGTACCAAAGGCAGCATCTTGATAGCTGGCAGTGTATTAATGACTGTAAGAAGCAACCAGAAATACAGAGAAAGAGAGCAGAAATGAACAACCAACATAACTTCAGCAAAGTTAAACAGGCAATTCAACAGAAAAGCTGAGTTTTGTTCAGCTTCCTCTGCATTATTATAATTTACACTCATTTATATCAGAAGGCAACTAATCCATACTGCATATTCCTAATGGAAATGCAAAGGCATCAAATATTGGCCACCTGATAAAGCAAAAGAAAGGTAAACTCATAAAATTTTCTGACAAGTGTTCTCATGAGTTTACATAAAGCAAGACAGTCACATTACTTCCCATATAAAATTTTCACTTTAGCTTGCCACATTCCTCAGAATTTTGCTTAAAAAAAAAGCATGTTTGCAGAATTTTAAGGAAAATATCACAGTTGTTGTTGAATTTGTCTTGAATAAAAAATCCAGATCCTCACTTGAAATTGTTCCCATTTGTGGCATTCACATTCTCTGGACAGAGAGATGTAATTCTGTCTCTCAGGGGAAGCACAGAGAGAGGAAGAGAAAACAATCTTTGTCTCTGCTCCTTTGTTTCCCTAACAAAGTATGGAGATTGTTTACCTAAAGTGATTGCTGGATTGGGTTCTGGTGCTGGTTGGTTGAGTTCAATGACCAGTTGGATCAAGCTGTGTCTCAGATTCTCAGCAGAGAGTTGAGTTGTTAGATACAGTTAGTTGTATGTAGAATAGGACAGTCTCTCTTTAAATAGTATATTAAAGTTATATAGTATAGTTTTAATAAAGCTATCCTTCAGCCTTCTGATCTGGAGCCAGACATCATCATTTCTTCCCTGAGTTGGGGTGCCCTTTTGTACTATACCCATTTTGACCTCTGACTTTTCAGGGAATAATCAGACAAGCAATCTGTGCTGCCTAAATATTTGGTGGGAATATAAAAGTTTCTCTTTGTTCTTGTGTTGTGACATCTAACTTGCTTAAAGTCAAAAATCTTGACCGCCCCTGGACATTTTGTGCAGTAAATCAATTAAAACTCTACTAGAAGAAGCTACAGCCTATAGAAACAAGTAAAGACAATTTAAGTGCTGAATAAAATTTCTGAACTGGAAAACAATATGAAAATTTTGTATATCTGTTCTCATAATTCTTTCAGGATGTATATTTGAGATTGCAAAGAGACCAGTGTATGTATAGGCACTTTCCCCTCACCTGTTTTTAATCTTGTCTCAAAATCAGTGACAGAATTGAAAGGAACGCTGAGGCAACACATCATGAAGCAATACATGAAATTTAATGTCCTAAAGATATTTCAGCATGCCTGAACAATAAAATAGTGATTTAATTATAACACCTATGACCATTAAGTTATTTATGTTGCAGACATTTCCTGTGATTCTTTACAAAGCTTTAAGCAACCTAAATTTAGTAATCTCATTTTATTAATCTTTGTAGTCTAAATAATTACTTTTTTATGAAAAAACCTGAGATGACTGATGCTAAGAAATTAAAATTAATTATGTAGAAGTGAATGTATGATGCACTTGAGCTATTGAAATTGCCTTAGGATTGTTAGCAGTTAAAACCCAATTCTCTCAAGTGCTCAACATATATTTCCAGAATTATTTTGGGCACTATGCCCAGTTAAAAATAATGCTGAAATTTTTCTGTGAAGCAGCTCAGGAAAAGATATTTGGATAGTTATTTACTAAGTGTAAGCTAGGATTCTGTCAGATTAGAAGGCCACATGCTGCAAAAATGTTGATGTAGATAACCTGACATAAATGGGGCCCCAAATCCCAGGAAAGGCAACCACGGCCACATTTTGCACAGGTTCACTTTCAGTTGATTACATAAGAAAAACATAGCCCAGAATATGTATATGCAATATACTAAATAAACCTATTGCAAGTTTCTTGCATTTTATTCCGATCTTCAGTAATGACCACTTTTGAAACAATATTTAATTTATACAACTTCATAAAAACCATGCCACCAATTTGAAATGGTTTTGGATAAAACTTGTAAGGTAAGACTATTTCAACCTTGAACTGGCCCTGCTCCTGTTCATTGCATAGTCAGCTTTGGCCTAATCCTATCTACTTTTGCATTAGTGAAAGTTTATCTCTGTCAACAAGGCAAAAGCAGAGCTTTAGTGCTTTTGCTTTACATGCCTTACTATCACAAAAACCCCCTCCAAACCAAAACAAAAGAAAAACAAATCAAAAATCAACAAAAACCACCCAAATAAAGAAGCTGTAAAATTCTCTGCACCTAGTCTATTTCTCTTGCTTTTATTACTGGGTAGTGGAAAACCTTTAAATTGCTAAAATGTTCTTTCTCAGTGAAAACATTATATGCAATCTTGGGAAAAAAAATTCCATGAGTAGTATGAGGGGAAAATGAACCCTCTTTTTTTTTTTTTTTTTTTTTTTTTTTTTAGGGAAAAAATACGTTCCTGCAGTCAATGTTATTTGTAATTTATTTTAGCCCCTAAAAAAGGGCTTAAGCTGACTTCAAAGCTCTTCTATACCTTGCATGCACTGAGGCCATATAGAATCTACCATAGTGGCTAAATGGAAGCCATTTCATGTGGGTTTTCATGCTTTGAGTAACTCTTGGGCTTCTTGAGAAGCAAGGCTCTTCTAGCCTGGCAAAAGAGAGGAGCCACACAAGAGCACACATCAGCTGGCAGCCCCATGGACATCAGACATCAGACTGGAGGAGGATTCCCAGATAAAAAACACCACAATTATGTCGTTTGCTGAGTGTTCCCATTTACTGTACAAAAAATTAAGAAGTTTTTTTCTAAGCTATTGCTAAACATAAAAACATAGCACAGAATATGCATAGGCATATTCTCTCCCTTTAACAGATTGTTGAATGGTCACAGCATAAAGAAATTAAGATCAACCTGTTGGTTTCTGACAAGTCTCCTGCACACACTAAGAAAGAAGAGTAATTTTCTGTATATATTTGGGGTGTATAACTTGGCATTTTCTTAGCAGGCTACTCAGTTTTAAAGGAGATATCAGTTAAGCAAAATTTTGCTGCTCATAAATGTATATTTTGACCCATAAAAAGGAGCCTTTACAAGTTTTGCTACATGACAGAGTCTGAAGAAGTAAATTTTCTGGGTTTAGTATGTGCCTGGCATATTTGCTGCTCTGTGTACTGCAGATCCTATGGATCACTGGATCAATCCCAATTCCCATGCTAGTCTATTACCTTCTGCTGGAAACAACTGGCATATCCTGACCTTCTTAAATACTGATCTAAGTCCCACTTACCCTTCCTCCCTACACAAATAGACTCCTGTGCACCAGAATGACAACACCATAAAGATATGCATATGCATACATATGGATATAAATGTAATCTCTATAAAAGCAGAAGAGCATTTGCCTTTATTCATCTTTAAGCAGAAATGCAATAATAAAATTGCAAATATCTGTGTATTGCTCTTGGCTGTACTAAAAAGAAGTCATTTGGATTAAATATTTTCAAGTAGAACATTTTATAACTTAAATAATATTATTTTTTATTCAAGATCCCATTTGCTTTAATGCAATTTTTCTGAGATCATGTACTGATTTCTGTTCCAGGCATAGCCTTGGGAAGATAAAAACATTAAATACAATTCTTTTTGGATTTTAAAAAATCACCTTGCCTTGTTTAGATTATCACCACCACTGAGGCCTATGCACTGATAGCATTCATGATTACATGTATAAGAAAAATATAAAAAGTGTTATATAACAGGCTAGACTATATTTTATATCGGTAACTATTGAAATGTAGCCAGAATAGTAAAATATTTTCAGGTTCTAATTTTCTTAACTGTTGGAGTCTTTTGGTCAAATAAATTGCTTTCTTACATCTAACAAAAATCTTTGCAGTAACTGTTAAATCAACAGTTTAATTTAAGTTGCTAATCTGAAAAGCTTTACTAATTGACAGTGTTATATACAGAATAGTCCAGAAGTATGAATGAGGAGTAAATTACAGCTGAAAGGACTGACAAATAAGGAACCCATATGGATAATTTGATATTTACAAATTGGATCTTAATATAATATGTAATTTTGCCTTCATTTTTAGCTTTATTGCCTCCATGTGATCTGAAAGTAGTGCCTGAATTCTCACTCTGCCAAATGCAAGCCAAATACCTTCTGCAAAACTTATTTTTGACAAATTTAAACAAAACCTGCTGAAAACCGATCTCAAATTTCGACCTTCTGTTTAACAATGTTTAACATTTATAGCTCTCTAGCGAAACTTTACAACAAAAAGAGTATTGGTAACTCTTTCTTCCAGTCTATTAAAGTCTGTGTTTCCTCTACAGAGTGAAAATACCAGGGTTTTTGCACAGTGTCTAAACATATTAGACTCCATGTCTTTATTGAGTTACCTGTTTGTTTCTGATTGGTAAAATGTCAAACTGATTTTTAATTGCAGCCTTGAAAATTAGAAATGGAAAGTAGAAAACTAAGTGAAAAAAAATAATATATTGAAGAAAGCCGAGGGCAGTTCTAAAGTTCAAGAAGCTTTTCAAAAAGGCAGAATGAATGTCATCTTTGTGAAAAATGCTTATTCTGGGTGTCTGCAGTTAAACCTTGAGGAGTTTAGCTGGAAGAATTAAGAGCCATAAGCTCAGAAAACTGCAGGAAGAAAATAAAATGGTGAAAGGTTAACATCTTGACATTAAATTATGGTCTTTGATAAAAACTACGATATATTTTTATATGATCAGGTATAATTGACTACTATGGCAGGTAGTAAAACAAAAATCAAAAGACTTTTTCATCTGCCAGTACCTAATTGCACCAGAGTTCTGCAAAAAAATCATATATGTCTTTGAGCTGAGTTAAATTGCTGTGTGAAATAAAACAGTTTTTCTTTCAAAGCCTCTGTTCTATAGATAAAAGTATTTTATTCAGGCCAGTTTGCTTTGTTCAATGGTACAGAAAAATTTAGTCCAAATTCCAGACTCACCTTCACCTTTTATGATCTCTTCTATTGCTTTTTTTTAAATTGCATATTTTATTACTAAAATAATCCAACACATATATGATTACAAAAGTGAAATATGGTCCTTAAGCCATATAGTTCAATCTTTTATGAATTGTAGTTTAGATTACCCCTACTCTGGAAAAAAACTTTTCTAGAAAAATCCTGCATTAGCGTAGTCATTAATAGCAAGTATATAGATTTCTTTTGTTAGGTCTTTGAAAGATTCTTTTTTTTTCCTTCCAAAATTGACTAAATAGATGAAGTAAAAAGGAGCAATCTAAATTGCTAAATATCCTTGAAAATCTCAGTTGGTGTTCCTCAGAATCATTAGATGTTTAAATTCCTTAAGGGATCTGAATAATTCTTTCTACAAACATCTATCACTGATTCGATGTGTAGGAATAGTTTCAGTGCAGTTTCTGTATAAAGTTGTTTTCATAAGCACACTTGGCCAAAGCTCTGTCTTTCAAATCCCCTGCATTTTTAATTAGTTCCTTGACTTTCTTGTTGTGAAATTGTTGCAAAGCTTGTACTAGTGAAACTCATTTTTCCATTGGCAGGGAAATAACCCTACATTGACATTAGGCATATTCATTCCACTAAGCAGATTTCTTAGATGTATTACTGAAGCCATAGTCAAAATCTTGTTTTTTAATAAATATTCAGAAAACTAGAATGATATTTTTTCCTGTGCATCACATATACATGTGTGTATATAAAATACACCTTATATTAAACAATTATACATCTTATATAAATTTATACACCTTATATAAAGAAAAGTATAGCTTTCCTTTTCATTCTAGATCAGTCAACCAAATTCTGGCCTGTTGTTCTGTAACATTATGATATCATGAAGACTTTCACACAGGGAAAAAATCTGGAGCTGTTTGACTTTACACATAATGGTATTATAGTATTATTACAATAGATGCATTAGACATATATACTTTATAGTATCATACCAGACTTACACTAGAAATTAATTGTGAAACTGCAAAATATTTTCCAAAAAGCCCAGTATTTCTGTGTTTGCAGGATTTAGTTCAAATGACACTAGCCTTGGTTTCTATGAATCTTAATAGTAAATCCAGGTCTTTGAAGAATTGTCCTGCATTTTTCTATTGGACTTGAGTCGCTTAGGGTTTGAAAGTATCATCTCTTCTGCTAGCTGCAAAAAATTGATGCTAAGGTTTAAAGAGAGGAACTCTAGCAGAGATGAAGAGGAAAGTAGAGATAGAAGCCAGCTGAATCCTTTTTTTCCAGATACAAACAAATATTGAAGGAGCTGTGTGAAAAACCTCCAAACAAACCTATCTTAAGGTCTATTTCAGATTATCAAGTACTCCACTCTGTTGTTACCTGTGATGCTCTGAAAATACAAGAAATGAAGAATTGGTGATGATGACAAGTACGTCCTGTGAATAAGTAGCTCGCTCAGAGCTCTGCCAAGATCTAAAAATGGCCAGATTGTGGAAGCTGCAGGCTGTCTGCTTTGTAGATGACAGGTATCCTGAAGAGAACAAAGTCAAACACTGCACCACATGTAGGCCAGAGATATGACATTGCTGGAGATATCGTGCACATTTTGTGACTCTGACAACTGCAGTGATAGCAAACTGGAGAACAGAAATTACAGATGTCTATGTACATTTGTTTTGGGGTAAATTTTCAGCAGTATTCACTTAACAAGGTGATAATTCAATTTACTGTAGAGGTCTCTCTTCTTAATTTTAGTCTCTCTTCTTCATTTTACAAATATCTCAGAATTATATGTTTCCATATTTTTTCTTACCAACTATATGACACATAAATGTGAATTATTTACTTATACACTTTTGTTCAGTACAACTAAAAAGTTTGAGTTTTGCAGCTCAAGAAATAGCCCCCCCCCCCAAATGGAAAAATATTAAATATCTTTATAAACTGCACCTTAGAATATAATCTTTATGACAGACGGTATTTCTAGCCAAAGCACCTTTTGAGAAATAGTTTTGTGAAGAAAAATATTAGGAAGTGATAGGACAGTATAATCAAAATGCTTCCAGTCCTTTGTGATCATACTGATTGAACAGAGGGGATGATCAGCATCCAAGAATTAGCAGAGGAAGCTAAAGAGTAAAACAAGGACTTCTTATGCCCTGCTACTTTTGCATTATTCATTGTTGGAATCAAGAGAAAGTAATCATAAATGGGCAAAACCCACTTTGAGTGACCTTCATTTTGCTGATGACATTAATCAGTAACAGAAATACATTATTTTGTAAAAAAAAGGCAAAAATAATGCACAACTCTTAATATTCCAGCTATATTTTTAAATAAACTTCAAGTCTTATTATTTATCTAGAAAATTATAGGTGCTGTACTAGCAACATCAGGCACAAGGTGATCTTAAGAAATGTCCTTCAAAACCTTGAAATACTTTTGGCTGCAGAAGCATGATCAATACTGACACAATAATGGCATTTTCCAATGCCGTCTCTCCTTTACAGATACTTCTGAAACACCACAACAGTGAGGAACTCTTCTAGAATGCACTGCTCTTGTCAGGTAGGTCCTTCTAATAAATTGAAAATAATTGTCACTGTTTTCTAGAAGTCTAAGGAGTGCAGACAAGCCAAACGCATCAGAGGTGAAACATGAACACAGTTGTATGGCAACTTCCACAACAGCTTCAGCCTAAAAAGAAAATAATAGAGGGGCTGACTGAAATCAGACAGAAGAGTAAGGAAAAGGCCTTCATCATCACCAGGGAGATGAAAAATCCAAGCCCAGAATATCCAGTGACATGTGGTGCATAGTTTTGACTGAACACAAGGTGCAAGCACAGACATTTTGGAAGCACTGCCTGACTTTCTGTTTTCAACAGGATAAAAAGAGGTCACCCCAGTGTGAATTATACTTTTACTTCTGACTCTTGGTTGATCTCTCCTTATAATATGAATAAGAACAGAGATTAAAAAAAATAACACTTCTAATACCACAAATAAAGGGTGATATTTACTAAATGCATGCAATAAGAACTGCAGAATAAAATGGTTATTTTCCAGTCTGCAGCTGTCAATAGGATTTGGGAAACTGTTTACTCAAGTAGTCAATAGGAAACCAAACATTACCATGGCAACTATAATTTTACAGATGCGGTAATTTGTATACTCTTTAAGTGGATTTTTTAATTCTCATTTAATTTAAAAGTCTCTTCACTATTTTGGCCTCTCTCAAAAAGACCTCAAAACAAGAACTGAAAGCATTCTCTTAATATATTATGCAATTAAAGGTACCATCTTGCTAAGGTGTACTTCTACAAACCCAAATTCTAATGCTTACCTTATCTTTGGGTTGAAGAGTCAGAATTGAGTTGGACGTGGCAGTGATGCCACAGTTCTAGACCACTGGCAATGAAGTTTTTGGTCCTTTGGAACACCCTGATCTTGTGAGAGGTTTCAAGGCATGGTCACAGCAACTCACAGGGTGTGAGTGAGACTGAGCCCTTTTGAAGGTGGCCCATCTCATCTTCTATACCACAGAATCATAGACTGGTTTAGGTTAGAAGAGACTTGAAAAATAATTCAGTTCCAACTCCCTTCCCATGGGCAGGGACACCTTCTACTAGACCAGGCTGCTGAGAGTCCCATCCAACCTGGCCTTGAACACTGCCAGCAACAAGGCATCCACAGTTCCTCTGAGCAACTTAGGATCCTTCTCTGGGTCAAGATATATCTTTAACAGTCTTAACATCACTGTCCTTGTTACTAGATTTAGAGCCAAGATAATATATTTGATTATCTCCATGTTTCAATCTAAAAGTTATTTTTCCTGATTCACATTTTCAACTACAACACTACCTGAAAGCACTCTAGAAAGTATTCCTAGTTCAAGATCATAAACTTCCTGTTTCATGCCTTCTTTAAGGGTTTCCTGACTTACCTTCTTTCAGAATTCCAACTGTGCTGAGGATGTCACCTGCTCTAACAGCCACAGTCACCAGCATATTCAGCACTTTCTTGGTCCAGGTTTCAGCTTCTAGTGAATAAGGGTAAGATCCTCAGACCTTAGGTGCATGGGGGACAACTTTCATTACCTTATATATAAACGATAAGAGGAATGCACAGCTTGAAAAAAACAAAACAACAAACAACAAAAAAACCCCACAATACCAGAATGGACAACATGCAAGTTAAAAGCCATTCATTTTAGAAGAACCAGTGGATGATTTATACCAGGGCTCTATCTGTGCCCCATCTAAACCAGCAGGAGAACTGTAATTGGTACACAAAACAAAGAGAAACAGTTCTGAGAATTACACAAGTGTAACAAAGAAAAATAGAAAAAATTATAGCATTAAAAAAAATCTCATTTTAATAAGAATGTGCAAAGTTCTGGAAACCAAATTGGGCTTTTGGCAGGGGAGTCAGCAGGCTGAAATTAAATGTTAATTTTGATCTGTAGTGCAGAATGCATTAGGCAATGAAGGTTAGATGCAATTTTTTTGTAGCAACTATCCTGTCAAATGGTGTTAATTATATCCTAATTAGTTTGCAACCCTGTAGCTAGTCCATCTTAAAAACAATTAGCTGAGAGATTTTCTTAGCCTAGCATTTGATATGAGCACAATAATTTCTATATTTTCTTCCTCCCATCCCTTTCATTCCTTTCCCCATTTGCAGCTTAGGAACAAAACCTGAGGGGTAAAAACATCCTGAGTACATAAATAATATAAAAGAACACAACTTACCAAATGGTAGCCTTTTTCTCTAAGCCAAGTGAGCACTTTTATTTCTCAGATCACAGCATCTGTGATTGATGCATATTATGCAAGTACGTTTTGTGCAGGTATCAGTTAAATTTTATAGCACTAATAACAGAAAAAATCTGATTCAGTAGTTTGTGTGGGTCTGAGAGACATGAAGAACAGTATAATATTCTTTAAGATAAATTAATAACATCCATTGTTCTATCATCAACTGTCCATTCCATTGATATTTCAAATTCACAGAGTCAATATTTTAATGGTATCGTACTATGTTGTACAAAAGCTTTTGGGTATTATTTACAGAGAGAAACATTTCTGCAAACACATATAAGACATCACAAAATAAACTTTCAGAAGCAATTCCTTTAGCCTGAAATCTGAGACAGGGAAATAAACTTACCCACAGTAAAACAAATTTAGTAGGCATTTCACTCAGGATAAATTTGGCATTCTGTTTTAAGATCATGGCAAGAATTATTTTAATTTAAAAATTAAATACAGCTCTTGACAAGATATTCTGGGTGAGACTACAGATGCTTTTTGATGACCTTTTTTGCCAAAGCAGTCTCAAAAGAAATGGCATTACCCGTGATATGCCAACTGCTGATGCTGTAAACAAAGACTAAGTACAAAGCAGTCATAACCTTCCAGAGTCAAGGTCACAATTTAATTTGTGTTCAGAACTGACTGGCACCATCACAAGTACACACTCTCAAATCAAGTGCTTTAAAAATATATTGTTCTGATCAAGAGAAAAAGTAGATAGAAGGGAATTAACAAAACCATGGAAAGAGAATGTCTTTTAAAGCTAATGATAATTATTCAAGGATATTTTGGGACAGAGGTAAAAATAAAACTTGGTCACAATTGCTGATGCAATTTTGTAATTACAAGTTCTTCATCTTCACTAGAAGACTTTTCCTGATATATCTTGAAGTATCATTTTTGGTTTTAGTCAATGAAATTCCATTAGCAACACACAATCAGCCCAGATCACAGTATGTCCTTTATAGGTGCAAGCCATGTTAGTGAGCTAGGGTTGGCTGCAAAACAGAAATTCCAGATTTAAATCAGTCCTCCTGCATGTTGGCTATTGCCAACAATTGTACCAAAATATTTGTGATTGCATTTGATTTTTAAATAAAGAAAAAACAGCTCATGGTTTCTCTAATTAACACACTGATTTTGTGTTGATACACTAATATATACAGTGAAACTCACTGTGCAGCTCTTAGCTGCAAAAAGTTACAGAGAAAATAATTCCCTCATCTTTACTTTCTTTTAGTGACCTCTCTCTTGAAAAGTGAGACAATAAATCTTAACTGATGCATACTTTCACTTTTCCTTCTGTTAGAATAAACTTTTCTATTTCTTAATCCATTTTTATACTCTTTGCAAGATATTAAAGGTTATAAATGGCCAGTAAATTCCATTTACAACAACTCCAAGTGGATCATACACTGTAGCAGCTTCCCTGGAATTCTGCAATCTGCAATGTCAATAACATCTGAATTAAGGTGTTTAATCTGATTAGGGGCAGATTAAGAAAGCACTGACATGACATAATTAGTCTAGACTCTTAATTATCCATGGATTATGGCATTTGTCTTTCCAAATTAGAGTTACAAGTGAAAGTGAATATTTTAAAGAAACAGGTACATAGTATGCAAAGCAAAGTTGCACTGAATAGTATTATCACCTCCAAGTATCCTTCTATGATAGTAAAATAATGCTACAGGCACAGTCAAATCACTGTTAACCAGAGGGAAGGCACATATGGTTAAATTAGGAATTTAAATAGAGCTTGGAGGAAGAAGCAGCACACTAGCCTTATCAGCAGTCAAATGACTCTAAGAAGCAATAATATGAGGTTTATCACAAATTTTTCTCTATTTCTCTCTGGCACTTCAAGGGCCTATAATGCCCTCTCCTACCCACCCTACCCTCCAGGAGAAATGAAAGCATTCTGATTCTGAGAGAAGTTTAAATCTTATGTTGTTATTTTTTGCCATTCTTCAAATCTAGCATTGATTATCATTACCCCTTTCCCAGATGCAAACCTGTTCAAAAGATGCTTTGTTTTAAGAACAAACATTACCCAACATTTAAAGTGAAAGAACCCCGTGCTATATATAAGGCTTGTTAAACTGGAGCTCGGATGATCTCCCAGGTGGCAAAAGGGCTGTAATTATATAGTCCATAGTGCAAAATTAACTGAAACCCTGAAGATAATACTCATCTGTAGGGGGAGAATTCTTATTCCTATTCTACTTACCTAAGTCAGAACCATAAGGATTAAAACCGTATGAACTTTTCTTCCTGAAAGTAGTGAAAAATACAAAGTTATGCCATTTAACAAAATGAATGTATCAATATAAGTCATGCTGTGGAGGAAAAAAAAAACCAGTCTGTAACTAATTCTGCTCCTGCTTGGCTCAAGCATGCTCTCTATTTTTTTTTTTTTTTGGCTGTGTATAAATGTTCACTGGCAAGTGCTCATTTTTAGCAGACTGAAAATCAAAAAGACAATTTCTACCCTGAAATAAAAATAAATCATATATTCTATTCAAGATCTGGCAGTGTTCCCCATAAAGAGATATAAAAAATTTGGAGTTGTATAAGCCACATGCCACAAATCATTTTGCATGCTCAAATGTCAAGTTATATTTTACATGAGTCACTAACTATTTGGATTTCCTTGGTAATGTTTTTCTCCAGTTGGATTTGTATCTCAAGTCCATGCATTTTTTTTCTACTACTGCATGGGAAACCTTCACTCTCTCATGCAAACTCATGGGAAAATCTACTAGAAAAAAAAAAAGACTAACAAAAAAATGAACAGAAAAACCCAATACAAAGATTGTGAGTAGCAAATTTGAGACAATTGTCTTACAGACACAAGGTAGCTGCATGCTTAGTTGGATACCAGATACTCCAGTGACAACATTCATACACAATCCTGGAAGACATCCATATTTCCTCAAATAAATGTAAAATGCAGAATCCAAGTTTGCAACATTTTACACTTCCCTCTTCCCTGAGTCTCTTAGCTAGTCTGATCTATCTTGCCACCTTGATATTGGCAAGACACCTCTAGTCTGAGCACTGAAAAACTTGAGCACTGAAAACTTGAGCTAACATGAAGTCATTTCTCCCATTCCTTGATGTGGTTACGCAGTGATGCAGGAGTGAGAGGGTTCAGCACCAGACTGTCCCCTTTTGGGACCATTATATGGTGTAATTCATAACAGTGGCCAAAGCTGGAGTGTAGTCAGACAGAGAATTAGGTAGTTCCACATGAAGCCCACAATCCCTTCCTTTGCTGCTCCTGAAGGAACATCGGCATAGCAGCAAATGTAGGCTCATATTTTCCATGCTTTTTGAATATAATCATTGGCAACATTTAAAATCTGTGACTATTTCTAGCTTGTCAGTAAAGCTTAAAAAAATGATCTAGCCACCTCAGGAGAATTCCTTTATTATGCTATCTCCTGAACCAAGCAGTTTCAGCTCATTGGGATTCAAGTAATTAAATGCTCCAGCAACCCCTGCAAGTCAAGATGGGAACGCCTGGATACACAATCAAGTACAAAGTGAGCAAGGCAAATGCTGTTCCAGCTTCTGCTCCTTGCCATCTGATAGTCAGTTTGGTCATTCTTTACTGCCCACTGGAGATAGTTACCATTATAGAGGGAACACTGATGAATCATCTTTACGTCTGGCAGTGCTGTTGAAATAGATCAGACACGTCGTCATTTTTTTGCTTCAGCAAACTTAATCCACAGCTCTGGAAAATACTGCCAAAGTTACCCTGGCATAAGACAAAACTCTTGGATTCTCCAATGAGTTGGCATCTGTGAATTATTTGCCACAGATGCATAAATCTTGGCAGCATCACTTGATCTGAACTTTGAAGAGCAAGGCTGAGAGTACACTTTCAGAAGGCAGTGACACTTGTCCTTTAAAGGTTGAGATGTGATTCTAAGATAACATGAAAATTTTACAAATGAGATTTTTCAGTACACTTGTAATTTTCAGATATTTCAAAACATAACATTTTTCCCCAGTGAAAATCATGAGACATACCACCATAAACAAACATTTATAGAAAATTCATAAAAAGGCTGTTGCATCATTTAAGAATGTTGAATATTAATTCTTTAAGCTGAGTTACAGAAAGTAATTTTTAGGCACTTTTTTTCCTTGAAGTGTGATGAGCTACCAGCTTCTCCACATGATTTGTTGTAGGTACCTTGCATCACAGCAAAGCAGACAGCTGACTAATTACAGCCTAGGGCACTCCCCTTTTGGTTACATCTTTAGTAAGCCTTGGCCTTTATCCCTTCCTGCAGGTGAGAAATCTTGTCCTTCTCTATATTAGCTTGGAAACATTCATCCTTTCTCTTCCCACTTTTTCTTCCAAGATAAATACATACAGGTGCCACTAGGTAAAGCAAATTGTCTTTTTTAAAATATGTATATATGCTAAAGCAAAATAATATATGGCACATATATATTATTATTATTAATATTAGGTATCATTAGGATTATATGCACACTGCACCAGAATGTTTCAAGGCAAACTTTCCTTTTCTCATAGAGATTGTTACAATTTAAGGAAATTGCAAAATATTCTTTCCCGTATCCCAGTCTTCCCAACGAGTAATCTGGAGACAAATATACACAGGACAAATTTAGCCTCTGTGAACACCTCTCCCGTTGCTGATTAACAAATATTTGCTGATCTAACATAAATACCAAGTTTTTTGCACTACTGATTTTTTTTCCTGTTTTCAAAGTGAAGTATTGTTTCATTGGAAAGTGATCTTTTAGTTAATCTGGGAATTTGCTTCCCTTCGTCTATGACTCTCCACTAAGCTGGGCATGAACTTTCACACGTTTTAATGCAAACACATATTGGAAATTATTTAACTTCTATTTCTATTATTTTAATGCAAACACACATTTCCAATATGCGTTTGCATTAAAATAATAGAAATAGAAGTTAAATGAAAAGAACTAATTAATGTGAAAAGGCTACATTTCTTCATTATGCCAGGGACTGTAAAATTCTAGACTAGGAAGAAATGTTTAGGAAAAATATCATTAAATTTACCCTTATCATCTTTATGCTGAATCACTTAGTCAGATTTGGCAAACTAAAACATACAAATTTACTAAGATAACACATAAATGCAGATCTCCAAAGTTTAACACTTGTCAGTGTCCTTGTCCTTTTTGAACTCATTTGTATGCAAAAGCCCATGGAAATGTATGACAATGTTCACCACAATTTATGCTTAGTAAAAAAAAAAATAACTTGCTTTAATCTTATTTTCCAATCATTTCAAGAGATGTTCCCTTCTTCCTGTATAACAATTAGATATTGATACCTAAACCCTTTCCCCTCATTCATTTATTTTTACACCATACTTCTAATTCAGCCACTTGTTTTCCATGATAAATAGTCCTGGTATTTTTAATCTTTTGTCATATGAAGCCAGGTTTGCCTTCCTGTTCTCCACATGCTGTTTTGAACTCTAACACTCCTTTTCTGAGGTGGGGTAAGTGCAATATCACAGCATTTAAACTCTTGTTGTACTAGAAACACCCAGATTGGTGTAAATTGAGGATTTTTGACTCCTCAGAGAACTGAGAGCTTCACACAGCACAGGTCACTCATGGCGACAGTTTATTTACAGTTCATCAGGGCTGCAAATGCATATACTTATGCATCTATTTAAAAAGACACACACAAAACTGGGACTATCTACTGCCTGGCCCCGTGTTATCTAATTGTTCAGCACACATCTTTGCAGCATGCTTGGCATCACCATGTTTAATTTTCCAATTCATCCCTTTCTCCAAGGTGAAAATATGCCTGCATATTAAGCACTCTAAATCCCAAACAGAGGACCTGGGGCCTCATCGATAATGAATTTCCATTATAAAGCCTAGCCTCCTAATGATTTATCATCCAACAAAGACACCTCCTAATGATAATTTCCTGTTTTTCAGGAAGCCCTGTGTTTCAGGGCTAATTTACATAACTAGGTAAATGACACTGACTGTATCACCTGTGTCTGTCACATAGAGGGAGAAATCATTTCCCCCTACAAAAAAACCTATTGACTTTCGTTTGCTGCATCATATTTATTCATGGATCTGCTAATTAATTCTCTTGAATTTACGGCTCCTAACAATTTTATTCTCATGGAAATCTGATTTACTTGTTTATATTAACTAGGATAGCTCTGGAGTTCTTCTTAGAAGTTTCTGTCATACTTAGCACTTCCTTTCCTTAGGTACTAAGGATGATACAATGAATATATTGCAAACCACAGTTAGCAGTTCACCAGCTTCATATTCATGGGTGAATGACATCTGGCCCTGGCAATTTATTCCTATTCATTTTTAAAATTTGTTTTAAAACCTTTTTAGTGAGGTTTCATCTCGAGACAGTTCCTGTCCTCTTCCTCTGTAATGAGAGGTTCCTTGTGCTGTGGAGCTCCTGATCTGTGACACAGGTTGCCTTGAGCTGTGACAAGTGTATTATCTATACATGAAGTAGAGGTTTCCAGCTCAGAAGAAGCTGGGAGCTGCTGTCTTCCTGAGGCTGCCTGTTGGGCAAAATCCTGACTTTGTGATGTGTTGATCCTGGCCAGCAGCTAAGCCTGCAACCACCCACTCACTTGTTCCCACACCTCCAGTGGGATGGCGGAAAGAATCAAAGAACAAAAACCCATAGGTTGAGATAAAGACAGTTTTGTAAGTAAAATACCACAGTGGCTGCTATGGAGAAAATTAACTCCATCCCATCCAGCCAAGGTACAGTTTTGTAAAAGACAGCAACCCTCAGGTGCAGAAGAGGTCAGGGACTGCCCAGTGTGGCTCCAAAATTGACTTACCACAGGATACAGCAAAGCTGGTGGTGTCTCAAGGAAAACTTGGTTAAGGAAAGGCAGAACACAACAGACAAAGGGAACAAAAATGATGTGAGAAGAGGTGGAGGAAGTGCTTCAGATGCTTTATCAGGGCTTCCTTTGCAGCCCTTGGAGAAATCATACTGGAATAGATCGATATTCACCCTGCAGCCACATGCTAGATTGATGGATATTTCCCAAAGAAACTGTTGCCCATGAAGAGATCACACTGGTGTACGTTTAGCCTTACAAACTGCAGCCCATGGGAAGGATCCATGCTGGACCAGGGGATAGGTGATGTTAAGAGAAAGAAAAAGTAGAAAGGAGCTGTTACGGATTGACCACAACCCTCCAACCTCCTACAATGCTCAATGCTAGGAAGGGGGAAGAGATAGAGTGGGGAATGAAAGAGCGAGGTTGAGCCTGGGAGAAAGGGATAGGGTGAAGAAAAGTTGCTTTAGTTTTTGTGTTTGTTTCTCACTATTTAATTCTAATTTAATTAGAAAGAAATTAATTTTTACAATTAACTAATCTCCTCATTAATTAAGTAATGCCACAACTGTTCTGCCTGTATCAGTAACTAGCAAGAGATCTCCGTGTCTTTACATAAGCACATGAGCTTTTCTCTTTTTATTTTCTCCCCTTGTTCTTCTGAGCAGGGACAGTGACAGAGAAGTTGGGTGTGTGCCAGGCAGCCAAACAAGATCAAATGACCCCTTGTGAAGACATGTGAGCATGAGGAAGGTTCACCAATTTTTCCCCAAATGGCTAAATCCAGGGATGCCTTTTTACAAGACTTGAGTCACAATGGTTTCTCCACACACAGTCCTCAAAAATAATCCAGGAATTTTAGAATAAGTTATTTCCTCCTTTCTTTAACCTTCTTAAAAGCCTTAAAAGTGTGGAGGACCCAGAAGCACAAGTTCCTGAAGCTGCAGGTGAATGTGCTTACATGGCCCTGGATGCTAGGCTGGGTGGGGAAGGCCTCCAAAGGACAGTGGCCACAACTTCTCCTTGTCATTCGGGTGTGGTGGCTTGCAGAAGGAAAAAACAATATCCCATGGTTACCTTCACAAACTGGGCTTGCTCCCAAGGACAAAAGGAATGAGCAGCAGGAACTGTGAGCCCCTACTTTGCACAGAGACAACACAAACATTTGTTCTGGTGACAGCAGCTCATTTCACTTCTATGGGAGCTCAGGCAGAAGAGGAGCTGGTGTGGATTTTTTTGGGTTTTTTTTTTTTTTCCCAAAAGCAAAGGGGTCAAGCACAGGATCAGCAGCAAGAGACAAACTTCTACCTCTTGCTGTGCTTAGTATCATATTCTCACCCCACACACCTGTGATTGACATGATCTAGCTTTTTATGATCTTTGGTCATTCATAACTCCTATTAAAAAAAAAAAGCCAACAAATAATAAAATCAGAATCCAAGCACTACTGCAGCAAATAAGTTAACAAATAACAGCTATTGTTGAGCCTCTCCCCTTGTAGCAGAGAAAAACCCAGCTTTCAAAATTGTGATGAATATGTTGCCAATATAATGATCTTCTAACTTGCAAAAAAGAGGCCAGGAAATGATTTAAAATGCCATAAACTTCCTCAGAACAGGTTTCCTGCTGATATGCCTTTCTCCCCGAAGTGCTCCCCATGCTCTTTCTGAAATATTCATTGCCCTAATGATTTCTTCAGGCACTGCTCCTATACATAAAAATTAGTTCCTCCTATCAAGAAAGAAGTAATTCCAAGGGAACTGTTATGGGAGAAATCCACAGGATCCAGAAATGTATGCAAAAATTGTTTGCTTTTCTTTCTTTGCACCTAAGGAGTTGACTTTAACCTTTATTTTTGGAAGTGGCACTGTTACTGTTATCAATGTATTTACAAGTCAGAAAACATATTTCTAATTTATTCTTTTTTATTTTTTTCCTAGAACTGTTATACATCTGTTTTACCCATGATCTGCCTTATTTCATGGACTTGTATTGTGCCCTTGCAACACTGCAGGACTAGATGCACTAGGATTCACAGGATCATCCATTCTCCAGACACTTCTGCAGCTCTCAGAGCAATTCAAAACATATTTATTCTATCACTTAAACTGAACCCTTTTCTCCCCCCTTAACATTTGCTTGCATATTCATTGTGGATTTAGAAAGTGATTCCTTAACTCCTGACACCTGTAACACATGGCAGCTGTTTTGTAGTGTAGCTTGCTAGCAAAGAGAATATTTTGGTAACTCAAGAAATGCAAACCTCAGAGTCCGAGTGTCCAGTCTTGCACTCACCTGTTCTGCAGTGAGGTTTGGTTCTGCAAGAGGTTGAACCATGGTCTAAAGCTGCAAATGCGAGATGTAGCTGGGGCTGTGTATTCTATTGCCATTTGTTAGAGGTGGGGCAGTTACCTTCTGTTAATTGGGCAGTTTTTCTTTATCGCTTCCACAACCAAGCCTCCCTCCAGGAGATATCTTCTGTTCTTAGGCCCTTGAGTGTCACTGCATGACTGATAAAATTCCATCATCCCATTGGGAAATGCTTCACCCAGGAGGAGGAGCCAAGCATTCCTACCTGGATATGCTCTGAGGTCTGGAACACCAGAGCAGCCTTTTCCCACTGGATTCCCAGAGGAGCAGCTTTCTTCTCCACTGCATTCCCAGAGGAAGACCAGGTCCATCTACACCACCACTGGATATTCAGAGGAAAACGACACTCTTCTACTGGATCACTGCTCCCACAGAACCACAGCTGCCACTGCAGGAGGGCTGCAGCCACCATTTAATGGGACTGCTGCCACCACCCTGACACACAGGGTGTCAGGTCATATTCTGACTCTGTCAGTGTTGTTTTGTATTACTGCATTTTTTTTTCCTTATAAGAGCTGTTTTTCTTACTCCCATATCTTTCCATGGGAGCCCCCCTTAATTTCAAAATTATAATTTGGAGGGAGGGGGTTTCCATTTTCCGTTTCAAGAGAGGCTCCAGCCTTCCTTAGCAGACAGCTGTCATTTCAAACCAAGACACATGGCTCAGGAGCGCTGCATTCAGCTGTGCACCTTGAAGACTGACTCTACAGCCCAAACATTTCACTTAAGAGAAGTTACTGTTCTATGCACAGCTGTTTCAACTTCTGCACATTAAATTTAATGAAATGAAAGTAAATAGGTGGCCTTCATTAAGATCTGGTTCAAGCAATAGCATACCAAGTCTTGCATTGCTCATCTGGGGGATGAAATGAGTGCAGTAGAAAGCAGGAAGAGTACAAGACTAATACCAGCCAGGATGGATTTGAAATGGAAATTAGCAGTGAGGAGCATGATTACACTCACCCAGAAGAGAAAACGTGACCTAAAGGAGAGCCACAAACACAAGTGTTTCAGTGGTACAGGAAACAATCTGCTCCGTTCATTCCACAGAGGCTTCAAATAGCTCATGGTGGAAGGAATACAAGACAGATCTGTAATTCCAGGAGCAAGCAGGCACATTTAAATAATCTCATCTTCTGTTTTTTTAGCAAAACAAGGGAATAGATACTCACATGTTCTCACAATTTCTCCAGGGTTATGCTGCACCATTAGTAATCTTATGAGCACCAATTAAAAATCCACTAATCACAGAAATTTCATACAGGAACAGGGATCTCACTCAGTCATTCTTAATTATTAGAAATGTAAAGAAAAAATAAAAGCTAAGCTAACACCAATTTAATCACAACTGATGGCACCATATGCAAAATAAACTGGTAAGATTATGAACAAAAATAATAGATTAAAAATACCCAGACCTTGAAAATGACTAACACATTTCTCCACCCCAGATTTGGCAGATAATCACCATTGAATGTTAATTATTTAAAACCTCAAATTCCCACTGAAAAGACAGATATTTGATATTTGATCAACTTCTGTGTTTGATAAATATTGGCTAAAAATTAATCTATTAGTTTGAAGATATATTTCACTTTTTTTTTCCCCCAGGGTAACATAAAGCTAATTTTAAGCATTTAATTTTAGAAGACAATATGAAAGTTTAGAGCCCTAGGTCAAAAAACCAAAACTAATCAAAATCAAAATTTATAACCCACAAGAAATATATATATATATGTATATATGTATATATATGTTGTATAATAGGAAAAGAAAAAAATATTTGATGATGAAATAGGCCATTATCAACCACAGACAGAAAAGTCAGAAGCAGTGGTAAATAAATATACAGCTGACAATTGCAATCATACTTGATACAATGTAAGAGGATATTTCCACGTGAAATAAAATGTTATAGCAAGAACAGCAGGTTTAAAGGAATAGGAAAAAATAAGAAAATTTTTGACATAATGGAGGAATATGATTCAATATCACAATCTACAACCTTTTAAAAATACTTTTTTTACACCTGGTGAAATGTTCTTTTTTTCAAAAAAATAGCTGGAGAGTTCATCCCAGCTATCCCAGTTCATCACCTTGACTTGGATCAAGGATCTGGATCAATCTGAAAAAGTGTTATAGGATTTTAAAAGTCAAAATCAAATTTTGATATTAGAAAAAGTTTCCGATAAAGATATTTCTCAGAGTATTAAGCAAATACTACTTTGATTCAGACTTTATACACAAATAAAAGGCAATTCACTCAAGATTCTGTGCTATCAAAACAAGAAATTTAATGGTAGTTGTGAGATGAGGATCTTATGATAAAATACAGGACTGTCACCTCTTTCTGGACACAATCACATGCCTATGTTGTTATATTCCATATGGCAATAGAATATACCAACCTTTCCTAAAAGTGTTTACCTTGTTTTGCTTTCATCTTTGCAAGATTTTTTAACAAAAAAATTAACACGGCACAATAGATGGAATAAGAGTTGAATAACTGGCAGATCTCTAAAAACCATAATTAATTATAGAGTGTAAATGCATTAATAGCAATGTCCAGTAAGGATATAATCCAGAATTATTGAGTTATTTTATCAGCAGTCTGTGTGATGCTTAGTGATGTCTGTAGGTAGTGTGAAGGTGACAGAATAGTAAGTAACAATAATAAAAATAAAAAGATCTGCTACACAAAGGTATAAATATACTGATGGGGATGTTGTTGAAGCAACATTGTGTATTAATATAGCAAAATACAAGAAAATTCGCTTGGAATAGGAAGCAAGATTTTACCCTGCAGGGCAGAAGAGTTTGCTCCGGAAAATATCAACCAAAGAAAGGCTACTGAGTCTTTGCAGGGAGCAACTTTGAGCTCTAGTATCAGTGATGAAGGTAAATGGAATGGAAGTTATTGGTTAACTTGGAATTTGCTAGAAAACTGCAGCGCATATGTATTGTTTGGGAATTGCCTAGTGCATGCATGTTTGGAAATCTCACAGCCTACACACCACATTTTATATGTGGGGCTTTTATATTTGTAGTCTACAGACAAGTTTCACATTTTAGCCCTGAGATTCCTCTGTATCTTTTTTTTATTATGCTCAGTGTGTTCCACTGGAAAAAGCCTCATATTTCTGTACATGTGGTAGCTGTTGTGGCTTCCTACATTCATCTTATGACCCACTTCCATATGAAGGCTGGAACCCTCCATTTAGAATTGGCTGACACATGCCTGAAAATCCTGGCCAAAAGAACAAGTTCTCCAAATTGACAGGACAAGATGTCCAGGTAGAAAGAGAATATATAACGGGAGAAACAAAATGAAAATCAATACCCAGCTTCCTTGCACCCAATAAGCTCTAGACCTGGGAGGTATAAAAAAGTGAAACAAAATTAGGAACATGTTTTTGCCTCTGGGGACAAGGTGTCTACAGGTGGCAGAAGGATAACATGTACCACCACTTGGTGCTCATGCTTCAGGGACAGATTTTAGCAGAGCTCTAAGAAGCTCCCCAAAATAACTCAGAGAGTCATGCCATAAATGCAATCTGGTTTGTTTACTATGGAGAAAATAATGTTAAAACTTTCCAGAGTATGTAGTGTACTTATACTTTAAAGTAACCTGAAAATCTGCAGTATCAGAATTCACAATACATGAGCTGAAGAAGCTAAAAATTTAGTAAATTCAGCATCCAAATAAGAAGCAGTTTCCAAGTATTGAGAGCTAATAATTTAGCCTGGAAGACAGCAGACTCACTCTCGCTTGGAGTACTTAAAATAAGATTCAGTATGCTTTAATGTATCTTTTGAAGATGGCTGTGTGGTATGTGTATGAGGAAGCTCAGACTCCTGGCAACTTTATTGGATTAAATAATTCAACTAGCATGTAATATGAACCATGCAGTATCATAGGACCAAATTCAGAACTTTCCTGATAAAAAGCTGTGCTTTCAGTAATGACTTCTTTGTTGCGTTCTTAATATTTGAAGCATTCTGTGGCAGAAGGAAATCTAAGCCAACCCTGAATTTAGAGGTAAAGTCACACTTCAATTGCCTCAGTAGATCTGGCAGTACTGAAGGTTGTTAACCATTCTCATTTTCATGACCATGATATTACAAAATCAAACCCCCTCACAGCTGACAAGTTAAAAGAGTGAATGGTAATAAACCATGGTGCTGCTCAAAATGATGAGCTGGTTCTTCCACTGCAATAAATCAACATTATTTCCTTAGCAAATGGAGCCTTAGATTTATGCCAGGTAAGGGTCTGACCAGCATGTAGTGTTTTGAAATCTGGAGAAACCGTTTTTCTTGGTTGCAATGTTCATCATAAAAGCACAGTAAAACATTCAGAAAGGTTACTTAATGCATTGTCAAAGTAAATGCATCTCTGTAAATCAGAGTCAGAATGACTATGTCTCTGGTGATACTAGTGTTGCTAAGGTAACTACTAATTTCCACCCTAGAGTAAATATTACATAAAGCTGACAGCTTATTCAATTTTATGTGTTAGACTTTGGGGCAGAGCATGTCTTTTATTTCCTCCTGTGATATTGACCCCGCTTCACTTGTGCACCCTCTTGGCTGCTTAAAATCTTTTATCCTTTAACCTTTATCATCCACCAAAAAAAGTATCAAGGTAACAGCCAGCAAATCTGATCCCTCTGGTCTGCTGCTTTCTCACATGCTTTGCCTTTTATTTCATGTCAGGTTATGAGTCAAATTTCTTGACTCGTACCCTGAAGCTTAGAAACAGCATCTCTAAAATACCATGTTGCCAGTTTCTAAGTAAAGACATACAGCTGCTATCAACCCAGTTTTCCCCACTTAATTTGAATCTCTGATAAGCAAACCCTTTTACACTTGTTGGAGTTTTTGGTGGGCAGCTGCTAGCACCTTACGTGTTTGTAGGAACTCCTCTAAAGATATCATTTCAAACGCAAAGTGTTTGGTGGCAAGGGCACATTAAACTATTCCTTCCCCATCTCTTAGTGCACTTTGCTTTCTACTACGCTGACACAATCATTTACTATTCTGTGTTACAGCTCTGATTAGGATCCTCTCTTAAAAATAAAAAAAGCCTTCTCTGACTGCCTTTTTTATTAGCCCAAATCAATTTCCTGATTGGGTTGAAAGAAAGCGCTATAAACAGACATCCTGACATAGCTGAGGATGTTTGTCTGCATGGCAACAGGAAAATGGGGATGTGAGGGAAGAAGGGTGAGGACAATGAAATCTAAAATTCTACTTTTCCTACACTCATACTTAGGCATCTCAAACCCACAATACGTATTTTTGAACTCTATGTTTACCATTTTCTTCCTCACTAAAGAAGATGCTGGACTCCAGCTTTCCTATTTAGCCTCAGCTTTTGATGACATGGTCTGAATACACCCAGAACACATACTCAGAATGTGCTATTCGATATAGTGCAGCTGTAACTAAATTAAAACATATCCTTTGAATTTCATGGAGTGACACTGATTTACACCAGCACGGACACTAACTTAAGAAGATGCAACTGAACAGAGCAACCACCAACTGCACACCTGTTAGGCCTGTTCAAAGAAATGCTGAATAGCCACTGGCCTGTAGCTGCTACATGAAATTACTTTTTAATAGAATCAGTTTATAAGAGGTTTAATCTCCCTTGGAAATGCAGTGCAAAGGGAAAAAAAAATCAACCCCTTGTTTAAAATAAAACCCCTTCCTGTCTTTTGCAAAAAATAAGTTTACTTTATGAAATACCCATGAATTTGCATATTCAATGAGAAATAGGAGAAAAAAAATGTTCTTTTTTGTTGATGTTTATAGAAAATGAAATAAAAGAAGATAATTTTCCAGCTATGGAAATAAGCTGGCCTAAATTCCTGAATTTTATACCTTTAACAAGGCTGCATGAAAGAAGGCTTGAACTAGTTATTTATACGCTCACATCCATACATTCATCACATTTATGCTGCTTATTTTGAGAACAAAAGAACATAGGACATGTACTAAAAGATATGTCTTTGACAGCTTGCCAGATGTCTTGTATTCCTCTGAAACAGGGAGCTAATCACTGCCTCACACTGAAGATGCAATCCTATAAACATTAAACTGCAACAGTGGGAACGTGGGACTGAAAAACTTTTTCATGAGCTTCAGAAAATGTTTAAGTTCTATATCAGAAAATTATTGCTTTTGGGAGAGGCAGATCCCCAATTCCAACCTCAGTGATTGAATGCAACATCTTTATATTTGCGAGGAAATACCATGGACTCTCTCAAAGAAAACAGCCAGCAAACTGCCTTTAGTTTGCTTATCATTCCAGAGTAGCTGAGGTCTAGGAATCAATTAAGGATTCCAGAAAGCTCCTGGGAGGAGAGCAGGCTGTGTGTATTTATTTGCACAACCCCTCTCTGCTCCTGTTTTTTTTTTTGTCTGAATGGTTGTTTTCTATGCCTGTTTAGTCTTTGAAGTCCAAACCAATAACAGAGATGATTTTATTAAGGGGACAGATGCCCTTAGCAAACCAGACTGGAATCATCATTGCCTTTGACGTAAATTTATGGAGCAGTTGTCAGATGGTAATGACTTTCAGTCATCAGCATGTCTGAATCTGAGGCTGTGAATTGGGTAATAACAGACTCGATGTTGCATCACCAGTTTCCTGAGCCATGTAGTGTCCTGCATCCATCTTGGAAAGAATAGATCTCAATGTTCCTAATAAAATGTTAGAAAATCAAGATTCTCTTTTCAATGTCCATCTAACGTGCACAGACTGAAGGATCAATTAAGATTTCTGCAGTCATGCTTGACTTTTAAAGAGAGACTTTCAACATAAATTCTCCTTCTTTGGTAACTTTTGTGATTATCTCAGCTAAAATATCCCTTTAGAACAAAACCAAACTTAAAAACAGCCCCAAAGTTTAGACCAATGATTTTCATCTCTGCAAAGTGAGCAGAATCAAGGTCAAAAAAAGTAATTTATGAATTTCTTAGGCTTAAGGCTGTACTGTCACTAGAAAATGGACACAGATATTTGCACCTTGTGCTGAGTTTCTCAAAAATTATTCAAAGGAAAAGATTTTTCCTTCTTGAAGAAAATAAATTTAAAAGGATTTTTTTAAAGGAATATTTAAATCTAACTTCATTTCATAGCACAAGCTATGTACAACCAATAGTTTTATGCAAATTAACTTATAATTCTTGTTTTTTGACAGAAACAAAAAATTATTAATTTAATGTCTTTTAAATTAACCTATTTTGCAAGTGTACCTTGGTGTTCATGTCTTGTGACATATGTTAAAGAGTGATGCTGAGGGACAAATGATCATAAATATCAAAATTACAATGATTCTTAGGGAGTATGTCACATCATGAAACAAAATTATCAGAATACTTATAAATACATCTTAAATTCTTTGAAATTATTAAGTATTTCCTCTTTACTTAGGATGACTGTAGTTTTGCTAACAACTGAAACAAGTTTTAAAACTGAATTTCTTATACCAGTCTGAGACAAGAAAACCTGCATTAATGATGTGAGTAGCATGTAGGAGATCAGCATTAAGCTGGTTAGAAGATTAATGTGCATGAAAAGGTCAAAACTAAAATAGAGTTAGTCAAATGTAAGAAACTGGTTTTATCTGATCTAAGTCAGTAGGACTACATATTGGTTAATTACTATACAGAACAGGAGTTTCTCCATTTTATCTCTAGGGATAACTGCAACCCTTAAAATAAAGTATTTGGAAACACTTGGTAGTGTTCCAGGATGGAAAATTTGAGAAGTTTCTATCACAGGAGTCATACATAAACTTGTGCAGCTTTCAGTAAATGAGTGGCTAATGCTTCCTACCCAAGTCCTTCCAAAAGACTGGGCTCCATTTTATCAGCAGGACATAAATTAGGCTGAGCTCCATTCTCAGTTACACTGTAAACAAACAGCTCTATGTGTGTTGTGCTGCTTGGCTACAATTTGTCTTTCAGAGACCTAAAGGCTTTCTACAAGGTTTTATGGAGGGCAGTAATTGTGGTGGTTCCTGTCCTACATTGACACAAAGAGGAAAGTGCGTCCAAAACCTTCTTTGTACCTGTATCAAACAATTATCTTTTTTTCCCTTAGTAAATAATAGATGTGACCATCTAACAGGCCTTTTCTAGCATTATCAACTTGAGTCCTGGAATTCTGTGATCACCAGTTCTCTTGTTGTCATTAAATGAGTCAAGTTTAAAAGACTTTGGGAATTGTCTGTATCCAGCTCCCATCTCAGTGTAGGGATAATTTAAATTTAGCTGGAAATGGAGAATCCAAAACTCTCTGGGCAACCAGGTCTGGTGTTCAACCATCCTCACAGCAAGGAATTTTTTTTATCTTAGATCTAATTACATTTTTCCTTCCTGCAGCCTCTCTTCACTGCCTCTTGCCCTTTTGCTGTGAAACTCTGACAGAAGTCTAGCTCCATCTTCTCTATAAATCCTTTTTAAGAAGTTGAAAGTGACATTTAGATCTTCCCCTAGCCTTATGTTCTTCAGTCTGCCACTATTGAGCTCCATGACATTTCTGTCAGCCCATTTCTTGGGGTTATTGAATTATCTCTGAAAGACAGTCCTTCTCTCCAACCTATTTGTTGGTCCCAGCACTGGTGTCATCTGTAAACTTGATGAGGATTTATCATCATTCCCACCACTCTGCTCATTAATAGAGACATTAATCAGTATTTGCCCCTGTATCAGCTGCTGAGGAATGCCACTAATAATCACATGCCAGTTGGACTCCACACCACTGATCACATTTGGCAGCCTAGCAAGTTTTCCATCTGTCCAGCCTATTTTTACCACTTTGGCTGCAGAAACACTACTATGAGAGACCATGCCCAAAGCTCTCCTGCCATCAGAATAAAAAACATCCTGTGCTCTCTCCTCATCCACCAAGCCATTCGTGTAATCTCCACAGGCAATCAAAGGTTGGTAAGACAAAACTTTCCCTTAGAGAAGGCAAAGTAGATAATAAGTCAACATGTTGTGGGTATTTTGTATCCCTACAAACAGCAAATCAGTAGAATTTGCTCCATATCCTTATTCAAGGCCAAAGGTGGACTGACTGGCCTGTAATTATATGAATTTTTACCCTTGCTTTAAATGAGTGTAGATTGATTTGCCATTTTCTGATAATTTGTGACATTCTCAAATGGCCACAGCCTCTCCAAGATGACAGGAAGACGCCTTGCAATGAATTCAGACTGTTCCCTCATCATCCTTGACCATTTCCAGTCCCATAGGTTTATTCTTCTCCCATTTCCTTAAGCTATCCCTTCCCTGGTCCTCCTCTACCAATTATTAGCCTACATTTCCAGGGACTGATTCTGGACACAGGACATGTCAGGGGCATGAAAGCCAACCTTGCCACAGTAAAGAGTGAACCAAAGAAGGCAGAGAGTGTCTCCATAGCCTTTGTGATTACATTGCCTATCCCAGGTTACTTTTTCATTCTTTATCTTCTAATAAATTGAGGGAGAAACAATTCTTTGTTAATATATATAGCCAAATAGCATAAACAGTTTTATTGTATTTACACACCAGCTGTGAACAAATCTGAATTGCTGTAGTAAACTACTTCATTGTGCAATTTTCATTTATACAGTATTTCAACATATATAATTAAACTTTTTTTTGGTATCGCTTGCTTACTCTTTGCAACCTTGCAAAGTAACCCCCAGCCTCTGGTAATTTAGTAAGGTAGCCATTTTTGATCCACTATGACTTTCAAATGTTTTGATTTTCTGCATAATTTTTTTATCCTACATATTTACTGCTCAGGCTTAGCTAGAAACAAAACAAATTGCTCCAGGATTACTTAAACAGAAAGTTCTTAAGCTAAAGAGATCTATCCAGACAGCAAATCAACCCATGATAAAATAGCAATTTTCTTATTCAGGCAGGTCAGTAATTTTGTGTGTACTGTGAGGCTGGGAATAACAGCTTCATACCAGGCATTAACCTTAGGTCTCTTTGCAAAGTTTTCTTCAAAGATCTGGAAGGCTAGCTGTTATTGTCAGAAAGTGTACTTATGAATCAGCACAGACAGAATTATACTGAGTGAAAGCAAAATTTCTCCTTTTAAAGAATATAAATGATTCAAAGTCAAACTTTAAAACAAACAACTCAAAACCAACAACAACAAAAAAAGAAAACAACCCCCCAAAAAAATGACCAAAAAGATAACCCCAAATCAAAAAGCCCCACCAAACCAAAACCAACCTAGAAAAATGCCATTTGAAGTTGTCTTGGGAACGATGAATGGAAACTTTAAGGTTTGCTGTGGCTGTGCTTACAGGATGGGTTTAATCCTGTGATTTTCCTTTTCCCTACAATGCTAGTGCCATTCAGAGCACACAATAGACACTTTCCTCTTAGTAACAACCAGTCAATACTTTCTTTACTTCTTCTAAGGATACATCCCTTTGTTCAGGCTTTATTTACTATGCACTCTATAAATCTGCTCTGATTAGCATCACACAAGGACTCTGTAAGAGCAGGAGGAAGAGAAGTGCATTCTTCTGGCGCCTCTCAATAGCTTCAGAATGCAAGTCCTGCAAATACAAACCTTTTCACAATACATGTTCCAAATTATCCACATAAATGACACTGGAATACATAATTCCCTCCATACATAACCTCCTTTCAAAAACTAGTATATTTCCAGAACAAAAAATTCCTCATTTTAATCTCAAAAAGAGGAACAGCAGGTGGTGGGAGGTAAGCAAGAACACACAAACATTTGTTCAACAAGGATAAAGAAAAAGGCAAAACAAAATGTCAAGTGGCTTGTGAGCACAGTTATTTTCTTCACCTAAACCCAGGTATGCAATCATGCTATATCCACACTGCACATCAGCTATAAGCCATCACATTCTCCTTGCCAGCAAATCTTCAAGCATGGAGGTTATTCACTTTAGCAAGCTCTAAAGTGAGGGAAAAGAACATGACATATTCTCCAACCTCATGCTCAAAAAGGCTGAAATCTTCCTGTTGCCTTGCTTGCAAAGCCCTCAGCCTGAAGGTGACATGCCATGAGGTTATTTTTGTATTGCATGAAAACAGGGGAGGGAATGAAGTGCTACAGCTCCTTCCTTAGTCTCACCAGGTAAGTGACATGTACCACATAACATTTTGGTGTAAGCTCTGATCCCACTGAAGTGGGAGTTTTGCCATTGACAAGAGCAAAGAAGAGAATTTCCCTAGCTCTAGGCCAAAATGTATTGGTCTAGAATTTGCAATTGCCAGGAAAGGAATTTCACCCTTTGTCTGTGTTTAGATATTGTGTAAGACATTTTGGCATGAAAAGTGATAAGCACAAGTAATAAATTATTGATTATAAAGCATCTGTCCTTTATTTCTAAATGTAATAATAACTATATATATATATATATATATATATAAAACATATCATATCATACAACTTATCTACAT
Source organism: Chloebia gouldiae (assembly GCA_003676055.1). Classification (NCBI taxonomy): domain Eukaryota; kingdom Metazoa; phylum Chordata; class Aves; order Passeriformes; family Passeridae; genus Chloebia; species Chloebia gouldiae. The sequence goes on from QUSF01000016.1 coordinate 8,618,743, forward strand.
AGATGTATATCACTTTATATGTATCATATGTGCATGTACTTAGGTTATACATGCTCTGTGTGTATATATATATGTATATATGTAGACTGCAGTTACAGTCTACAAGAATAAGAAAATATTTCTTATATATTAAGTTTCTGCCAGTTCTGTTCATTATTTTCCCACTCCTTCCTGAACTCTATATACAAGGTAGGTCCTCAGCAATCTGGAATTCTGTCTCCTTCTTTAAGATTTTGGAGGGAGGAGGAAATAATTGTTGTTTCTTCAGCTCAAACCTCTGATGGGATGAAGTTGGTATAAGTCTTTGTAACACAGGGTGTCCTTAGCCCATCTTATTGTTGCGGGAAAGGGACTCACTCACTGTGATATGTAGTGAAAATTATTGCATTCCCAGGGCAAGAAAGTCAAAATGTCTTCATGTTGTCTGGGAAAGAACTAGCAAATGAAATTTCCCTGTGGCCAGAATCACTGGCTGCAACAGAAGTCAAAGTTTGAGCCACATACTCCTTAAGTACCACCTGACACTTGACCAGAGAGCTGCACTGAGGTCTCAGTAGCCTAAAACAGCAGACACCTGCTGTGATGCTGTAAGGGCAATGGATGGAAGCAAATAAATTCCTTTTCTTCTGTCTGTGTTGCTTGGTCTTTGTCAGCCCCATTAATGTAAACGGGCCTTTTGCCTCCTGACAATCCATCTCACATGAAGACTGGCCAGGAGAAAGATTTTTTTACTGATCAAGGAACATAAAGGTCAGAGAGCTACCAAAAGGTGAGAAAATGACTCAGCCATTGGAGGAAAGCAGGAGCAGTTGTAAGATGGTCGGGACTACCTCAGTCATTCCATTATGAAAGACTTCAAAAGAGAGAAAAAAGAAAATAGAGCAGTGACCACACACCCTCCAAAACATCACCTGTGCAATCATTTGCAGCACCCTGGTTCTTCTATTTTTACCAGAGTTATCCAATTTTTACAAGTGAGTTTACCAGGTGCATCTTCCAGTCTGTGTGGCCAGAGCTGCACGAGGCAGAGTCTATGGGCCACATCATCATCTGGGGTCCCTCTATTGCAGGCATCAAGATAATCCAGGAATAGAAAAAGGCTTGCAAATTGCCTGACAGATGCTCAGGTGAATAAGGAGGATCTTTTTGGTATACAACAGTATTACAGGCCTTCAAGGCACACTGCAGGGGAAAAAAAAGCTTAGAGAAAAAAAATATTGCCTGAAAATATTGCTCTCCTTTCACATGTTGCTGGTTTTACATACAGCAAGTGATATTGATCTAGTTGATAAATCATTTGCTCCATTCATCCATGCTTGGAAACAGTCAATCTATTTATAACCTCTAGTGGAGACAGAGGTGTCTCAAAATTCTACCTATGTAGTTTACCCAATATTAAGTAATTATTTCTAGTTATGATAGTAAAAGAATTATTTACAAAAAAAACCCTAGAAATAATTTCATACCAAAAAATATACATTGAAAGGAACATCTCTTTAAGTAAGTACAGCTAGTTTCCAAGCTCATTCATGATTAAAATGAAAGAGGAATATTTCCTTTGTTCCAAATTTTGAGATATTTATTTTCCCAGACCTGTACATAGAAGGTAGTTAAGTCAATTTTGATTATGTAGTGCAAATATTGACTTGTTCAGTTGTTACTTAAAATGTGATACCTGTCTGACATTTCCTTTCTGCTCTGGATTTTATTACAAACTAAAGCATAATTCTTTTCCATTTTTCCTCAAATGTCCTGTATTAGAGTTAACAGTGGATTTATTACCATTACATATTTTAGGAAATGTCTCTATCTGATTTGCTCCTGTTTCATGAACTCTTTTAATTACTTTTTTTTAGAAGGCACAATAAAATACATTACAGGATATTTGACAATATGACCTTCGTGGGTTACAGCATTTTTTAAAATTTCTAATGATACACTGCCTAAATAAAAAATCCTTTCATTCCTTGTAGAAATTCAAAAGTATATTAAAAGATCAACATAAATTTAATAATTCCATGTGATACAATGGAATTATTGTTTTTAATGAAATAAAGTGTTTTCAGAACTGGATTACCATCTATATTTTTACTAATTTCAAAGTGAAGTTATTGATGGATGAAAAAAATCAAAACCTATGATATTTGGAAACCCAGATTGTTAGTGATTAGTAAATATTAGTTCCCTAAGCACTTTGGATAGACTATCAACAATGATATTAGATTTTTCCCCTCATAATTAGGATATATTTGAGCTTCCAAAATTTAAAAGTTCTCCTCCGTCATACCTGTGCTATATTCAGGAAAAGTTAATCCTATATTTTGATCTCATAGATTATTTTCTTCTTAATCAACTAAAGGAAATATAACCCTTAAGCAATGAACTTCAAGAGCTTTAAAACTGCAGACATTATCAGCAGATTAACTGGTACTTAGATAAAGGGATTAATATATTTTTTGCATATATGAACCAAAATAACTGAGCTCAGAAGTGATATATATACAGTGGGCACCCTCAAATAAGCATCTGATAGAACTTTTTTTTACAGGAATGTTTACCTGGAGGATCTAAAGGAATAGGAAATACAGGCAACCTGGACATTGCTGGAGAAGGGGTGAAAAGTGAATGAAATGTCATGCTGCCTGCCAGAGATAAGGTCTACAAGCTGACCAGAGGCCACAAAGAGTTCTAATGGATATGAGTCAGCTGATGAGCTTGTATATTGAGATAAAAAAATGATTATTTTGCTGGCATGACTCAAAGATTGCTGTGCCAGGTGAAGGACTGAAATACATTATGGTGAGTAGATAATGTGAAGCGATATTTTCACATCCACAGATGAAGATTGAGACATAGAAGATGAAAATAATTTGGAATATTTGAAATGTTCCATCAGCAGAAGACAGAAATTATTCAAAAAGAGAGATGTACTTGAGTATATAGGTACTTTACCTGTGTAAGATATATAAATTAAACCCAAAGGTGAGTTATTTGAGACACACAGAGGTCAAGTTCCAATACCTTTGTATTTTGAGCTAAAATATTCTGACGTTAAAAAAATAAACAGTAGGACTGATGATAATGAAATCTAAGATGTCTCTGAGTTTCTATAAGAGATCCAAAATACAGTATGAGAAAAAAATGCTATTTTTATAAATAATGCATAATCATATAATAGTGTTTCTCTTTCTTGCAGCTCATGTGTGATGGTCACCTCTCTTTTGTCCCCATTAATTTAAAGCAAACACTGGTCCAGGGAAAAATATGCAATAACACATCTGTGTCCACACAAGAGGCAACATTTTCCCATGTTGCGCATTTTATTTCCCTGTTACCATATTAAAATCCTGAGACCAGTTCTCAGATCCTTCTGGTTTTCTTCCTGCTCACAATTTATCTACAGACCACCACGTGACCTCCTTTGACAACTCCTTCTCTCAGGGGTTATGCTCTTGATAGGCCAATCTCTTTTCCTCCAGATTATGTCAGTCATTATTTTCTCTCTTTTTTTCATTTCTGTGGCTTCCCAGCAGGCCAATGTGTATTTCAAAACTCTCCCCAGGTTTCCATCCTAAGCTTCCCAGCCAGGTGGCTTCACTTGGCTTCACCTCTGGTTTTTCTGCCTTCACCTCCTCTCATGCTACACTAATTTTGGCATCACTCCACTCACATCAAGTTAAAATCATTACTAGTAATTTTTTATATTTCTTTTTACTTTGCTGCTATAAGACTGTCTACGGGTCACCAGAAGAGTGAAGAAGATTGCAGGCTCCTCACTTTTTAGATGCAGTTATAAGGAAATCATTGCACATCCTCAATGTCCTGGCTCTAGCACACATTGTTAATTCCTGTCAGCTTGAACACAAAAGGAAACAGAATCCCAGTCAGAAAAAGTTACATGAATCCAACTCCCTGGGATGGTGCCTTCTCTTATTATTCTACCTGCAGCACCCTGCACTGAGTGTACAGAAAGCAGGATACTCTTACTCATGTCCTGGGAAATTCTGACCAGCACCAATGCCTGCCTGTTCCCAGGGCTGTGACCTTTATGCCTCCCCACTTACCCATTTCCACGCTTTGGTGTGTGCTGTCAGACTCAGTAAGCAGAAACCTACTTGCTTTACTTTCCTCTGTCCATTTTCTCCTACACTCTTATCCATACAGGCTTGTAAATCTGACAGAGAAATATGGCTCCATGTGAGACTTTGGAAAACACCTTCCTTGGTTTATAAGTATTCTCATTACATGGGACACAAAGATAGCAGCAAAATTCACAGAGGAGAAGGAAAGTAATTGTAATTCCATCAAGACTTCTAATTCAAACTGCTTCAAATGTTAATAGATTTCCAACGCAGCACCAGCTAATCCCACACTGTCAATTTTTATAGTGGGAGAATCACCTGCCCTGACATGTTTAATGTGCTTTTTGTAACCAAGCACCTTGAGCCGCGATCTCATCTGTTCTCATTAAGCAAACGAAGCCTGTGCATGGGAACCCTCTGGGGACAGCTCCCACCAGGAAATATGTTCAGCCATTACCAAAATCACAGCAGAGCAGCCCCTGCCATCCCACTCAGCCCCGGTCCTGAGTGACAGCCAGCAAATCTCTGCACTTTGCTCTGGTGCCGCGTCCCCGATTGGCAATGGTGACTTGCCACAGGAGGTGACACTGTTCCCTATGGGCCCATATCAAACCAACATTGCAGTGAGTGGCAGGAGGCACTCTGCTAATAGAGGTTTTGTCCTCGGGATGAGAAATAAAACGTTCTCTGACTCGTGGCCATTAAGAATCCCACAGTGCTTTTCATCAGGCTGGGGTTTAGCACCGCTATCCGGATCATACTTCCAGCACAGCTAATTGCATTTCACCTGCTTAAATTCTCCTGATGCACCAGCTGAGTTCTCCTATTCACCTCCTGAGCTGAAATCAGTAGCACCAGCAGCACAAAGGTTGCTACTACACCCTGCCCTGCTGATGGCTGTGTTTTAGCAAAGAGCATCGCTTCCTACATACACAGCATTCCAAATCCTTTGCAGAGCATCTTGATGCTTGTGAATGGTGCTATATATACACACAAAATAACCAGTCAACAATGGGAAAATTGTGCAGTATTAAAGGATTTCAAAATAAATTAGGCTACTTTCCCAACAAATCATTAACTCAAAAAAAAAAATTCAGAAACAAAGCATATAGAAATTAATATCTTGGTCAGGTAAAGAAGTAAACATTTCTCTAATATAACTGAGAGTACAGATATTGATTTCTGAGCAGATAGGGTACTGCAGCCTCTAGCAATCCTATGATTAAATCACTAGCTTCAGCTCTGGCAGCACTGTTTCCTGCGGTTAAAAAAACCCAAAATTAAAATATATATGCAGAGGATATCTCCAGATCCCCAGAGCTGTTCCTTTGAGTAAACTGGCAAAATGTAAATATTTCCCTGAGGGATTCTGATCTAGTACAAGATTACTTGACTGAAGTTGATAATTTCAGTACTTCTTTGAACAGGAGGTGCTTTCTGCCTTTCAGACTTGATTTGTTAAAGCTCTGAATGGATATAGATTAAAAACTGCAACCAGCTTCTCTGACAGGACTTTCTGAGCACTCTGTGGGCAAACAGATTTGGTGATTTCACAGGGTCTGACCTGAGTGTCCAGGAATTTACCACTCTTTCTTTGCTTTTACTGGACTTAAACCAAGGCTTCCCACTTGGAGGCAGCAGGCACTGCTGAGATACAATGCTCCTACTGCCAGACATGGAGAGTTTCATATAACCCAACAGCAGTAGCCACAACTGTGAAAAAGCAAAGGTCTTTTAAACGCTGTAACTTATCACAAGAGCAATCTGTGCCATAAAGTGAAAGCAGAGATCTGATTAAAAAAAAAAACACTGAAATTTGTGGGCTGGGTTAATTTACAGGAAAGCAAAACCTAGAGATGCCTTGGCAAAGCAAAATTTTATTATTGATCATCATATTTCTTAGCGATTCAAGATTCAGTTCAAGAAAGTTTATCATCTTACTTGTCTTTTCCTCTTTATGTGATGGAAGAACACAGAAAAAGAAAGTTTTGTAAAAAGATTTCTTCAGAGCTGCTTAAATGTCTCAAATATTCAGTGGTATAAAAAGGAGTAGATTTTTTCATTTTAATTTAAAACAATGAGAAACTAGAACATTAAACTGATAGAATTTTTTATATTTAAATTAAATGAGGAACTTAAATGACAAGGACAAGAATGAAGCACCATTGAAGCAGCAGCCCCAACAGAATGGTCCACTAACAAGAAACTCCCTAAATATTAATAAAAAAGAGGAGTTACTGGAAATTATGTGTCTTAATTGAACACCATTTATTCCTTATAAATATTTTCTATTTAAGGCTTAATATACATTAAATATTTATGAAATCTTTATTAAAGGAATTTCACAGTGGTGCAATAATTTTTGAATTGCTGAAACAATAGGGCAAAGAACTCCTAAATTGGCAGATTTGATTTCTAGGGAATTACCAGTTTTTAAGGGCTTCCTATAAACTGTTATGGGTCCAGACCTATGGACCCAAACAATTTCTGCCCCATGGCCACTCCTGAGCAGGGGAGGGCTGTGCTCTGGGAACATGGGAAGGGTCACGGGTGATGCTGCCTGGACCCGCTTGCCCGTGGGATTCCTGCCAGGATGTGTTGGGTCACTCCAGAAACCAAAACCTATTAGTGCAATTATGATGAGCACTGTGCTATAGAAAGCAGGCTGTAGAATAAAAAATGTACACTATAGGGAGCTTGTGCTACATCAAGACTCTCTTCCTGGCAATAATATTTCATCAGGAAAATATTGTTTGTACCACCTCTCCCTCTTTGCTTCATTTGAGGAGGTAGCTATAGTTATGAAATGTGTAAATGTGCTTTTATTTTACATCTTTCTCTTTGTTCCTTCCACTTCCCCTTCCTGTCTTACATGTTTTTATATCTCTTCATGACAGTGATCCTGTCCCAAAGGGAGAATGCTTTGCTAGTGTTTGTTATTGTTACTATCAATATGTTCAGCCAATTGTTTTATGTAAACTCTTTTTCTTCAACTTGGGAGTAATTTTTTTTTTAAACAATGAAAAAATGTATACTATTTTTCTTATACAAGTATTAAGGTAACACAATGCAAATTATTTTAATTTTTTTCTGAGCTTTAATAATCTACAATCTGTTCACTTTCAAAGCTCACAGAATGGTTTGGTTACTCCTAAATACCTGTAAGCACTTCTTAAACTTCTTTCATGCAAACATGAAATCATAGCTAACAGAAGTGGTGGAAAGAATGTCAAATTTGGAATTTCCAGAAAGATTTCTTCTTACAAACAGAGAGGCATAAGCAGAATAATAATGTGGTTCAATATTTATTAATGTATTTTTGCCTTGCAGATTTTGCAGTGGAATAATGCAACAGATCTTAGTAAATGCATTAAATCACTTCTGCTATTGACCTTGTCCTGCTATCATCCATCACAGGGAAAGTTTTCTTTTGATGTACATATCATAAGCTTGTTTTCAATTTTCAGTAATATATTGAGAAAATGAAGGAAACAGAGCAGTAACAGCAAATGCAACAGTATTATTTTTCCCCTTTTGAAATTTCCTGAACTGCACTTTTCTTTCAAAGCAGCCAGCTTTCTGGGCATATTTTTAGAAAATACCAGAAATATAGCTTCAGAAACAGGTTTTCTGGCTTTGTGCTGGTCATACCAATGTGAGGGCAGGGTTTTATCCTCACTCAGCAAACCCTTTTCTTTCTCCCACCGCTCGCAGCCCCGCGATGCGGGATTATGTAATTTGCACACAGCGGGAACAGATCCCACACGGATCAGGGAGCATTTTGCTGCACTCATTAGCTTGAAGTGTGTTTTGTCTTGCCTAGTTGACACTGCTCCGTGTGTCAGAGCATTTCAGTTTGAGAAAAGGAGGTGAACCTCATCAACTCCACGCTCATTTCTTACAGTTTCTCCTCTCAGGAAGAAAGAAGATATTCACTGAATTTAGCTGTTTGTAACTAGCAGTGACAATACTTCTCCTGACACTGTCAAACTCTTTCTGAAAGCAAAAGCTGCTCTTCTTCTGACCCAAAGAGTCTCCACACTTCAGGCAAAACCCACGTTTAGTATTACAGAGTAGAATTTTAAATTTCAACAAACTGTTTTTCAGTCCTTAGGCTCTCATCTCCATGGCAACCAGGGACATTTGGGAAAATCTTGAAACTATGGAGTAGACACACACTTTATATTTTATTAATGCAATATTTCCTAAAGGAAAGTTCAGGTGAATTCCTTCTTTTCTCTGTACCTAACTTGGCCTTATTTTCTAATATTTTCTTGCTCTCTTGGAGAGCCCAGCTCTCCTCCAACCTCAGCACAATTCAAACAGAACCCTCTCACTTTTCCTTCCCCACATATCTTTCTGTTCTGTCTTTCTGTCTAGGCTCAGATTCAGGAAAACCTTAACTTTTCTCCAAGTGAGTTATACAATTTGTCATCTTTTTTTAGCTGTCCATCCATATAATCTCATGCAATAGAATCTAGATCTTGAAGGTTCTTCAGGTGCTTGACCTGCCTGGAATGAGAAGAAAAATGAGTGCTCATCCAAATCTTCATTCTTGTGTGTCTCATCTACTGCAGTTTCCACCTCTGTGGCCTAAAGGCCATATGTCTTCACTTCTATCAGTTCAAAATTTTCTGCCAAAATAACTGTTTTGGCTCATAGATTTCTGGCATCAACTCCCTCATTTATCTCAGCAAGCTCCTTTCTAAGATATTTTATGGGTTTGCCATTTTATAGCTACTATCGTCAGCAGTATCAGTGCTGAAGGGTGGATGGTAAAAGTGACTATCTGAATAATATGAAGGGGAACAGCAGCACCATTTTTTAATGCATAGAACCATTTTCACTATTCCTGTTTCTGATTTTCTCAGATTCAAGAGGGAGCTGCAGGTGTTGCTTCTCACCCTTTTCACCCTTTTTAGACCTGTGAACACCTCAAAGGTATAAAGCAGATGACATGCTATTGCCCCAGATTAAAATTCCTTTTTTTTTTTTTTTTTTTTTTTGTGGAATTAACTCCCATCTTACTCTTCCTTACTTACTTTGAAATATCAATTACCTCACATGGTATCTAAATTGGAAGCTCTGCAGAACAGAAATGCTTTTCTTTCTATGTTCCTGTAGGACAATTGGACAGAACATGACACAGCAGTAAAGCTTGAACCCTTAGGTGCTAATACAAGATAAATAGACACGTCTAAACAAGAGAAAAGGGATATTTGCATCACTTAGGACTTGTGCTAAGGAACTGATGCAGTCAGGCTAAAGCAGATCAACAGAGATGGATCCCACAAGATAAAATTTTGGATCATTTATCCAGTTGTTCCCTGGTGTTCCAGAAACCCCAGAATAGCTGTTGGTTTCTAACTGATGTAATTCTTTCAGGTTTGTGTTTTTTGTTTTGTTTTTTCCCTCCTATGTATGTTTGATTTATTTACTGAGGACAAGGAATCATGGCTGGGAATACATATTCTGTTTTTTAATCCATTCATGATACAACAGATGAAAAAGAAAATGAAATCACTTCAAGATAAAGAAAATTACAGGAACACTGGATCATAAACATTCTACTTTTTTTTTGTAATAGATTTCATTCAAACTTATAGTGCAGCTCTGCTATACTGCTTGGGGCTTTCAGTATTAACTGATGTTTCACATGATTACATTAGTTATCTTTTTTTTTTTTTAAATAAGTTTTAATATATTTTCTTAGTGCATCATCAGATAGCTAATAAGGTATAAAAAATGTCATTAGCTCAACCTCAGAAAGGTATCTTAACTAGTGAACTATAAAATTCTGAGCTCTTTTAAGCATCACCTGGAGAACTGGGAGGCATCTTGTCTCTCCTTAATTCACAAATTTGAAATTAAATATCCTGCGATACTTGAATAAGCAAATAACGAGTGCTGCTTATGCAGCTATCTCACAGATATGGTCATGGCCAGAAAGGGCAAGAAAGAAGAAGAAGACATAAGGAAAAAGTGAAAATATAATAATGAGTCTTCAAATGCAAAGGAAAAAAGTCATCATACGCTTAAAGTAAAACTAAGGATTTGGGTTTTTTTATTTCTCTTTTTTAATCTAAAGATGACTTTATCTAAGCAACTGTGTCATCTCATTAGATAACTCCAGACAAGAAATTTGACCTGCACAGCTGAACATGTATATCCAAAGAGACTTCCAAGCAAACCCATGGGATGTCATAGAGGTTTTGCAGGAAGAAAGTTACATGACAACTTAATTAAATTTTGGTTATATTCTGTATAGCTTTATAATTAATACTGTTTATTACATCTCTCTATCTCTACATACCGGTACATACACAGCCACACACATAAAGGCTAGTCATTTGTAATAGTTCTTTTTTAAATATTAAAAAAAAAAATCAAATTGTAAGAGCAAGTACAGAGTTATAGTGTTTTGAATACAGCTTATTTTAGGCAGAAGAAACTTGCTTCAAAAACCACCAAGAATCAAGACTCCACTCTATGCAGTCCAACTTAGTCTCCCTTGTTTAGTATTAACAACCATCTGAAAAGTTAGAGGGATAGCCAGTGGATGAACAATAAATTGCAAGCTAACAAACCTTTAGACACACTTGACATTAAAATATAAAGTATGAATATATTTTCAAAACTTTGACCAGAGATCTAGTTGATCAGAATTTCAAATTTATTGAAAGATATGGAATAAATTATGCAAGATGGGGATTAATATTTGCTTGAATTTGGCCCTGTGTTTCTGTATCTCCATCCCAATAATTTACAACAATTTTTTCTTCATTATTTAGCCAAAAATATATCAGAGACAGGGGGAAAAAGGTGTATAAAATCTTTTGTCACCTTTACTACAGCAAATCTGTATATTATTTAACAGCCTTTATATAAAAATCTGCAAGTTTCTTCTACTTCTTAAATAAGAGTAGGAATAAGGCCAGCTCTTTTACTTCCTCTGTTCTTCAATAATCCATTGCTTTCTTGCAATGGATTATTGCATTATATCTCAGGTGAAATCTCTATTTATTCTTCATGTTCCTAACCCATTTTTGCCATTGCAATTATCTCTCTAAGTACGTTTTATGTACAAGTAAATCTATTTGGGGAGTGAATTCTTATGAAAAGATGACACAAACCCATACTTTAATCTGTGAGCCAGATCCTCTACAGCTACCTCACAGCAGAGCAGTGGAATTAAAAAATAGCAATGCTGTATAATTGGAAGCATAGTTTCACCTTTCCCCTTTCTTTATGTTTTTGTCAACAGAACCATAAGTAAGGATATCGTAGGTAGTTTTTATGAAAATTGAAAAAAAAAACCCTCCAACCCTACATGATTCATTAGAATAAGATACAAATTAAAAAAAAAAAAAACCAAAAAAACCCAAAACAAACAAACAAACAAAAAACCAAAACCAACCTTGTTTCTCTGTATATGGATTCAGTTATGCAGTTATTCCTACTTCTGCCTTTGGACACAGTCACACATCCTGAGCACTGCTTGCTGTCTGGTCATAGGCACAAAGTGACTTAAAAAGGAAGGATGTATTTAAACTCTGTGACTTCACAGCCCTAGGGGGCATGTCTGAATATATGCAGGCAGCCCCAGTCCCACATCTTTTGGCTTTTCTGCTTTTCACAGGTTTACATCACTTGACCATCACAGCTTGATGAATTGCATTTCAGCTTATTGACTCTCAGATGGGTAAGAACCATCTGTCTTTTTTCTGGAATCTCAGCTTAGTATTTGAACACCTTAAATTCAATGAATTTAGTGTTGATGCTTTTTATCACTCCCAGCTAAGAAAAAGTTCATCTGAAAAAAACCCTTCTGCTGTAAGAAGAGCTGTTAGGTGTCATAATTGAGGCACAAACCAAAATGTCTCTGCTCTCTGTGGTAGGGACTAGCAGGTTGCCATATCAACAAGGTGGAAAAAGAAGAAATAAAAGCCTTCTGTTCATAAAAAGATTGTGTGACTCCACTCTTCTGTCTTTGGCAAAAGTATCCTGGAGTGAGTTTGCTGTGCTTGATGATGAGAACTTGGCCTACCATCTGCTTGAGAACAGACTCCAGCCAACACAGACCTATGCAAGGTGAGCAATATGAGCAACAGATCCATCCACCTACAGTGAGCAGTGCTGCAAAGCCATCTGTTGGTATTTTGCTAAAGACCTAGGTGTCTGCATCTTCCCCATGGTTTGTGGGTTTTGCTCCCCACAGGGAAAGCATCACCTCTGCTGATCTGCTGGCAATGCTCTGCCTCATGCAGCCCAGGGAGCTGCTGGCCTTTTCTGTAAGAGAGCACTGTCAGGACACGGTCAGCTTGGTGTTCACCAGTGACCCCAGGTCCTCTTCTGACCATCTGATTTTCATCCAGCCAGCCCTCTTATTTCTGTTTCAGTTCACTTTTGTCCAGGTGTGGTACTTTGAATTTCCTTTGGTTTTAAATTTTCCTCCCACTTCCTTCACAAGTAGTAAACTATTAAATTAATTTTTACCACAAAGACCTGTGCACAAATGATGAGCTGAATGTAAGAAGCAGCATCACAGCAATGCAGGAGGAAAAAGAGAAATTTTGGAATAGCTTTCCAAAATGACAGCCAAGAACGTGCTAATACTACTCAAAACCAGTGACAGAATACTCTTCATTCAGCTTGTAACCTTCTATCATAAAATGATGCATGTGCCCAAAGGAATTGCAGGACACAGGCCTGCAATATTCCTTTTACTTTGCACACTTCATCCTTGAAGTATGCTTAGATTAAAAAAAAAATGGATACTTATAAAATGTTCCTTTCACCAACTAAATGTTCATTCATATATTACATATATTGTAAGCAGAGCTGACAACAGCAGCTAGAAGTAGAGACTATAAGTCAATTCCTGTAACAGGACTCTGTCTTCAGCTAACTCTAGTTAGAAGACTTTTTAGCCCCAAGGCTCAACTTTTTTCTTCAATTATTTTATTTCTCTTTCCTACATCACTTAACATATTTCTGCTTCTTCCAAGAAATAAACTGGTTTTGACAAAGGTTTCATCCTGATATGAGAGTATTCAAATTGTTCTCTGAAAGAATATCCTCCTATTCTGCTAAGTTTCCAGCTTCAAAAATCCCAGTTCACATGTGTACAGTAGCACTGTGTTAGAATTTGGATAATCTCCAGCATTAGATACTGCTCAAAGATATTCCCTGAAATTAATCCTCTTAGATATGATGACTCCTTTGCTACAGACTCTCAGAAATGAGAACAGGGATGATGGCAACATAGAAGAGAGAATGAAACCATTTTCTGGAGTATAACAAAGAAAAACATTTTATCCCAGACACCATCCCTTCAAATAATTATGCAAACTCAAAAAGAGTCATCCTTCCTGTTTTTATACCAGAAGTAAGCAGATGAAAGTCCTTTAATGACATGAAGTTATTAAATTGGTATTTTTGCCCTTTTGCTGTAGTACTTCACACCTTTGGGCATTTAAGTGCATTCTGGGATAAATCAGAATGAATGCCAGTTCACACCAAGGTCCATTACAGGAAACAAAGAATCCCATATTGACTTCAGGTACAAAAGCAGAATCACCAGCAGCTGGTTCATAAGACAGGGATCCAGACAGTAAAAACAGAAATGCCAAGCATTGCCAGATCAATGTGAAACTTACCTACACAGAAACACACAGGGATTAAAAACAAGTGTAGTAAAAAAATCCACAAAAAACCCCAAACCTGAACCAAACCTAAAAACAATATTAATAAAGCATTTGCAGATTCTCTTCTGAATATCTACAAAACAATTACCCTTCAGAAACTTTCAGTCCTAAATACTCAATGATTTTGGCCCACACTGGGTTCCAGCAAACACTGAATTTCTTAATGGATCAAAACTAGTAAAGAATTCCATTATAGCAGCCAATCCCATTGGCAAGCTGTAAGGAGACAAAGAACCACAGCAAATGCAGTGTTTGTGCTCTTTGAGACAATTTCACTAATTTCCTTTGTGATTAGAAGGCAATAAAAGAGATGAGCTAGAATTATAGCTGGATGTTTAAGAGTTTGCACTTTTAGTGCCAGCTGACTTAAAAACAAAAATACTGAGCACAAATATTCCACAGGAATCATGCTGAAGTTCTAATGCACATGAAAAGCAAGGAGCAACTTTAATGTAGTTAAAGTGCCTGTTTCCACAACTGTCTGTAGGGGAGTTTAAATTACAAAGTTCTACCTAAAAGGTAGAACTGGCTCTCTAAATCACTCCCAGTTCCACCCAACACACAGTGACATGGCCAATATGTCTCAATACATTTCCTGGAGATTATTTAATAGAGACTGCTGCATGTATTTCAGGAGGCATAAAACCAAAGGGAACAGATTTAGGGTGCTCCAAACAGTATTTCCCTCTAAACTCCCTCCCTGCATTTCCCTCTGAACTCTGTAATGCTCTGTGTTAAATATTTAGGCTGTTGGTGGCTCAGAGCATCTGGAGAAACAATGGCACACATCTTAATGTGAATCATTCCCTGTGAACCAAAGCAACCCCCAAATTCATCAGGTATAAAATCTAATTCACTAGGGAAGGAGCCATCTATTCAAAAAGCAAGGTTAAGATTTTTAAAGAAACAGGAATAGAGTAATTAAAATCAATCAGAACAAAATAATCAGACAATTGAATTTTCTTATCTATTTTGCAGTTCTTTTCATCTTCAGCTTAGTTTTCCTAATAATTGTTTTGCCAGTAAAACACAATGATTCATTCTGTCTGGCATAGATTGGGAAATTATTCACCTAGAAGAAAGGGTGGTATCCTGTGAAACACACTCATAGGATTTCCAGTGACACTTCCACTACATTTAATGAAGCTATTCCTTGTGTTTTCTTTTCTTTCATTTCTTTTACATCATTTCAAGTTCAAGAATTTCCAGGGCAACATAATCTTGAAATTTATTGAAATCACATAGAAAGAAGTTTCTTGTCAGAACCCTTTTCAAACTACTATAGTCGTGAAGAATGAAACACCATCTCAATTGAGTCAAGATATGAAGCCAAAAGCAGTTTTCAGCCTCAGGAAAAAAAAAAAAAAGGCACAATAAACAATGAAATGCAGCACATAGTTGGAAAAGAAGAAATAGTGATGAAAAAATCCATCTTAACCTTACTTTATATCTAGCAGCTGTCTCCATATAAATCAACCTAGATTCCTAATGCAACTGAAGCATCTGGAAAAACAAAAGTTTTTCCTGAGAAGGGAGACTGAGCTTTTCTGGTAAGAACCTTTCAGATAATGGACAGCAACAACTTATCCTCAGTTCAAGGAGCAGAGAAAACCTCGACCTCTGCTGAAGTCTGAGTTTTGGCTTCTCAACAGTGAGTATGTTGGCACAAGGAAAAACAAGGATCTTTTCTTATAAGAGACTATTGAGGCCCTCGAAGGGCATCATGCTGACCTACCAACATGACTGAGCAAGCAGAACAAGCCTAGGGACTAATTCCTTGTTGGGATCTGGAAATGGGAGCTAAGGGAAACCACAGATCACAGACCACAGTGTGGATATCAAAACAAATATGTTATATCTAGGCACTCATTCCAAGGTCCCAATGACTTAGCAAAAAACTACTGCAGCTCCAAGAACCTCATGGACTATAGCAGCAAAGGGAATTCATATTTCCAAATTCATAGGAATGGTCCAAAATTTCTAGGAAAATCCCACATTTCCAGAATTGGACTCTGAGAAATTTTAAATATAGTAGATAAGGGCAGAGGAAGTATTTTAGTGATTGACATTCCCCAGAAAGACCAAAATCTAAAAGGTGTGAATGATTTAAAAGGTACAGACATAAAAAAAAATAGTTATATTTTAATTTACAGTCTTTGCTAGAAGAAATCTACTTTATCTGCCAAGTTGCAAAGAAGTTATATAGGCTAAAGAGCTGAGATTCCAAAGAAATCAAGAACAGCTTCACTTTTGGCTTATGTGGCCAGAATTTCACTCACTAATCAGGTTGCAAGAAGGAAATTCCAGAATCTATTGTAATGTAACTGAATCAGACAGCTACATCTTCACAGTCATCTGCCACTCATTTCTTACATTATCACTGATATTTCCACTAAAAGTTTTCCTGAATCAGTTTCCTCTAAAAGCATGACCCTTCTTGAGTATGAAACACATCTAAATAAGATGACATATTTAGATGGTAGGTAAATCCTTAATGTCAACACAAACAGCTTCAGAGGAGGGAAAATGTTGTTTTATGCTTAAAAGAAGACCAAAATACCAACTGATAAACTGGTCAAACAGGGCTGGATCACAATTTATTTCTGACCTTTTAGCATTTTCAGTTCTCAATGATTTTCTGTCATTTCTACCTAGCTTGGACCCAAGACCTGTCCCAGATGTTTTTAGCTTTATGTGACTACTTAACTTTCAACCCCCATTTTCAAGATTTGAAGATAAGTAACTAATTGTTGCTGAGATACCCTAGGGTTTATCAGCTGTCCAGATCTAGCAGGTTGGAGAAAGCCCTGTGACTGGAAATTTTGTTGTACTGATTCTGCATGAGACAGAGTTTTCTATGATAACTTGGTTAGAGCCTCCTGCTGTGGGTGTCATTATCAAAGGCCAGGAAGAGCCCCTGCCTGCTAGGGGGTGTTCTGCTAGGCAGCCATCAAATCACCTTCATTTTGAACATAACCACTCTGTCTTGAAATGAAGCAGAATAGACTCATTTAAAAATCCACTAAATATACACGAGTACAAACTTCCATCTTATTACAGTCTTCTAGAAGTTTGGCTGGTTGTTATCTGACAAATACATTCTATTCCTGTGTACCCACCTAGTGCATACACAATGCTGGTAAATGTGTGGAAAATTCCTCCACTGATGTTTATGCTGCCAAGTGTTTTATCTCGTATCACTTTGCTTTTTATTTTTCTATATAACATCTGAGCGGCTGACAAAGCACAGATGCTGCAGGAAGGTAAAAAGAACTATTTGAAACAGAATTCTGCATTTTTATGTGCTTTAAAACAGCCATTTATAGGGAAGTATTAACCACAGCTAAGAAAAATGCCTCTTTGAAAGACAGACTGAAGCCCATACAGGTATAGGTGTGTACAAGGATTACATCAAGATAACAACAAAATACTAGAGCAGTAAGCTCATAGTTTAGAAAAAGAAAAAAAAAAAAAAAAAACAAACCACATATCCATCAAGTCTGTTGTTTATCCAAAGCAGTTATTGCCCTTGAGTTACATTTTTAGACCTTATTGAAGAACAAGCGATACATTGTTAACGTTTAGATCAATAAACAATTATTGTTCTTTGTGAGATGCTGAAAGGGGATTTAGAGACTTCACAGGTAAGAGGCATAATTTACCAGAGGCTGTCAAACAACTGCAACACGTTCTTTCTCCTTCCCTCTTTGTCTTGCTCTGGCAGAGGCAATTGGTCTGATCCCAGCCAGCTCCTTGCCCCATGGTGTGAATTCCTTTGGGATCAGCAGGACCTTCAGCTCCTTCCAATGGCAAGTGTGGCTGTGACAGGGGCTCTGAATGTTTTTTTCCTGCAGCTCCCCAAAAGCCATGATTCACTTCAACCGTAGTTTCACCAGTTTGTAATGATTTCAGCTTAAAAATAAAATAAGGAAATCAACTGACAAGATTGCTTCCTTGCAAACACATAAATAATGCTGCATAGTAAAGAGCTTCTTCTCAACTGAAAAGCAGAACAAGCCCTCCACTTTCTTTAGAAGTGAAGTAATTAACGCTGCCAGCCACAAGCATTTTGTAAATAATGAATGGCCTGAAATCCCAAACACTGTGTATGTTTCCCCTATGCATCCCCACAAACTCCCATTTTCATTCTCGCCCACTTAAAATGGTGTTTGTACAAAAGGCTCCCTGAGTGGGACATTTTAGCCTTTGCTAATAATAAGGTTATTGATCAGCTGGGTTTACTAACCAGCACAGTGTCATCCTGTTCCTTTCTTCTCATTTTGTCACTTGCTTAAAGAATCCTCTAAAAACCAACCCCTCCCTCTGCCTTGTTACTGCCTTTACAGGGCTTAGTTTGATCAATTGCATCAGGAATGAAGCTTAGATTCATGAGCGTGTAGGATCTATAAAATAGACCATAAATTGTTTCTGAGGGAGCTTAGTAATGATAGTTTGCTAACACCTGCTACTACTAAATACTCTCTTGTCTGATTTTTAGAGCCACAAGAACAACTGAATCCAGAAAACTTTAATAACCATGTGTCACCAAAACCAGTTATTGTGAACTGAGTAGAGTATGAGACTAATTGATGCTTTCTACAGATCACTGGTGCTATTAAGATAGTAGCCAGGGCTCTCAGACTAGATTCTGCTTGCCCTTGTGTTACATCTCTTTGGTTGTACTCAGGGGCTCCAGGGCCAGTTCATGCAAACAAATCAGTATCATGTAAAGATGCAGCAAATTTCACTTGAAACTCTGATGTCAAAGTGCAATACAAGCATTAAAAGCCCAGTAAATAAATAGTATGCTGTGTGAATAAAGGAACAGAAGAGCAGGAAGCTCTTGATTTTCCAAAAGCCCTGTATAAAAACCAAGGAACCCTCAATAATATGACCCCAACCTCTGAACATGGAGTGACAACTGCTACATACTTCATTGCTAGCTAAGAATTATTCACCTTGCATGAGTCTAAATACATGAATGTGTTATCTCTTATACCCTATTTTGGGAGATTAAACACATTTCCTATGTGTTGTATATGTGTAGGCAACCTTGGGCTCTTTTTTCATCAGTTTGTTTCAAGGGCAGTGAAGTGTGGAGCTACCAGATCTGCCATATTGATACTCTACATCTTTCACAGAAATGTATATGAAACAGTAAATAATAAATTTGTGGTAGGAATTATCTCAATAAATAAATACGGAACAGAGTATGAACAGAATTTCCCCCTATATAAGTTTTTAAAAGATCACAGGTTAGCATCAACTTCCCCATCTCTCTATCACTGTCCTTCAACAATCAGTTAGACTGACAAGATTAAAAGAAATTAAAAAAAAATAAAGACAGAATCAATTCTACATTGGGGCTTTAGAACCCTTCCTTGGATCATTTCAGAGGTTCAGAAAAAAAAAGAAAAAGAACTTAAATGGTTCAATCTCTCTAAAGCTCATGAGTGCTTCTCTTGCAGTCTCTGGAACTGACAAGTGAGTTTAAAAAAAATAAAACCAAAAGAACCATTAGAAGTATTTTTAGATTTGATAAGAGATCTCAGATGTTACCAACAGCACACCACACAGCTCTGTCTGAGTAGGCTACATCTGCTCAAATCACAATACTATAGAATTGAAATTATATTGGTGATGTATAGACTGGAAAGAGACCCAGCCTTACTCCTTTGCTAAACCACACATGCTAAACCACATAAACCTTCTGTAGGGATGTCTTTCCTGAACAAGAATGCACTACAAAATTGGGGATCAAAGAGCAGCTTTCATTCCTCTCCAATGCTCTGTGCCATCAGCTTTTCAATCCACTCCTCTTCCATATCAGAGAAGAGTCAGAGGTATTTTGGAAATATTCTTATGGTGGATTCAAAGAAAGGAGCAAGTGTAAGCCAAGGTATATTATCTGAAAAATTCTGAAAAGGAAAATAATCTCAGTAGTGGAGTTACCCCATACAATTATCCAAATCAACTCAGGAAAGCATTAGGAAATGAAGTAAGCAAAAAAAAAAAAATTTAAAAAAAAGAAAATATTAAAAAAGCATAAGACAGAACACAGAGAATACCTACATCGTATTCTCTGAGGCAGTATGCTTTTACTTCATGATTTAGCTATGGATTTAATTTTTTTAAATACTTTGCCTTTCTGTAGAAATGCAGAAAATCCTTGCAGTTTGTCATTTTATCTTCCCTACTGAAATTTTTCCTTCCTAATTGATCTGCAATAATTACTTCAGAATATCTTGATAAATGATAGCCTATCACCTAGACATCAATTCATTTGACATTATTATTGAATTCTAAGATGCTTTTTGAAGCAAGACAGTAACACAAATGGGAAAATAATCACATTCAGCTCTTTAGTATATGACTTAGGATTTGTTTCTCAACAGTCACAGAGAAATTGTTTCCAAACAAGTCTGAGACTTGCAACGTCTCCTGTATACATCAGAAAACAACTGAACTGAAAGAGACCATTTAGTTTTGGGCAGATTAAAGGGTTCTTTATCAGATTATGGTGTGTATTTCACATACACTCTATGTGTACCTCAGAGCAGATTTGAAAGTGTATTTCTGCTTTTACTGGCAATCCTTTAAAACTTTTAACAGCCATGCTTGCTGCTGTGACTGCTGTCAAGGATTTGGTTTTCTGTCAGCTAAGCAGAGCATCAAGTTTCACAAGGCTCTGTATCATTTATACTCTATTTAATGTCTTTTCTATTTGTCAATACGATAAGTGGGAGAACAGTGAATGCATGAGAGTGCATGTCTGACTTTTTTGCAATGGATAATTCAGAGTATCTTAAACATTTTAGGTGCATCAGGTATAGCCTGACATGCTGTAACATAGTTTTCTTAACAAAAGAGAAATCAGCAACTCAAAGATGCTTCACTAGTGTAAAAATATCCACAATTTCTAAATGGTAAACTTGGTATTTTTGTATGGATGACTTTGGAAGCATATTCTTCAATCCTTTCTTTTCTTTTTTCCATTTTAAGCAAGCTTAGGAAGGCATGACAGATTTCTTATACTTTATTCACTGCAGGCATAGCTGATGATACCATTTCCTCCTGCCTAAACAAAACTCCTATGGTACCAACTTCATATTTCCATTTTCAGAAAGAACAACCATTTCAAAATACAGACTTTGAACTTAGGATATTTTTTGGTTGCTAGGCTGTCTCATTTAACATGAGAACTGTTGGAAAAGTAATCACTAAATAGTTTTTGCACGTTGCTTTATCATGGAACATTTACTACAAGCATTTTTTAATTACCTTCTTTTCTAACTTTGGGCTGAGACCCTTTCCAGATGCCACTTGCCTGTGATGTGCCACCAGCAGGGGACACCGGAGGGAGAGCAAAATGCCAGCTCTGCTGAAATCACTGCCATCGGCTTTAACAAGGGTGTAACATAAGGTCGTCTCAAATAGCTGTCACAGCTGCCCTTTTCCTACTCACAGGCACGTGTAAGGGCATGAACTGTCCTGATAGAAACCCTGCTGTTTCAAATGAGAGTGGGAATGTAAGTTTATACCAACTTAACAAAGAAATTCGTTTAGTTGAGGTCTTTGGTTTGCTACTTGTCCTTTTCATTCTCATTTCTCCAACTTTGTCCCTTATAGCGAGGCTCATTGTAACAAAAACCTGACACCATTACAGCTGCTAAGAGGTTTGTGAAATTTCCTTCTCTCTGCTGGACTGTTAGGGAATCTTCAAGGCCGTTTTCATGATAAACCTGATCTTCCCCTACTTTTCATTAAGAGGGATAATAATTGGTTGTGACAGCGTTGTGTCTGTGATAACCCCTTGCAAGATAAAATGCCCACTATATATTTCTTGATGGTATGATATCACAAAGATATGCCTACAATGAAATGTGCATTATTACATTTACATAATTCCTACTACTTTATCTACTCTCTGTTTAGATCAATGTCACATATTTAAACTATATCAGTAGAGGCAGGATTCCCAAAAGAAATGCTTATAAATTCTTCTCAGAGAAAACTAGCGTTGTTCTTCTGTATTGCTGTTTCCCATTTTGAAAGGAAAAATAGGTTTAATTGTAGTTGTGAAAATATGCACTGTTTATAAGGTCTATAGTTTATGAGAGGTCCATTTTTCTGACTTTGATAATTCTGCTTTTCTGTTGGTGGTTGTTTCCATTGTAGGTGAACAGTTGTGCATTCATCAGTAGAACCACCATGCCCTTATTTCATGGAGCACTGGAGACAAACTTCTCTGACCTTAAACTTAAAGAAATGGTGCATTTTTCCTTGTGCACTGAGATTAGGCCAGAAGATAAGTGAAAAGCATCAAAATGTCTATCAATGCAGTGAGAAAAGTACTGGAATAAGATTGAGTTCCCAAGGTTTAGGCCTGTTCTCATTGCACCTCAAATTGATATAAGGCTTTTCAAAGAAATAAGAACTGCTGCTAGAAAAAGTATTTCTCTCCTTAAGGGCACAGGTAGGAATTCAGACAGATGCTTTGACATTTTCTTAAAATCAATGGTAGCCTCTCAGACCAGGCAGGTTTCTTTACAGCTACACACTGGCAGAAGTCTTCTGAACAGTAGAAATCTAAATCAAGTGACAATATGTTCTATTATGACTAATACAAATGTAATGACAGCCTATGGAAAAAGAAAAACACATAAAATCATTTTCTACAGATGAATAAAATGTTCACTTTTCCCCTAGCCTTTTGGAATGTGCATTTGAGCTCTTCATCTGGAATTTCTTTAAAGGAAATTGCAAGATCGAGGTATGTGATTGACCTTGACTTAGGGTAGGCATCTAAAATAAATCAGACTAATCACAGTCTGCTTCTCTCTAGCACCCAAATAGGCAATCAAGGCAACTAGCTAACAGAATTAACTGATATATTTCAAGCAATTCAAAAGAAAGTGATTTCACTGAGTCCTGGGAGTATAGCCTTTTCAATTCAGTAGTTGTATCAGTCACAGTTTGGGCAGACATTCAAACATATTTCTCAACTTCTTTTTCCTGGAAACAGGCTTCTTATGCCTGCAAAAAAAAACTTAAAATATTGAGATTAATATCTGTTTTGAGTCCTTCTTAAGAGAATGCAGGCTAAATATGCTGACTGATAAATTGAATCTGCTGCAAATCACAGACTTGTTCTTTGTCACTGAAAAATTAATGGTTGTTCCTAATTTAACATTGATTTTCAACACAACTCAGTGAAACAGTCAGCAGCCATACAATGGCTCACAACATCTAAAGGTTGGTATATTCTCCCTGATGTATAGAACCATAAAATGCTTAGAGTTAGAAGAGATTTTAACATCTTCTACTTCCAGCCCCTTACCTTCTACTAAGTCAGCAGAGTGGTTGAAACTTGTTCTAAGCTTAAAAGTGTGTCTCAGAAGACAAACAGGACTTTTTGGCAGATGAAAATCTTTCAGCAGGATATGTGACTACGTTATGAATGCTATGCCACATTTATTCAGTTTTTTCCATACTTCATGAATGAATTCTGATTTCTCTAAGTTCTCTGCATCATCTATATTAGCTACTCTACAAAATAAAATGGATATTTGACCTCCATTTTGTTTCATTGCAAATTTTTGGTTACATTACAGCAACGTGGTGGTGGGTTTATTTATTTATTTAGTTATTAAAAAATCACCTCCTGGGAAGCTCTGACTGCTGCTGATGAACTGCAGTTCATCTCCCCAGTACCACTAACTAATGAAGACACACAGTAAAATCTCTCTTCCACTCTCCACATAAGAAATAATTGAGATGAAAAGTATAATTGCTCTGAACATTTAATGGCCTAAGGCGTGAAAAATTGCCCTCCCCCAATTCCAGAGTGCAAATCAATGGCTGACAGGCTTTGCTGGCTGAGGTGAACACAGTTTTCTTAGGCCCTCAGACAAGAAATCCTAGATGAAGAAAGGACTATTTTTCCCTTGAAGCACAAAGTACAATTTTATGACCTTGAACATACTAAAAGAAATACAGATCAACGTGTGAAAATTAAAAGACCTAAGTCCCAATCAAAACATAACACTTCACTGCCCATACTTCTTCTTCTGAGGAGGAGACAATGAGAGAACAGACAGCATCTGACAGATAGTCACAGTGTGTGATGTGTAAAGTCCAGCAATAGAAGAGTAGAGCAATGTAAAAAGAGCAAGGTAGATATTTCCAGCTGTTTTTCTAAAATGGAAATCCAGTGGAAATGAAAAGGTTTGTAAAATTACAGATTTTCTAAAAAAAAATAAAGAATAATAATGCATTTTAACCTGCAGTTAACAAAGAACAAATGATTATATAACTTTGAAAATGTTATGCCTTTTTTAGTGGACATTCTAACACAAAGGACACTGTAAAAGCAAAAGAAAAACCTACAAAACCAAAACAACCTCCCCTGTTTATTTCCAAAATTACTAGCCCTTAAACAAACTTCAGCACTAAAAGGCTATAAATCTTTTACAAGCCTTTCTCTATTGCATTTTTGCTTTTCTTCTGGAGAAGAAATTTGAGGTAAGATGTTTTTTCTCCACAACAGGATTTTTCCCCAAATTACACTTTGTTAATTATACTCAGCTCTATAAGACGGACACAAGACCAGGGATAAATCAATCTTTGCTAAGAACTATTTTTATACTTCTTTTTCAATCCTGGACAATTTGCACACAGTGATATTTAAAATATATACAATATTAAGTACAAAGAAAAAAAATGACAAAAACCCAGTACTATTCCAAATAATGTGCAAAGATGGAAACAGAAAATGGTTACTGAGGTCCTAAATACATTAAAGTTTGGCAAAATATCCAGCAGAACTTTAGGCATTTTTTTTTTTTCCTGGAATTTGTATTATGGAGGAAGAATTATTTCCCTGTCAATAAAAAATAATTCTGAAGCCTTCCAACAAAGCTCACTTTTAACTTACATTTGAATGGATTCTGGTCTATCTCTGCCTCAGGAAACATCCCAATTTACTGTGGGGCACAAAGATACATCCCAAACTTCCCTTCCCAGGCTGTCCTCCCCAGCTCAGCCCTAGTGTGGAACAATTCTGTCTTCTGACTGGATAGGTCATGTCAAAGATTAGTCACTTCTGATTCTTCAAAAGAACCCCAAAACTGCCCAAATTTTTACTCTTTCATGGCTTAAGCATTCCAGACTCATAATCTATTTTGGACTTGGCAGATTCCTAGAAGATAAATGGCATTGCCTTACCTAAGACTGATCTGACCAAGGCAGCAGGAAGGGATTTTTGGCCAGGTGGGAATTTTGGCAAGGGTGGATTCATTAAAGACCATCCTTCCCTTGCCTTGGCTGTGCTCTGCAGCCCAGGGAAGAGGATTCTTTCCCAAAGGACAAGAGGTTCCACCAAATACACATTTTAGGGGAAGGCAGGCAGAGCCAGGAGGGTACAATTCAAGAGAAATTTCCTTCTCCCTCCCCTTCCTCATGGCCAACAAGAAGAAATTATTTCTGGCAAGAAGAAAGCCCTGCTCGTACTGGGGTGTTTCCAACCCATGAGTATTTGCAATGCAGAAAGGAATGGTAAAATGCACTGTTTGGACAGAGACTCATTTTCCAGGTAAAATCATCTCATTTTTACTGCTAATTGCCAGAGTCATGGTAAAGAGTGTGAAATTGCCCATCAATACCCAGCTTTCCTCTCTTGTGGTTTATTTTACTGCTAGTGCTCTGCAGTTTTATTAGCACAATTCTTGTAATACTGGACACATTACTGTCACAGCATTTTAAGCCTGTGTTAAAAAATCACACTGAAGACCTGTTGATGCCAAATGCGATCCAGCCATTAATTTAAGCTCAGAAGACTCAAAGACAAAACCCAATAAAATAAGCATATATTTTTGAGGCAGGACTCATATTTCTGTTTTGCTGTACCAATAACAAGGATGAAGTTCTTATCTAGACTAAGTGGATCCAAATTCTGCAGCCTTTGGAATATGTGATTGTATTTTTGATTTTTAAAGACAAAAGTATTCCTGTTACAAAGTGTCAGCTATGAAATATATGAAGAAAAGTGACATGGCAAAATTCTGCCAGGAATTACAACACAGAGACAAGTGTCCTGTTTGACTTAACTGCTTTTAATTAGAAATAAAGTGGTGTGAAGTGTGCATGAATTCATAACTTGTAAAGTTAAAATGAAAGAAAAAAAAAGAGAAAATTTCAGTTGCTTCTTTAGGGAAGCAGTCTGAATCTTTTCCAGGGTGTATTTCATATTCAGTACAATGCTATGAAGCAGCTGAGCCTAGCAACATACAGACAGCAGAAATTACTCTCCTCTATATTCAGTTTTAAAAAAAGTGATTGCCTATATAAATGCTGCTCCTCATTATCATGAGGATGATAGCTATTTTAACAACAAATGGAAAAATCCCCATGTGGGCATCTTACATGCCTATTTAAAATATTAAAAATGTAAGTTATTAAAAGAAATCTCAGTGAGCACCACTAAAATTAAAAAAGGAATATCAAGTTCCAGAGCTAAGTGGTTTTGTAGGATTTTTTTTTCTGACACTTCAGTTTTGGCAAATAATTTAGAAAACATGAATGCCCCTAAAGCACCTTAATTTATGATAACTCCTCATGGAAGTAAACAAAGAATCCCTGGAAGTACCACCCCCATTTGCAGTGATACATTATACAGTATATGATTTAGAAAGTCTGTACTTCCCCTTAGACAACGAGTATCTATTAGCTTTTTCTTGAGCATGCAGTGTGTCAGAAAGCTCAACAGCAGCAAAAGAAATCTGTCTTGGTGGTTGTAAGTCATGCAAGAGTAAAGCCAGATGGATGTGAGTGAGTCTCTTTGCAATGACCCTTCTGCCACCATCACTGATGTAACAGTATTCTGTCCCAAGATAAATGATTGTCACTGATAAGATGAAATAAATAGACAATCAGCTACCTGATTGAAATTCCTGATTGAAATTCCCTCTCTTTTTTTTTTTCCTCTTGTTTGGTGGAACTGTTTAATCACTGATTGATTGACTGATCTGAAAGCAGGGTCAGTTTCTGTCTTTGCTCTGGGTTATCTTCCTGACAATGTGGACTCAACCATAGCTGGAAGCATCTGAGATCTTCTGACCTGTATTAAGATTTGAGAGTCTTGCATTCCTGATTCTCATAGTAATGAGCTAGCTAGATACAAACAATGCTCATTTTCTGTACAGATAGATACACTCCACCCTCATTATAAAATTATTTTCAAAAGCCAAGCATATTGAATGCTATAACAGCAATGCCAGTTCTCATGATTTAGTCATGAGGCACACGAGTTTTTTGTTTAAATTTGATGTTCTCATGATCTCAATATTTTTCATGCAAATCTTGTTATTTCTGCATCCTTTCACACTCCAGCTTAAATTGCTTGTCAATTGTATTGCTCTCCTTGAGTGCAGTGCTTCCGAGATTCAGTGGCATGATTTTATACATCTATTTATTACTATTACTTTAGCTTTTTAACTCTTAAAAAAGATGTAATACATCATCCAGAATCTCTTAACTGAGCCAGATGATTTGGAAGCAATATTTTGGCTTTGTTTTGGAGAACACTAATGCAGAGTTTAATTATTAGTATTGAAATTAACCCAACTGCGGGATTCAGAAGAACGGATAAAAGCAAACAGAACAGAGAGACAACACATAGGAAGTTAATAACTGTTGTGTTTCAAATATATCTCACTAGAAAGAAAGGAAAATGCATTTTTTCTTTACTTCAAAGCAGGGGGGTCTCTGGTGCTTAAATTAACAGCAACTCCTATTGCACTTGCTTTTGTAAATTCTGTCTCCCTGCCCACCCATCCTGCTGGGTTGGCTCCTTTACTCTGAAACATCACAGTCTTTCATGTCTGTGAGACTTAGACCACAGCCCATATGCCTAAACCATGGCAATATTTGTCCCTCTCTAAGCAAAAGGCCATTAAAGGACTCTAAGAATCTGCATGTGTGTTCACATGCTCAGGCTGAGTCTAACTAAACCCAGTTAACTAGAGCTGAGCAGAATGCCTGAAAGAACTCGTTCTCCCTGGAAAGACTGGCAGTAAGCACAACTCTAGATTAGCAAAAATCTTGCTAAAAGAGAAACAGAAGTTCAATATATCCACACTCATACACACATAGCCCCCAACAATAAATCATCTTCTCCCACAAAGCAATTTCTCTTATTAAAAGTGCTCTAAATGAATTAAATCATTGATAAAAAGACAGAGCAAAACTAAAAAGTGGTAAAATTGCTGAGTGTCAATAGGAGGTAAAATATGACTTGTTTACATATGGACCAGAACAATTATTCCACAGACTCCTCTTAGGCTTGTCTAAGCACATTCTTTGTACAGATAGAGAGAAAGACAAACAGAATATTAAATCAAAGCACATATCCTACTCCTGTTTAGGGGCAGATTGTCCACTGGATAAACCTAGCAAAAGTTGAATACATCAGGAAAAATATTTGTCTTTCACTGCAGTTTTGGAAATAATGAAGGCTAGAAACTGCAAACCTAAAGCAGCCAGAGATCTGCTCAATTTGTTTCTGAGAGGAAAGAAAAGGCACAGAGTCTGAATACATTAACTTATTTTGAATAACTTCCATCAAAATGATTTGTTTGGAATAAAGACACCAATGGTCCCTCCTCCAGGGCTTCTCATATGGGCAGGCAAAAATAATTTTTATTGTGGCACGGCCAGGGCACATGGCCCAGGCTTGGGATAGGGCTTTTTCCCCACAAGAAAGGGAGGTTTAGAAGGAAAGAGCAGGGGGTAGCCAAAACACGGGAGAAAGCTTTTAAAGTGTCAGGATATTTGCTCCTTCCACCACTGGAGCTACAAAGGGGTAAGAGAGGTGATGTCCCCCTCTCTCCTTTCCTCAGGCCCCGTGCTTTTTGCCAATGCCAGCAGTGCCAGGAGCCCAGGGTGATGCTGTTCTGGCCTGTGACAGCTTTGCTGAGGCAGGGGAATGGCCCTCCAAGGCCCTGCATGTGTGGCTCTGCTGGAGGAGAAAGGGAGGTGAAAACCCAGCTGCCTTCATCACCCAGGAAAGAAACAGGACAAAAGCAGGGCAATGTAGCGTGACGAAGGAGGGGTGCCTGCTCAGTGGGCTGGGACAAAGACTTGTAGAAATCTGTCAGAAATATCATAAGGAAAAGTATAGAGTTATTACCATTTCCATGCCCTTAGGATCCTCTGGTGGCAGAACACTTTCAATGATTGTTTCTGTTTGGTGGAATCAATTATCTCCTGATAGATTCTCCTTCCAAGCTTAAGATTGCATTTAAAAACTCATCTGCTTTCTGAATTCTAATTGGATATGTTTTGAACTGTAGATTTTGGGGGTGAATATTTTGCTTATGAATCTCTTTATATTTCAAAGTGGTTGCCAAGCCCATTTACGTGTCTGCATGGTAAACACTGTTCTACATGCAGTACACAATTTAACTCGGGTATCTGGTTTATTAAGCATGGCTTGATATGCTATCAAAGTGAGAAACAAAAAGACAAAGATGAGAAAAATGAAGATCATTAATGTTTATGTATTTTAAAGCCACACTTGTGCCTTGGAAGCTTGATTTATTATTTCAATAGACATTCAGACATGCTAGAAATAGTATTATTATTAATTTTATTTCACACAGCAAAGTGAAAATGAAGGGGGAAAACTGGGCAATAAAGAATAAAATTGCCCTGTTTATTTTTTCATTGTTGAATCTAGCTGTTCTATATGTAGCTGATATGTGTGTAATATAATTCCTTCTGAAGAATGCTTAAATGCTTCATAAAATAAGTGTAAATCCCAAATGACATACTAATGCCTTCTTTACTTAAATCACTTTGAAAGTTAGTAGGCATTTATTTGGCTAATTAGAGAAAAAAAAAACAAAACCCCAGCTGATCAGGACGTTATTCTGGATGAGGACACCAGGCTTGGCCTGTTTGTGTAAACGTGGCTCACGGGAGATGCTGTCACACTGGAGTGTGACACTGGCCTTCTCAAAGAGCTCTGGCTGAGAGGCAATTTGGAGCCCAGGTGCAGTTGTGGACAAAGCCTTCCCACCATCTTCAAACAAAAAGAAAGTTGATTGCCTTTCCGAGCTCCTCAGCTCTTGAACGGCTCTGCTGACTCCCAGAGAATAACAAGAGGTACATCTGTGTGAGTCCGCTCCTGAAGGCCTCCTTGGAGCTGGAGTGGATTTAAGTTGAGGCATTCAGAGACTCTATTGGTATCATCTGCAAGGAATGTATTATGAGGAACACTCTATCCTTAATTAATGCTGTGGGTGCATTTCTTTTACAGCTGCTGAATTTGTGCAAGGATTGAGGTACTTTCAAGCAGAGATAAAGCAGAAGTGAAAAATTACCTTGAAGATGGAAAGCAGGCTTGGGGTTTTACAATAGGCGGCTGAGGACATTGTGTGGCTTAATTTTTCCATTTCTGTTGATGCAGTTGTCCCCTGGGCCACCTGAGCTCATATTTTTCTATGATGTATTATCAGTAAGCCTTTAAAGAGTTTCAGAAAGATCAGCCCTAGTTGCCATCACCGTTTGTCTCTGTAATTAAGGGCATTGGTACCAATTTTGCTTCCAGGTTTTCCTCCCACTGGCATTTGCATGATGCTGCCTGTCCCAAGGAAGCCCCATCCATCTTAGAGGACTCAGTGCACTCCAGCTCCTCCAGGGAGCCTCTGCCCCCATGCAGCTGGAATTGATGTGGGCAAACTCATTCCTATAGGGGGCAACTTCCCCATTATTGCATGCAAAGCCACTGCCTCTGCCTCAGGAGCACCACACTCCACCATCACTGCTCTCACAGGTAGGAATGCAATACAAGGTGCAGTTAGATTAAACAAATAGAACTTTTTGTTGCTTAAAGTTAAACAAAAACTACAGTCCCAGCATTGAGAAACTATCTTCTTTTGCAAGCTTTTTTTTTTTGTAATAATATTTTCTCCATGCAAATATTAAGCAGTGAAAGGCAGATTATGTGCAAAAAGCAAATACAAAAGGGAAGAAACTATAGCTAAGCAAATTATTTTATATAAATTTTCTCTGTAATGGCATGTTGTTTTTCTTTCTAATACCTGTCTCTCTCATAGAAACCTTTCCACAGTCCATCAGAATGTTATAACCTAACACAAGAACTGCAACACTTTTTTAAGGGATAGAGTGGTTAGTTTGGGTTTTTTAAGTCTGGGAGTTGAATTGGAAGATCTGTTTCCAAATTTTCCAATTTCCATGAGTGATGCACACTTCATAAAACTCCTAAGTGAAGTACCCTCAGCAAAATTCCTGTAAACCAATGAGAGTTTTAACTTCAAAAACCAAACTGATATTATGGGAAAAAAAGAAAAAAGTTGGGTTTTTTTAGGAAGAAAAGAAAATACTCCCTATTTGGAACCCTAATCTGCTCTTATTTACCAATCTATAGCTGATTATGTGCTATGCACATTATACATTGCTTCATCTCAAAATAACAAATAGCCTCGATTGACACATCTGTTAACAAACATTTGATGAAGGAAAAATAATAATTCTCTTCGCACAACAAAGCACTATAATATTTCTGACTCAAAAAAATTCATTTCAAATTAATGGCCTAAAACCCAAACAAGTCAATATTCCAAGCATATCAGAAGGTCAGAAAATAGTTTTGGCATTTGAATGAAACCTTGCCCTTGCTGCTTTAGGTACCCAACCCCTCAGACCCAAGGAGATGCTCTCACAGCCTCCTCCTCAGTGCTCAGGACAAAATTGCACCTAAAGGAAATGACAGTGCAGCTGTTTGCAGATTATGAGGTACTCTGGCACATCTCAAGACGAGATGAAAATCTTCCTGTCCACCTGAATAAGGGTTTTATTATTTCCCAGGCTTTTCCTCTATAGCATAATGAGGATAAAAGCTTCCGAGGTGCACTGATTTTACCTAAGATGACATAATGCAGGAAAAAAAGCCCCTCTTTCTTCAACAAAGAGCCCAAATGTTTCACAAAAAAAAAAAAAAAACCAACAAAAACATGGGGAAAGGAACTAATATTAGACAAAGGAAGCTATCTATATTCCTTGATCAAAAAAACCCCCAAAAGTCTGAGTTTAAGCCCATAACAGATTAAAAAAAAAATAAAAATATGGTGAGATGTGGAACCTCTAATGTTGTTCATTTTTGGCATTTAAATCTACTTTCAAGCAACACCTGGACATGAGCAAGCACCATGATCAATGTTAGCAGTGCTGGGCAGTTTTACAGAAAAAAAAAACCAAAAAACAACAAACTGACAGTTTACAGCCACATTTATTATCATAATGATAAAAGCATTGTCATCAAACCAGTAGCAATATCCTACGTATCCCAAAATATTTATTATTAATTCTAGAGCTCTTCTATAGGTATTAACTGCTCATTCAGTCTAATTCCAGATACCATTTCTGTTCTTTACTTATCAAAATATTACTAGCAGTTTTATCATTCATTATTCTAAGTAAGCTTTTCTATACGTTCCTCTTTGTCTTTCAGTATTTTTAAAAATGCTTATACCAACACTTTCTAAAAGTTACAATTTCTCTCTACCAATACTGTGAGTCCCAAGATGCAGTCATTTGTCTCATGCATTAAATTTGAGGATGAAACACTTTATTTGCTTTCCCATTTGGATTATTGTTTGAAAAGCCTGAGTCTTCTGCAGTGTTACTGAGACTGTGAAGTCACTGCCAAAACTCAAAGAAGCTGTAAGGTTTTCTATTTTCCATGTAGCCAAAAATATCTGATAAGCCATTTATTCCCATATAGCTTTCATTATGCCCAGGAAGAACTTGTACTGATCTAATTAATATCACTGCTTCCAGATAGCTGTGCTTAAACACAGATTAAAATTGCTTAAAGTTGAGTATGAACACTATTTCACAGATGAAGGGAAAATAATTTGATTAATTGGTTTGCAGAAGACTGCAAAGAAGGAAAGATCAAATTTATCTGATTCAGATCCCAGGTTTTTTATTTTACTATCATTTTTTACCTGTAAATATATCTATGCATATGTATTATACACACATATACACATATATCTCTATGGATCATTTAAGCTAAAAAAACATATTCCAGGATAATACTGTTCTTAAAGCAACTAATATTCACATCTATATCTTGTGCCTCAAACTGTGGGATTACAAGTGTTATTTTGGAATCTAAAATATCATAGAATGTCTTGGGTTGGAAGGGCCTTAAAGCTCACCCTGTTCCAACCTCCCTGCCATGGACAGGGACACCTCTGACTAAGCCAGAATGTTCAAACCCATCCAAGATCCCATGCAGTTCCAAGTCTTATCTCATGGGAAAAAAATAAGGTCATGGCAAGAAAGAAATGCAGCCCTGTGAGCAAATGACTCGGTCCCAACACGCCCCAGTTCACCAGCCTCAGATTCCTGTCATGCACCATTTATCTAGACTGTATTTTCAAATACAGGTACACAGAGAAGTAGGGAGAAAAGAAGGAAAAGATACAGCCCAAAGTTACCTTTTCCAAGTTAGAAAACTGAAGGGGATCTTCAGGACGGAGATAAATTCCTTCCTGAAGGAAGGAGGATGCTGCATGTGCTTTGTACAAATAAACACATATTTCTGCAAATATATGGAATGATATAGAAGCCAGTTTAGTCATAGTGGAATAGCCAATTTGGTACCTATTAATTTTTTCATGCTTTGTATGACAGTAGAAGAGAAGTTTTGTGTGTAACCCACATTGCAAAAAAAACCCCAAAAAGCAACAAAAACAACAACAACAACAAAACCAAAAAAACCAAAAACAAAACAAAACAAACTTTCAGAAAACAGAACTAATCTCCAACATACTTTAGGGCCTTTTCTAATCCAACCAGAAGATGGGGACAAGCATAATTTGTGCAATCTGGGGAAGGTTCTGGAGCACACATCTGATGATGAGCAGCTGAGAGTGTTTAGCCTGGAGAAAAGGAGTCTCAGGGGGAAATTTATAATTCTCTAAACTCCCTGTTAGGAGGTTGTAGTGAGACAGGATCAGTTCTTCTCACAGGTAACAACTGACAGGACAAGAGTAAATGGCCTCAGATTGCAGCAAGGGAAGGTTAGATGGGACAGTAGAAGAAAATGATTCACCAAAGGGTGGTCAGACTTTGGAACAGGCAGCCCAGTGTTTGAAAGATGTGATGATGTGTTTCTTGGGGTCATGGTTTTATAGTAGGCTTGGCAGTGTTAGGCTGATGATCTCAGAGACTTTGTACAACCTAAATGATTCCATGATTCTCTCCAAAGCTGTCCATTATCTTTTTCATAGGCAGAGTGCAAAGAGAAAACAAAAAATTAACCTCTTACCAGTCCAAACATCTTAACGTATAGAATGCAGTCCAACATGTAAGAAATACAGATGGAAAACAAATAAAGCACAAACAAAAACAAACAAACCCAAGCAACAATAACAAGGAAAAATTGCTGAGTAGCTCCAGAGGAAAGATTTAATTTCCCATGTACGTGAGTGCTGAGCTGATGCATCTTTTACTCTCACATAACTGTTTGTTTGCCCACAGCTTCCAAACATAATTTTCTAGTCAATTCTTCAGCTTGGGTCAGGTTCAGATGTAAATATGTGTCCTACACCCACATTGCTAAAATGCTTCAAGGAAAGTAATAAATGCTGCATTTCCAGATAAGTATAAAGAATACAAAACCCCACAAAACAGCTGGATGTGTGTGCACTTGACGAGAAAACAATGCTCTGAGACACAATACTCTTTCCTGTTAGTAACTTATTCTACAAACCTATTGAATTTTGAGTTGTTCTTATATTTCAGTGTCTTATGTAAAATGCACAGAGAATTCCACACTTGAATTCCAGATGGACATCCAAGTCATCTGATATAGTTAAGCCATAATTTTCAATTTCTTAAACAAGCTGTTCTTCACTACAAATTTTTTTACAGCATTACTTGAGCCTTGCAATAAACTCCAGGACATATTTTCTAAATTCAGAATTTAAGCTGATCCCACAGAATGTTCTTGTAAAACTTAGCATACATAAAATAAATTTATGTACTACCTTTTCTTGTCAAGACAAACATGCATTTTCTATACATAGAACACCATTAGTCCATAATTTGTAGGGGAATTTTCAGGTATCACATCAAAAAGTTACCAGTTTACTTAATTGCAGCCTGTTCTTCAGTAATGAATCCTAACCTCTATTATTCCTGTTTATTAAAAGGAGTCAATATATTCTTGAGGGCACATCTGAAGCAAAAGCTGGCAAAAGTCCATATACTGAAATGCCTGCCATGTTGCAGCCATTACATTTCAGCCCTTCGTGCCTCCTACAAAGTTTTCTGATTTAGGGCTCAAGCTGGAAGACAGATCATTGGTGTCTGATTGAAAAATCCCCCTCCCAGATTATGCAGTCACCCAGCACCATTGAGGAAACCCTGAGGACAATGCTGCTGAAGTGCAGTGTCCCAGCACTCAGGAGATGCACACAGAAGGGAGGGATGTGCCTGGAGATTTTTGTTTTGTTTTACCAAAAGGCTTTGATGCAATGGAGTGGTGAACTAAAGGAGTCATCACTTTTGAATGCAAGTGTCTGGCCCTTAAAAAGAGAAGACAGAGAAATGGATGTGGATGCCAAATCTACCTCCTGCTAAGCAAAACAGATTTTTGAGATTCATCTACAACATGTAACTGAGGTTGTGGTTTTCATGTTCCCAATTCAACATGAGAGAGTCTCAGACTGTCCCAAAGTCTGCTCCTTCTGCCATAATCAGAACAGTGCACTAAAGAGCTTTGGTCTCTGTGAAGGATGTCATTTTTGTCCCTCCAGCTCTCCAACTACTTTGCACTCTGGTAGTGTATCCAGTGAACTGGAACCTATAACAGTTTCAGCAGATGCTGCATAGCAAGTCTGAGCAAGCAATGGTAGCAGCCATCAGGGAATTAGAGGAAGGCTAAATACTACACTGGGATTAGACTGCAATTTTTAAATAAAAATGTCAGATAAATTATAGAATAAATTGAACATCAAGGGATAAAACAAAACAAAACCCACCTTTTTTCCCTCCAATTTTGTTTTAAATGGAGAAACAAAGTCCTGATTTGACATTTCCTCCTTCACCTGAGTCATAAATAACTTGCATCTTAGACTTAAACCATGCCTTTGGTACTCTTTGGAGCAAACATATTTCCCGAAATGGTGTCTGGTGGTTTTTTCCATGTATCTCTAGAATACAAAATTACTCAAGTCCTTACTTCAGTCAGAATGGAAATGTCAATCTTTTACTTTAGCATTCTATTTTAACATACACTCCCTTTGTCTTTTAAATAAATGCCTCTTTTCCTAACACAGAAAAAGCACAAAAACATCTACCCATAAAAATACTATCAAGACATGAAAGTCATTGCTTAGTTTGCTCCTACACACCCTGCCTCTTAATTGCTCCTCTGGCACCTTACTTGAAACTCCATGCGATCAGATCAGACACTGATTTTGTATTTGTGCTCTGCTTGGCACCATTGGTTTCAATTGCTCATTTTGTACTAATATAATCTCCCACTGGCTGAAAGATTTGTAAACTCAGCATAACAAAACTCAAAGATGCAATCACTAACCTTCTCCCTTGCAGCACTCTGGATTTCTGCATCTGGAGACAGGTTGCCCTTCCCCACCTTATGAATCCTTCATCTTTTCTAGCACAGGACAGAAAGTCAATGTCACTGCTGGTTTGGTCTTTTGATGTAAGAGGGCTTAGAAAACATTTTCACTACTGATATCCTCATATATAATCTGAGGACACCCACAGCTGCTGAGTGATCTGGATAAGTCTCAGAGAAAGCACATCATGCATTTATGTCCTGAGCTTTCATTAGATTGATATATAAATTCCTGATAGAAGACTTGCTTGACATTTTTCAGAAAGGCATCCACAGCCTTTCCTTCCTTTGCTGCTTAACTGTCTAGAGTTTTGCTTCAAACACTGCAATGAAACCTGAATGCTCTGATAGGTGTGCAGAAGTCCACTAGAATCAAGTGACTGCAGTAACTGCAGAAATAGAAACAGAAATGGCATTGTGGTACACTATCTCCTTTTCAGCCACCACTTTTGGAAAAGCACTCATGAAAATTTCTAGCATAAACAAAGGCTCTACAAAACAAAATCAAACCAGAGCCAGAGTTAAATTCTCAGGCAGCAAGGTGTGCTGTTGAAGCCTTGTTGTGTACATCACTTACAATCAGGATGTAAGGTTACCAGTCTGATCCATGAACAAGAATGGGAACTGTTCAACCCGATTACATTCCTGAATTGTGCTGTTAAAAACGTCCTTTACAGAGCAGCATCAGTTTTCATACTGACATAAAGACTGTCAAGTACACAGAAAACTTTCCATTACATCACCTGTACACATACAGCAACGTTCATAATCTGACCATCATTCTACAATTCACGTGTCTTGCCCAATTAACTATTTACATAAAATGCCATAGCTGTGTCTGGTGTTTCAAGAACAAATGTTAAAATTCTTACTGACCTCGTCTACCCAGATAATCTTATACAAAACAGCTGTAAAGCATTTTCAAAAGAGAATGGTATATTGTTAACCTTTCTGTAAGAAATAGCAAGGCACAAAGCATTGGAACACCTAGCACAACTTTGTTTTTACTGCTCTGGAAAACACCAGCCATTTCCAAGTCAACAACATGCTGACTGGTAACAGAAAACCTGAGCTGGAAGAGACCTCACTGTTTTCTTTCAGATTATAACACTAATTTGAATTCCATATTATGCATTTACATTGATTAGTTATGCACAATTATTATAGGCAACAAACTTTTTCTAACTAAGTACTCTGCAAGCACTTACTGACTAAAGAAAAGCCTGTCAAGTTGGACGATAAATTATTTTGCTGAGACAAGAAAAAAATGAGGAAAATGCCAAAGGCAGGAAGAAAAGATCTGAGGGATAAGAGAGAACAAAAGACTGATGGCAGCTGGAAAAGAGGAAGAGGCAAATAGCAGTCAGGATGAGAATGAGAAGGAGGAACAGGAAAAGCAAGTACACAGGTTTCTCACAGCATTAGGAGAGCGACAGCAAAAGAAGGGAAGATTTGTGCATTTGAGTTAAGCACTTCTAATCTGAAGCCTCATTTTCCTCAGTGACTCTCGGGGCACCAGAGACTTAAATGTCATGCCCAGAGGAGCTCTGGCATAAAGAAAATGTAAAAATGGTGCATTGCTCCAGAGCCCTGCAAAGTGAGCAGCCACTTGAGTACAATGATTCTGCTGACTGAGACACTGTTCCTCAGTAAATAAATAAACAAGTTATTATATTTTAACAACAAAAAAATATTCTGTGGATCCAAGAATCTTTTGTTTTTAAAGGGCGTCCCAAAATTACCAGCCCTGTACACAGCTGGTTGAAACATCTTCATAGGTCAAGTCCTTAAATGACCTCTTCTCTTTTGAGAGAAGAGTAGCAACAGCAAGGCATGATGTTTAAACATCTGCTGTATTCCACATAATCCATGTAATTATACTGATGATGCCATGAAAAACTAGTGTCTTATTCTCCCTCCAAAGTCTCTCTTGCCTTTGGCTGATTTGGTCTCTATTCAGCTGGTATATGAGATGGACCATTACAAGGATCTTTGCTGTGGGGCTCTTCAAAGCACAGCAAAATGTTTCCTTCTTTATGAGTTACCTCTCAAAGAATCATGAGTTTTCTGCAATTCTTTTAAATATAGAATTTTTCCTGCATAAAAATTACGGATGAAACTAAATTTTCTTTTTTCCCTCCTCTCCAAATGACATTTTCAGTTTTCTTTTATAAAGTAGTTTTATTTCACACTTGAATACAGTGTTCTCTAAAGCCAGTTGTAGATTTGGTAGGAAGCCTGCCAATTCAATTTTTCCAGAAATTCAAACTAGCAGTGAATATTGCAAGAAGAGTAAAAAAATATTGCAGTAAGCATCCATTCTTGTCAGACCAATTCTGCCCTTCCTTTCCCCTGACAATTACCAGTTTACACTTGACAAGTCTGCAGCAAGAGCAGATACACAATCAGCTGAATGTATCATTCTGTCACCAGACAAGGCAGGGTAACATACTAAGCACTACCTATGACAACTGAAATATTATAATCTGCTATCCTGCTTAGATATTTTACAAACCTTTCACTGCAGTTGCTTAGAAGCCAAGAATAACTTGCAGAAGGCTGTGGATGCAGACAGCTAAACTGGTATTCTAGTTTTCTTCTGCAGGTAAAAAGTCCACATGGACCACTGAGTAACCAGAAAATGTGCACGAACAAATATCTAATATAGTTTGTCCTATGAGAACAGAAGAAATTTTCTCAGTGTGTTTTACACCTGTGACATCTCACATCTTGCTCATGGTCCTCATCCTAGTCTCAAAAAAGAAAGCTGAGCTATTGCAAGCTGGGCTGCTGTCTAAACTTCATTGCTCAAACAACTGGATATATCTGATGTTTCTAAAGGCTGAATTAAATATAGTGTTATAATCTTGCAAATATTTCTGAACTCCAGTTCCAATTTACATTCCACAGATAACATGAACAGCTCCTCTCCTGTTACATTAGTAACATTTCTATTTTCAAATAAGACCTCACCTAAGCAAAGCTTTGTGCTTCTGGGGCTGGGAGCTTGGGAGCTTCACGTGAGCTCATCTGTTCCTTAGATTAGGTCAGCTAAGGGGCACAAATGTGCAGAGCTGGAGTTACAAAGGAAAGTCAGGAAAACAGGAGATGGATACAGTTCAGGAAATAAAAAACACAACAAAGAAAACCCACAGACAGGATTAATAGCAACTTTCTCCTCACAGCCTTGAAAGTATCAGCACATGGCAAAAACCACAGAGTCATGGTGTATTTTATACTGACACTTTGGAAATAAGAAAAAAAGACCTGTAAATACTATGCTCCCTACCCAGTTGTTGCAGAAATATCTGCAAAACAAAGTGATAGAACTATTTCCCAGTAATACATACATTAATGACTAACTTTCACAATGCCTGTGTTTATTCCTATACCACTCTTACCACTGCCATCTTTGCTCTTCTGGTAATTATCAGTAAGGTTGCCTTCTATTTATTCTGGCAACGTTGCCATCTCTTTATCCCACCAGATGCTGAGCAGACATCTCTTCTTTCTTTTACTGGCACACTTTGATAGCAGTTACTCCTGTCTTTACTGATGATAGTAGGAATAGTGCTGTTAGTAAGCTGGCTATGAGTTAAAGAGGCAGAAATAATACCCTTAATTCACTGCTATCCCTGACATGCAACACAGGTATGTAGGGTCACTACATGGACAAGGCCATAATCCCATAAAATATAGCAGTGGTTAAACACACAAAGGGAATAGAAGAAACAAAAAATGACAGTTAACTGTCTGGAGGTGACTGCTGGATCTTAGTCTTTCAGGCTGCTCCAGATGGGGAGACTTCTGCCTTTTTAAAGTCACATCACTGTGATGACTCCCCAAATACATGTCCTTGACAGGTATAATTTAACAAATTTATTTATCTAGTCTTGAGTGTTTTTATTAATGACTATAGAGAATTACAAGAGAAACACTCTTTCTTTACCATTGTGCCACGAAAGCAATAGATTCCAGCTTAAACCACATGGTCACATTGCAGAAAAAGACCACACTGCAAAATCTGTCACTTACTTGGTAGACAGTCTGTAAAGTACCCATTGCAAAAAAAAAGTGTAAAAAACAACCACTATCTACTCTTTTATGGCTCTTAATCCTTGTTTGAGTTCATTGCTACAGGCCTGCTTCACACTAATGGGGACTTTTACAAATAAGCAGATTCTCTGAATTCAAGAGTAATTAATCTAATGGGACTACTAGTGCTGGTATTAGAGCAGTAGCAATACAAGATTTGCACATAAGCCATACATTTCCCTGCCATTCTATGAGCTACTTGTTCCCAAATGAAAACTCTTGGTAGTCTGTGTTTATTTTTGTTTTGTAGTACTTCATAATTTGTTTCATTACTGACACAAAAGCTTCCCTAGAAAGCAAAAACATTTGTTTATTTTAATTGACCCTGCCTTGAAATCATCATAGGATTTGTTTGTTGGCCAAAAGCATTTTAACAATGCGTCTGATTACAAAGCTAGCTGAAAACATGGATCTGAGAGCTTTTTCTCCAAGGAAATCACTTTTATTTTAAAAAGCAAATCCCCATCTTCCATCTTCCAAGATCCAGTTCTTTGAAAAATTTATTTCTGCCCCCAAAATTGTTGCTAAAAGCAAACTGTTTACTTCATGGTGCACACAGCACTTTTCCAATATTAAGAATTATATCATTCATGTGGAGAGTACATATGCCTGCCACGGGTGTTGAAGTGAGAAACGAAACAAAACAAAACCCACATTTTGCCAAATCAAATCCGCCAAATAGACTCCTCACTATTAATTGGCTCTGCTGTGCATATAGCAAGTAATGCTACAACTCTGTAAGGGCTATTTGTGTACTGTGACACACTGAAATACTCTGCTGAAAAAGTAGAAGTCTAAAACAACAGCAAAGCCCAGTCTCACCAGCCAGCTCTTGTCTGCCTTTGTTAGCATCAGGGAACTCTAAGAAGGACCGACACCTTTATGTGATGCAGAGAATTAGGACCAAAACGATCCTTCCACAACCTGACATGGTTTTACACTCTGAAGTACATTGACCCTTTTAAATTTGTTTACCATTTTGACCTTTCTAAATTAAGCCCCTGCTATTCTTTTTATCCTGTGGACAGTAAAGCACAGCAAAAAAAAGTGA
The DNA here is from genome assembly GCA_003676055.1 of Chloebia gouldiae. Classification (NCBI taxonomy): domain Eukaryota; kingdom Metazoa; phylum Chordata; class Aves; order Passeriformes; family Passeridae; genus Chloebia; species Chloebia gouldiae. The sequence goes on from QUSF01000016.1 coordinate 8,660,359, forward strand.
ACTAGGTACAAATTGATCAAAGATTCATTAGGAGCAAGACAAATAACATATCAAGTTAAATGCACTATACCATTAGAGGATTTAAACAGCTGCTCCAGTAAATTGTACTTCACACTACAAAAGTTAGACTTAAGAGATAGAATGACCTTCCTAAGAAGTCAGAGCAAACCAGGTTTTATATAGCTGATATTTCTGTATTTGAGACATTTCATACTAATGTAATTCTTTAATATCTAAAACCCACTATATAATAGGAAAAAAAGTGTAAAGAATGGGATGTTTGTTTAAGAGACTCAATAAAGGTCAAAGGTGTTTAATATTGTTACTAATCACCACATTATCCATGTAAATAATGCAGAAATAAAGTCACATTTTGACAAGATGTAGATGAAACACAGTCAGTGGAGATGAGAAAGAAAGGGCTGCTATCTATCATGTTTTTCCTGTTCTAGGAAATGAGAGGACTGGTGCCAGCATTAGCTTCCTGCACTCTGTATGCATAGATGGAAGCAATCAGGTATCAGAAATTAGAGTTCAATTAATTTAAGAAACCAAAAGCAGAACTATAGAGTTCTAGAAGGATCCCACCATCTGATTGCCAATGCAAACTAGAAGACCTATTCAGTAGTAGAGGCACCATCGCAAGACCATTGTTCCCAACTCCCTGTCCCAATATTTAAATAGCAAGACTTGAAAAGCCCAATCTGATGGGCTATCCTCATCCGACAAACCAACACAGAGCACACAGTCCCCAAGACACCATTTATTGAAATGCAATCAAGGAGGTACAAAATGCAATGAGATAAATCCATTTGAGGTACTGTTCCAGCCCCTTGAAGATTAAATCACTCTGAGAAATTATAATGGATAAAATTATTATATTAATATATTGCAATGGATATATATATCATGGTCAACCATTTATCTAAACCATGTCTGCTTTGAGTGTGGGAGTGGTCCAGAACAACTCCAAAGATCCTTCCCATCTAGACTAAATTAGTCTATGTATCACCCACTTGTGCCTCATTCAACACTGCAAACAGAGTATCAGACCTGCTCCCTTTTCCTGTGCCATATCTGAACTGAGTCTGCTACATTTGCTCCCCATGCTGGTTTAAAGATTAAGGTCAGCCTTGAGAATTTTTTCACAAGCTTCCCAATTTCCCATCCAAAACTCAGGATGCAGTAAAGCAGGAACTATAGCACAAAGTTTCGACAGACAATTTGAAAAAAGTAGTCTCCAAAATGCTTAAATCCTGAGAGTTTCTAATACAAAAAAAAATATGGAAACAGCACTCCTTAATGAGATGAACAGTGACAATTTCAATGGGCTTTGCATTCATGACTCAAGGATTATGGGAGGTCTGAGACTCCCAGTGCTTATACGATTGCTCTTGTTTCCATCAATGCAATTTTTCCTCATGACTTTGTGCAGAAATGATAACAATTTGGAGGCAAATGGGCTTGTAAAAGGAGGGTCACACTTTTTTCCTCCCTGCTAGGACAATCTCAGAAAGAACCTTGCACTTGCCTATGAAATTCACCTGTGCAGGATTTGCCAGCAGAAGATCACACTCCCTAAATTTCCTGTCACCGCCTTCTCTGAGAATGTGGTGACTGCCAGCACACCCTCATGAGCTTCCTCAGTGCAGCACATTCCCAACAGCTTTCTAGATGCAGGATCCCAACAGTCCAAGGGCCCAACCACTCCTCAGTGAACAGGCTGTGCATCTGAGTGGTCACAGAGTACAGAAATGAGATTTTCCATCGCTGAGACCCTCTTGGAATTGAAAGAGGAATTCTGAGCCCTGCTCAGAAGTAGAGTTGAGTCAGGTGAAATGCCATTCTAGCATGGTTATTACACTTCCTGGGCTAGAGCAGGTATTGCCACACATGCCTCTGTGTGTGCTGGACACACATTCCAAACCCTTGGAACTAGCCCAAGACTGCTTTTGCAGTTCTTTAGTACACACTGTAAAACCACTATAAAGCACTTTATTAAAAAACATGATATCTCAAGATGTTAACCTTTAACTTTTTAAATGTAATTCAATCATAACGAAATATCAGACAGCATGATATTTCACTAGTATAAATAAAAATATTATGAATGAAGGCACCGTTTCTTTTCAGAAAAGGTTGATCAGAAAAAAAAACCCAAAAACTTGTAACTGGCATGTGACTCACATTCCTTTGAATGAAATGTTAATTGTGTTGATATGAACATTTCTTTAAGCAATAAGGGTTCACCTTAGAGAGACAAACAATGCCACTTAAGTCATCCTAAAGTTATGAGATCAACCACTATGAAAGATAAAGGGTTTCTAGTTACATTACTCAGAATGGGACTTTTATAAAAGGGAAGTCCAGCAGGAGATAACAACTGCAGTTAGAGCAGACAGAAGGAAAAAAGAAGAAATCTGAATGAAGTGAGTAAGATATGCGATTTGTGGAGCTATTTGTAAAAGAGGAGGCACTAGTACAGACTGCCAAGAGAAACTGTAGATTATCCATCCCTGGAAGTTTTCAGGTTCAGGCTGGATTGGGATTTGAGCAACCTGGTCTAGTAGAAGGTGTCCCTGCCCATGGAAATGAGATGATCTTTAATGTGCCTTCCAACCCAAACCTTTCTGTGATTCTGTGATTGTCTTAGAGCTGCATAATCTGCTTGCTCCGTTGAGACCACTCACTGATAGAATCACTTTTTTCAGTTTTCCAATGACAGCAGCAGTTTTGGTGGATGTGCCAGTAAAGTGTCATGAGGACAAACATCAAGATGGATGTGCAAAATTTCAACCAGAGAACTGCAGAAACTACTTTTTCCCCTCAGGTGTGCATTTTTAATAATAAATGCATATTGCCATTGCATTCAGCACTTTAAAATCTCTTTTAAGAATTTATTAGAATTTTAAACCTTTATAATTTAGAAGACTGTTTTTTGGTTTTTTTTTTCAAAAGGGGGTTACAGAGTTGAAATGTCATGTTGATAGTAGAAGAGTACACTAAGAGATAGTCAAGAAAAAGAGGAATTTTTATATGTACAAACAAAGCAAAATTGCTTTATTCACATGGACTTCACAATGCACCTCACTGAAGCATTAGAAACCTTACTAACCATGGGGAAAGAAAAATTTATATCAATTGCATCACTCTGAGCCTGGCAGGAAAAAAAATAAATCTGAATGTTTATTTTCAGTTGGTCCAGAACTGGCTTTATTTTGTCACCAGATGTTGCCTTATGAACTTTTAATCAATGTGAAACATTTCACCTGGCATGCACACCCATGTACTTTCTTGCTTCTAAAATGTTTCTAAATAAAACCAAGACACCAAGTTTGATCAAACATCCCTATTTAAGAATTGGAAGCATTAACAGCACTTCTACTGAAGCAAATGAGGGGAGAATAGCAAAGAAGAATGCTAAATCAGTAAAAAACCCCATTTTTTTTTATTTTAATGGATACAAGTAAAATATTAAATTTAAAACCAGATCTAGTTGTGCCAAACCCTCCTCAGCTTTAAAACCATAGATCCAGGATCATTTGACACCTGTTTAATACTGCTGGGCTGAGAAATTGCCACTTCTACTACTCTTGAGCCATCAAAAATGCAGATCTGGAGAGTTTCACAAAGTCCTTGGGAACAGATGCTTTTCTTCTGGTTTATTTCTGCTTGGCAATGACCATTTAGAATGAAGCCCTCAGTATATCCCATACTATTTCCAGATGTCAGTTCAGCATCTTTTTAGATGAGAATCCCATGAAAAAGGGGGTTGGCTACAGTGAACAACAAAGTCCAGCTCCCCAGATGAGTATGCAAAACTGATATGAATATTAAATATCAAGAATAACATATTAATTTTGCACCAGCAAAAGAGAAATAAAGGAAAAACCTGGAAAACATCTGTCAATTTCCATCCTTGACTATCATGTATGTTCTGAGTTATATTAATTCCACCCCCTGTATCATGATCATAGCAGTCCATCCCAGCCACATGTGGGGTTAAGCAACACACTGGGATGGAAATCCTTAAGAGTCACTGTAACTGTTATTTTATTTGTAATGAGAAGTATTTGGTTTTCATTGTGGTATCAGAAGCAAATCCTCATTAATTGTGAACCTTTTCAAACACAGGTGACCTTCACGTAGAATTGCAGTAGTTTCTATGTACTAAATACTGCAAGAATCATGATGGCCTTGGCTCATATTTTGTTAGCAAGGGCAAATTTCCTTTAAAGAAAGAACTAATTACTTCTGCTTCAGATTCCAAACTCCCTCCAGGTTGCATTGTAATGAGATTCAAAAGACACGCCAGAAGTGAGTTGAAAGCACATTTGGCATTTTTAAATATGCATTTAGATAAACTCAATAAATCTGTTGATACACTGTTATCTATTGCTCTATACAATACCCTGACATGTTATTCTTTACAGAAAATCTGCCATTAAACACTCTGCATTTTTAGTAAAAAAATGCAAAGTGTTCATCAGGGACTAACGATATATGAAAGTGGAGAAGCTCCTTCTTCACAGCAAAAGAAAAGTAAAATAAAGAGCAAAATTACAAAAGACAGTTTAAAAAACCCAACAAACTCAAATGAAAATGCAAAAGAGGCAATAAGTAATGACTTCCACATTGCATGGATTGAAGCCTCACCTGTTGTGAGGATGTGACAGCATTAAAAGCTAGATTTAAAAGAAGAGAGAAAGACAAACATTCTTAGAGAAGCACGGAGGCTCTCTTGATTGTATAAATGTGTACTTCTATGCTGAAAGCTCTCTTTGTGGGAACGGCATCTTTATATTCAGTAGGATTGAATCGCCATTCATATCACACAGAGTGTTTTACTAGATTTTGTTCTCATTAGCTCTGTGCAAACAACTGAACTAAGAGTGAGAACGTTGAATCCTATTCCTTCTTGAGCATTGTTTACCAGATCTCTCACTAACTTCCAATCAGTTCCACCTCTGCAATTTTATTGAAGGCAATGAGTTTCCACAGGTATTGTCATATACCATAATTAGAAAGCAGTCTCAGTTCAGTGAGACTTTATTGGCTTGACAAGCCATACAGAGCTTATAAGTGTGTAAGAGGAGAGAGAACATTGCCAGCACTGTCAGAAATCAAGTAACATCCATCTAGGAGAAAGTGACTTTTTGAGCCTGAGCTTTGAACTCCTGTGCTGTCAATATCTGCTGTGCATGGGAATTAAAAAACCTCCCCTCTGATATTTGTGATCACTTAGAAAGCTTCATATTCATGTTTCAGGTCCGAGCTAAAAGAGTTGCCATATCAGTTCTGGTTTCATATTCCTTAAGCACATTTAATTCATGTGATTTTTTTTTCCCTAAGCAACAGTGCGCATTCTATTCTCTATCATTCCTTTGTTGCTTTGTAATAACCCTTATGAGTAGTGATAACACACACACAAAATTGTTGTTCTGCTTCTTTGTATTTTGGTTAGCAAAGCAGATAATCTCAACAACCTGCCTGAATGTTTGCTGCTGCACTCCAGTACTCCCCTAATGTCAATGACAAGCCTGGGGCTCTTGGAAGGAAAATTAACATCTCAGCTAGATTGTCTGCGGGGATTTTCTAAGAGCTTCTCGGTACCAGGTATGTCTTTCCTATTGTTAAGGAAATTTCCCAGAGAGATCATTCACCAGACTCTCCACCAGCCACACCCCCAGTGTCACAGACTGTCACTGCTGGGGCTGTGATCCCTTCACAGGGGTGGCTCCAGTGACCTGACAGGTCCCTGCCTGACTCCCTGCACACCACTCACAGTCAGACCAGGTTTCCTCACCAGCTCAGTCCCAGGATTTCCACAGCAGAGTCTCGGATGTTTCATTCCACAAAGCCATTTATCCACAGTGCAGTAACACACAAACAGCCTGAGCTGAGGCCTCCAAGGAGGGACCCTGAGCTAAGGAAGCCCTGGGCTCTTATCCCCTCACAGTCCAAGAGCACCGAAGTCTCTGGAGCGAGGAAGAGCTCAGTGTCCCTCAGCTGGCAGTGCCACAGGTCCCTGTGCCCTTTGCTGTGCAGTTCACAGCCTCTTGTCTCAGGCTCCCACCCAGAGCTACCTCTGGTTGTATTCCCACACAATGAAGTCCTGCCCTTGCTTTTGCAGTTGCCTCACCTATTTTTGACTGATCTAGATCCTTCTGGGAATATGGATTTCATCAACAGTTCCCTGATGAGACTTGGCAATAGCATCATTGTGAAACATGTTGCCACTTAAATCCTCATTTTACTCACTTTTGCTATTGACATATGTCCCCCTGTACCCACTTTCCATACAAAATAAACCCAGATTTAAATAATTCCTGTCCCATGTTTCTTAGTTGGTTGAATTAACTTCCATGAAATATTCTAGCATGATCAATAATAGGATGATATAAAAACCATACATTATAACCTTCCAGCTACATCCTTGTTGTCCCACTGCACTCTTTGCCTCCTGGACAACCTTGTGGACAGTTGCCTTCTAAATCCTATAGGTCACCCAGCCACTCCTTCCCATAGGTGCTTCTGACCTTGTAATCAAATTGAAAGATCATCATCTCCTCCCTCACATTTGCTCATTCAGCTGCCTAAAATTTGGTTCCTTTGCCAATTTACCCTTACAGCATAGTTGCCTCAAGTAGTCTCCTTGCTCCCATACTTCCTTCTGACTAAATGAATCCCTTATCAGTATTTTTACCTTTGCCACCATCTTTGCAGCTTCTTTATTTCTATTCCTCTTTTTTTTTTTTCCCAGTTATAATAACCTCCAGATGATTAGCTTTAGTCAAAGCTCTGTCAAAAGTTGTGCCTTGGTACTGGTACATGCATTTTTACATTCATTTGCATTCAGTTAAAAATACTTAAGCACATATGCATTAAAATCCTGGAGACTTGCTTTTGGGAATCTAGGCTATGTCCATACCTCAGATACTATGGCTCTGCACCAAAATATAAGCACAGAGGCCTCCACTAGGTTTCAGAGAACTCTGAATTTCCTAGAGTCGTACTCAGTTGCATGAAATCACTAATTAATACTATAGCCTTTGTCAATGGACAGTGGGGACACTGACTTTCAGCAAGGTAAACTTTAGTTTTAGAGGCAGGTAGAGCTGGAATAGTTTCTGGTTCAGTGCTCATGAAGTCAAATGCAGGTTCCAATAGTTACCTCTCTAAAGCCCTAGAAAAGTAATTTTACCCATTAATTTCTTTATGAGACTATTACTCCATTTTTGTACTGAAATAATTAGGTGTTTTAAAGTATGCCCTTACTACAGAAATACCTTATTTCTAGAAAATGATGGTGTGACCTCTCTCACATCTTTCTTCTTCTGCCCCTACTCCAAAACCTCCAAACCACATATGCCATCAAAATGCAGGAGAAAAGTGAATGAGTGTGGAGAGATGTAACAGTCTGTCAAAACAGAAGTCAAGAAGGAAACAGTTGAGCAGGTAATTTACCTTTGAAGCAAAAAAACAGCAAAAATTTAAGAAAAAAAAAAAGGGCATGAAAATTCAAGGAAAAGCCCCAAACTCTCCTTTTCCATAAGGAATATATTCATGAACCTTTTAAAAATAAATCAAAGTTATCGCCTATAAGTTCTCCTCATCAGGAAAGGGGGAAAAAAAGGATAGTTCATTTATGAGTCCAGAAAACAAACCAAGACAACCTCACCTCCTTGCACTTGCAAGTTTCCTGGCCCATCCAGCTGCCAATCCACTCTGAACACCCAGAGCTGCGGGACCCTCCTGCATGCCAGGAAGAGATGAAACCTGGCAGCTCTGAGGGAAGCAGCCTCTGATAAAACCCTTTCCCACTTCAACAGCTGCTGCCAGTCATCTCATCACAGGCATGTCAGGAATGGAAAGTATCAGCTCAGTTTGCCCCTTAGAGGTATAAATAAAGTGTTTACAAAGTTCTCTGTAAGAAGGTATTTCTCACTATGCTTTTTCAGATGCTGTTAAAAGTTTCAAATTAAATGGAATGCAGGATTTGAAAAGAAGAATAATACTCGGTCAAATTTATAAAAGAAATGAACAGAGAAGTGGTGTTTCTTTCATGAAATGACAGAAAGTTGATGCTATTTTCTAGGTCTTCGCTTTTATTTTCCTTCAAAATAGGTTGAGATGCAAAAATAACAAAAAATTATGTAAGATGAAAACCAGAGGATATTCTTTTCATAAAGATCTATTAATTCCCTACTATCTTCCCACTCAAGAATCTGAACCTTGTTTTATAGATAACTTTATGTCCCCAAATAACTTTTTCTCCTTATAAGTCAATCCCTTCTTTAATGTAAAATATGCTTAGGTAGAGCAGATTGTTGCATAAAGTAACACTGGGTAAGCCAATATATTAAAATGGTTAGCTAGAATTTTCTGCTGAAATTTACAGAGAAAAAATAGTATTGATAATCTGCAAACCCTTAGATACATATTCTGAAGTCCCATATTTTAGAGCAATTCAGATCTAGGACTTTAACTTTCCATCCCTCGTTAAGCTTCCCGTATACTGAAAGATGACCTGTTCTCCACAGATCCTGGGAACAATTATGCACATGCTAAAGTTAATATGCTGTAAGGAATCATTGCAACGACCCTTAGTGTATATAAAATTAAGTAGGCATGTATATCTTAGTAAGTTTTAGGCCACAGTTTATTTTACCACACAATTTATATTTTTGTCACTTTGTTTAGATTGGTAACAAAGAACGGTAAGAGAGGTCTTTGTGAAACTTGGAGAAATCAGAGACAACAACAAATTGTGTGAGTCACCAGCATAGCCTGTCTCTTTCTACAATATCTAGGCAAATAGTGATTATTAAGATTTCTTCCATTTTTAAATAAATTGTCATCACGGCTAAAATGCTACACTGAGAAGCGTCTCTGGCCATTTCTTCATGAAAAGAATTCTCCAGGTTAACTCCTTTGTGCTTCATCAGGAACTCACCAAATTCAGTCACTCTGCACACACAGGGATCTCATTGCATGAAACTCATTGCATGCAGCCTGAGCAGGACCTTTGGAAGAAAAATGGTTCTGTCTCTCCTTGTAACTTCACCAGAAAAAGACCTGAAGGCTTGGCTTCAAGATCCTGAGATATATGGCAGCCAAGAGACCAGCTTGCAGCCTTCTGGTTTTGTGAGAGTATTTGGAAGCTTGGATCCTGCCAGAAGGGAGATTCATCACAGGGAATTCTATGATGCTCCGCAGCACAAACAGTTTTAGTGGAAGAACTTATGTGTCAGGAATGCAAATTAAAATTGCTATTCTCTATAACAGCTCTCAGGTAACAAGAAATAGTGTTATAAAGAAAAGATATGTGACAAAGAAGAAGAGCAAGTGAAGTTTTCCAGAAACTTTTGCAAAGAAGAAATAACAATACCTTTCCCCACTCACTGAATGATATAATGGTGACTGCAGAGACTGAGAGAGACAAGAAGGAACAAAAAGGAAGAGAAAAGAAGCAATGCAAAGGAGTTACAAACTTAGTTTTCCAGTTTTGAAAGGCATTGAAGTGTGGCCCTTTTGGCTTATTTGCAAAGCCTGTAGCAAACACAGCAGAACAGTGTGGAAGTTCATCTGCGACTCACTGTGTATGTAGATTGCACAAGGACTTGATCTTGAAACAGCAATGTTAAAAGCAATACTTCTAAGAGAACAGGTAGCTTTGCATCTCTATCATTTTATTTAAGTATCCATCAAGTCTTCCATAAATTTGTGCAAACAAAATAGACACTGTAAATAATACCAGACATCAGAATTGAGTGCCAGTTCTTGAAATGAAGAAAATTCCTAAAATCATGAAAAGCAAAATTCTCAAAGGTACCTTAAAGACTCAAGTAGGTCTTCCTTACAGTCCAATCAGAAAAAAAAAAAAAAGTCGTCTCCATTTTAGTCTAATTTAGCCTTTAGAATTAAGAAAAACTGTCTCTTTCACCAAAGAAGTAAGTGAATTGTATGTATTTTTGCATGACAAAATATGGGACTACAAATCCCCAGGGTCCATAAGAACCCTCAGTGACCATCTGGATGATCAGTTCCACATCATCCCCTCACAGCTCCCTGCCGGGAGCCTCACTCCAAAGTTACCTGTGCCTTGTTTTTAACAGCACATATTCCTGTGGCTAGCAAGTCTGGCCTCCCCTTAGGATCCTCACCTTCCCATCTTCCTCATTTCTCCCAGGGCAAGTCCCTTTTTACAGGAAGTAAATAGTTAATGGCATTCCCCTGTCTTCTCCTCACAGCCTCCTTTGTCATCCAAAGGCTTGGAAGCATCTCCTACATGTGTCAGCAGCTAAGTATGGTCTAATTTAATGTGTGAATTTCAGCTCATTCTTATTCAACAACAGCATTCGAGCATATGTGAGCCTTTCAGCTTGTGGGTAGGCTCTACTGAAGTCAGCAGGGTTGCAAACACAACTTTTATGTCTTGCTGGATCGTATTTACTTCAGAGTGATCTCCTCGGTGCCTGGCCATGGTGTGAGCAACAGGAGTCAGTTCAGTTCTGAGCAGCCATTCCCCTGATGCACTGAACAGGGGATTACATAGATATGCATATATGCCTGTGTATACACATGCACAGCTATAGATATATGTATTTTTGGGATGCATATACATCCCACACACATTGCTTTTGACAAGATATGAACAGTGCAGCTCTTCCAAAGTCCCAGCTAGTTTCATGTTAAGATATCATCACAGTGACTCGGGTGGAAAAAAATGCCACCAAAAGCTTTCAAAGTCTAGCCTAATACACCAGGATTGTTTCAAAGACTTTGGCCTCAGACATAAGGTCTTGATTTGAACACTGACAGACTTTCTGATAGACACCTGATATGGGCACTGACAGACTTGCCCTACTTTACAGTCCAGTTCTTCCCAAGCAAGATGTTGTGGTCCTTCTAGTATCTCTACCAGCTAGACTTTGTTCTCCTGTCAGGGCCAGGAGCCTGCTATCTCCAGACTTGGCTGGCAGCCTGGCTGCCTCCTGCTGCTGCCTGGGAGCCTTCAGGCAGCCCGTGCTCACCAGCTGCCCGCGCTGCCTGCCAAAGCCCACGAGGGAACCACGCGCCACCGGCCACCTGGCACGGGAGCCCGGCTGCTGCCACCCCCTGCCCAAGCCCAGTGACCCCCCACACATCAGACAGGTGCCATAAGAGCTGGTTTACCACTCTGCCAAAGCCGTCCAAGCCCTGCCCTCACTTCAGCTCATCCCTGAGACCTTGGACAGCCCTGTGCCAGCAGCCACTGCTGCTCTTGCTCCAGCGAACGCTGGTGGCTGCCAGCCGTGTGGAGTGGCAGCCCCGGTCTCTTCCAAGAAGCTCTGCCACCTGCCCTTCTCCTCCAGCAGCTGCTGAGCTATTCCTGCTCTCCTCTGCCTCCCCTTGGGTCTCACCCTGCACGCTGGGCTGGAGTGAGTGACCCTCAGGCCTTACACAGTTCGTCCACTCAGTGCCCCCGGTTCCTCTTCAGGGATAAGGCGATGGCTGCTGCTGCTCACCTTTGCTGGGATTGGTGAAAACCTCCACCTCCCACCACTGCTGCATTCCTCTTCTCTTCCTTGCTCCCTGAAATGCCATGTCTCCCAGGTGTTTAGTCCTTCACATGCTTTGGGCACTTAGAACATAAAGGAAGGGCCAATCTGTCAAAGGAAGGGCAGTCACTGCTATTGCTCTGTGACATTTGTAGCTTCGACCCTTGTCATCTTGCCTGATGTTGCAGAAATACACAAACAGCTTCTAAAACAGTAAGAAAGAAATTTTGAGAAGTTTTTAGTCTGTTCTACATGGCTACTCATGGTACCAACGTTATTTATTCTAATAAACTCTACTTGTATTTAATGTCATGCAGAAATAGAGTCTGCATGTTGAAATGCTTGGGGTGATCTTGTTTCCTAGTCAGTACATGACAGTGCTACACTAATAACAATTCTTCCTTTCTAAAGAGAAGATCTGTCTAACTCTAGATGCCCTGGAATCCAGATTCACCAAGTTTACCTATGCCCATGTTCCCTGGGAGATCAGCATTTCTCACTGTTCCCATGGTGTGAGTTGACTGTGAAGGCTTCTGCAAACTTGTCCCTTGTGCCTCATCCCTGAAACCCTGCACTGGAGCTCTAGAAGGAAGGATTTGCACTCAGATGTTAACATTTCTTCTCAAATTTTTATCCTAAAGCAAATGTTTAATGAAATATAAAAGATGCAAGAGCCAGAAGAGGTAAATGCAAAATTAATTTGCCAAAAGAGAATCAGAGATGCCACACTCAACTATGAGGTGAGCCATGGAAAAGGTAATTTCAAAATAAAAAAATAACTAAGACAGGAGAAAGAGGTGTGTAGGAGAAGGAGGAAATAAGGTAAGAAACAAATAAAGGGAGAGACATATTTATCCTGAGTAGTCTTTTACCTGATTCTATGATTTCTCAAGCTCTTGAGTTCTAAGCCAAGATCAATTGGGATTAATCAGTTGTATAGAAAACACTGAGAACTCATTGCAGGCTTTTAGAGTTTAAATTTGTTTATTGAGCACAATTTGGTTAGCATCAGGTGCTGAAGTTACAGACACCAACACTAGCATAGAAATTACTTTATTTAGCTCCCAGTTGGAAGTTTCTATAGCAACTGGGTCCTATAACAGAAAGCTGAGTTTCTGCCACAGGAATACTGCTACTGCTAGAGATTGTTAATACTATATTTTTGGAGCACTCAGCTGTTCCTTAATTCTTTCTAAGCCCCAACCCCCCTTTTCCTGAGGTCTTTCTTCAGCATAAATCTGCCTGCTTAGTCATACTTGCAATTTTACCTTTTGCTCTTAACCTTCCTTCTTTGGCTGTACCAGAAACTTTGTATTTTAGTCCAGATTCAGCTTCCTTGGAAGGGAAGCAGAGTGCCCTGTCCTGCATTCTCCTACTGGGCACAGCTGGAGGGACAGGACTGGGATGCTGAAGTTGTCAGGAGTGTCCAGATTAAGATGCCTCTCCTGGACCTACTACAACTAATTTATGAATTTATACTTAGGGCAAATTCTGTGGATGTAACTCATGTCCCAAATTCAGAATACAATCACACCCCAACCTGAAACCAACTTGTGCTTTTAGGCAGGGTCAGAGAAAAGCTGTGACACTTGGCTTGCAAAGATTGGAGACCTCATTGCAATTCCTCTATGCATTGGAAACTCGTGGCTGAGTACCACCTTCAGATATTGAATTCCCACTGTCAAACCCCTCCATGCACTTTCTGTCTTATCCCTACATTATTGAACTGTGCTTAAAAGCTGTGGGAGTACTCCATAATGAGAACTGTATTATTGCAGAGTGAACAGATGTTTCTTTTACCTGTAAGACATCTTTATTTATACATCTTTCACAACTGTGAATCAATAGCCTTTCTTAGCTACTAGATTTATTTTGAGGGGGACACAAACATTTGTATGAGGTGTTGGATGGAGATATAAAATGTTAGGAACAGAAGTAGGTGTTTAGCTGGCTCAGCAGTTTAGAGTAAGAGTAATTTTGAGATTCCTTTCTTGGTGTTTGTTTTTTGGTTTATTTTTTTTTTTCAATTACTTTTCATGTTGTCATTTATGGAAACAATTGCAGTTTGAATCATTAGATGTTTATACTCTCTAGTACAGTTTTTAACTTATATGGTTTAGTTCCCTCTACATCAAAGAGAAATATGCTTTATGCTCAAAACTCTCTGGAGGTGTCCCTTATGCTGTCCTGGAGACTTCTGTCCCGTGAGACAAAGTACAAGCTATCTCAAAGTGTCAGAAAACAAAAGCTCATATCAATGAAATACAAATTTAAATTTGATGACTCAGGCACAGCATAGAACACATGTTTTGAATAAGTATCCCTAGGCAGGTGGCCACTGCAACCAGAATTAATTGTTGTGGTTCTTAACACGTGGCAGAACCTCACTTTACAGCTCAGGCAGCAGCTCCAGGAGGGAAGAGAAAGTGAATGCTGCAAGGTGACCGGGCTGTGCATTTTAGGAGAGCTGTAAGAGCACGGAGGGTTGTGTGGGCTTTGGGGTTTTACTTTTGCAGAAGGAAGAAATGCACCAAACCTGCAGTTAACTACTATCAGGTCCAGCCCTGGTCTGTGTTGGGGAAGTCTAGGTGGCTGGGATATTGGCTTTTTGCTTCTGTTATCTTTCCAATGCTATTCACTCTGGCTGTCTCTTATTATTCCTAATAGGGGCTTTTGATTTTCCAAGTGACCTTAATAAAATGGGATCATCCTTGCTAAGGTTTATAGGATTGCTATTTTAAGTGCTGGCAGTTTGAGAATACTTGTCTGAAGATGTGTTTTCCCTTCCCAGAGCCCTGATTTTTACTATGCAGTCCTGGGCTGGTTTCCCTATCCAAGAATATTGATCTGAGGCCATGTGTGGGATGCTGCAGGCTGTCAGGGGTGCCCCATCAATCCAGGCACATTTTGTCTCTGGCATCTGCAATCATTTCATGTCTCTTGCAGATCTCTTCCAAGCAATTTACATCTTGTTCTCTAAATTCTTAACATCTCGCTGCTGACTTGCTGGGAGGGCTTGTTTTGGAAAAGGAAATCAGAATCCCAGAAAAACCTGTGCTCCACACAGTGCTGAAGGCAACAGAGTCTCTGGGAGACTGGTGGGAAGATGAAAATGCTGGGATCTGTTGCCTTGGAGTCATCCAGCATCACAAGAAATCTCAGCATGACCTTCTGCTGCTCCTGTGCCCAGACAGCCCCACAAATCCAGCTGAAGATGTGTTGCCTACCATCTTTTGGCAAAGCACCTCTCCCTGCAGCACTAAGGGTTTTCATTTTCTTCTGTTTCACTGTCCCAGGTTTCTGGCTTCTCTCTTAACCACTTTTGAAGAGTTTTGGGTTTTGTTTTTTTTCAAAATGGCAGCTGCAAAGGTCATCTCTTTTTCTGTTTCTTGCTTGCTTGGAAACAGGAATCATGCTTTAGAATTGAGATGCAAGGCAGCTTTCCAGAGCATGAAAATCCAGTAACTTAACACATTGCCTACAGCCTTAAAAAAAAAAAAAAAAGCCCAAAAAAGAATAATAACAAAAAAAAAAAAAAAGAAAACAAAAAAATTTGAACAGAGGGGACTGAAAAATTATGAGACTATGTACTGATTTGACTTTTCTGTATGTTATATTTTTCCATCAATGTAAAGCAATGTAAATAGGTGTGTTAACTATATTTTAAGTTTTCCATGTTGGATATAGTTATTGCAATTCTACTTTAAAAGACTAGAGGAGGTTTTATTTAGAAGAGGAAGAAAGAAATAGTAATTTAATAGCTTCAGCAGTTTTTTAGACTTAGATAATTTTCTTTCATTAATACAATTGATTTTTTTTTTTGGCTTTTTCAGGTCATACCTATGCTACAAAACATGTGATTTACCACATAATGGACTTTATGTCGTAAAAAAAAGTAATTTACTAGATGTGTTAATTCCTTCATTTAAGTCCACTAGGAAAACACTTAAATAATAGATCACAGATTAATAGTGCATATTTTATGATAGTTTACAAGAAAAATCATCAGTGGAAAACTGTGAGGTAAAGAGTTTACTTTATCATAGGCTGTATCTTAGGATACTGTGTGGCTCTTCTTAGAGTAGATAACTTCCAACTTGGTTGTCATACTGCGCACACAAAAGCACCATGGTTATTATCATTCTTCTTATATTAGGAAAAAGCAATAATTCATAATGTTTTAAATAGCTATTTCACTCTAAAATGATGATAAACATTGGAGTTAGTTTCTTCTGAAAGATGCCACATTTTATTTATGAGAAGAAGTAGAATTTAGTTTTTGTGGCTACAAATTTTCTGTAAAAATTTAACCATGAGCATATCACTTGATGGGAATAAAATGCCACTCATCCAAAAAAAAACCCTCAAAACTATAAGAAGGATGTTTAAAAAATCATAAAAATTCTCAAAAAGGAGAAGTTGAGGCATAGAGAGATTATACTATGTATTTTTCAATGAACAAACAAATTTCCTCCAAATTAAATTTATGTGCATTTCAAAAAACTAAAAGTTGCAATTGTCATAGTGTAACCTCACCAAAACTGAACCAACCTTAATTTCAGCATTAATATTTACACAGAGATTATCTTTGTAATGTGTGTTACATTCTGGACCTCTAGGGTAGTAGACTGAGATCAGCATGTCACATTTTTTAAAAAGCCTCTTTTCTAGCTCCCTAATATTCTCTACTGTATTTATTCACTAAGAAAACCAACAATCTCAGCTGATTCTAGATTATGAGCATACAAACTTTCAAGAACTAAATATGCAAAATAAAGATTTACAATGGCACTAAGAAAATATAAGCCAGAAATAAAACCTGAATGTGGGAACAGAAATTCCACATTGAGTTGGAAATTAGTGAAGGTGAGGGGCATATTGACAAAATTAGAGTAGAAGAAGTAATTTTGTTGAGAGATCCAAAAGTAGAAAATAATCAAAGTCTATTAACACTCACTGTTTTGTTTTAAACATTATGAAATGTTACTTGGAATTAAAGTGACTACGTGGGCATGCCACTTTCAGTGCACTTTCTGAGTATTTTCAGTATGGTGGAATAACTGACAGCTAAAATATTGTGGAATTGTCCAATTTAGGCAAATCCTGTGCTGAAAATGTTGACCTTTTGAAAATTGATTCCTTCTGCACATTGGGTTTTACTTCCCCTATCTTGTTTTTCCTTTAGCAATTATTCATTTTTTATGGCTTCCTACAGCTAAAAGCTTCAGCAACAGGAACATTTATTCAGAATCAGAATGGAAGATCTGGTGCTTTTCTGTACATTAGAGGAAAAGAAAGTTCAATTTTCCTTCTGAAAAGCACAAGAAAGGCCATTACATAAGATGTAAAGACAGAGAAAAAAGGGGCTGAATTCCCAAAATATTTGATGGCAGAAGTAATAATAGCAATGAATGAGACCACATAAATGATTCATGAGACTCATTTTTTTCCTATTGTTACTAAAAAGAGGCTCATTATTACTCAGAAAGAAATGCTTTGTTGGTGATGTAAAAAGAAATCAGTATTTGCTATCAATTACTTTCATTAACACCGGGCCTTTGTACACAATTTTAGAAATATATTTTATAACAATATAATTTTGTAATTTCATTCCTACTGTGCTTTGAGCCTTCTGAGCCCCACAAATCTCTTTAATACCTCCACTCTTGCTGATAATAAAAAGTCTTGTGGGTGTAGTAACAGCTAAAAATACAATAGTAAATGATTCATATATTACAATTTCAGGGGTCAAAATGGGTAACAAAGAGACCACAAGCACATAAAATAAACATCCCACTGTAAAACAGAGGCAAGTTGTAGCTTCAGGATGATCACTTTGAAGACATGTGCCTCCTTTAAGAACATTTTCTTCTTCAGTTTCAAGGCTGTTAGAAATATCTGAACATATGTTCTGAGGCAATGAAATTTCAATGGGGTATTATTTCCTTTTAAATCCCAATCCTTAAAACACTGACTTGCAACATGAGACAGCAACAAAAAAAGAGTGAAGCTAGGAGTGCATATTTAGCAGAGATATATAAGGAATAAATAGAGCTAAAACTGCTCTTTCTGATTTTGTAAACAATGTGTCATTAGAAACCAATGAAGGCAATAAAGAATGGGATTACTATGCACCCATTTGAGAGACTTCAATCAATATTTAAATAGTTTTCGAGAATTTAATGTAAAACAGGGAGCTTTCTCAAGTAAGCAATGAAACCAGCCCATTAAGGCTGTAATCACCATTATGCCTGGGTGTTCCTGTGCTTTAGAATAAACTTATTGAGGAAATACTATTGAAGTGGTACCTCTGGAATTTACCTTTCTATTGTTTATGTGTTGGTTTTTGGTGTTTTGTTTTTGTTTTATTTAATTGCTGTATATTATCTTGCTTGCTCCTTAACTTCTAAATACAATAAATACAATAAAGAGAAAAAAAAGAAAAAAATACACCAAAACATACCATTTTTGATAAGGCTATAAATATGCAAAAATTACTATGATGCAAATGAGGTCAGCCTCACTACTGAAGTGCAGAGACTGTGCATCTGTGTGAATCACATCTAATTGCTAGTAGATTGTAGAGATTTGCTGTGAACAATCAGTCTTAATTTACCATAAAAACTTCTTACTGAACCTTCAGAAATAGGAGCTAGCATAGGACCTGTTGTCCATTTATGCCTGGCAGTTGAGACACCAAAAAAATGGGCATCTGAGTAATATGTGCTTTCAAATCATGCTGGGATTATAAACTTTTCTGATGAGGTTCAGTGTTCCTGTATAAACTGCAGAATGGTATTGCAGACATTTGATGAAAGGAAAGAAACATGAGAAAGTTTTGCCTCTTTCAGAGAAGCCAGAAAATTTAAGCGACTTTATTTTGATTAATCAGATGCAAGAAAACACTTGCAGGCAAAGAGACTGATGTAGGTTATAACCTCACATGCTCCAAGGAACATTTTGTACTGCTCTATCATGACCAATTTTATAGACAACAAGAGATCCAGCACTGGTTTCATAGATTATCTGTAAGGAGGAGAAATGCAAACCACAGTGAAAATAAAAGGATTCTGCAGTATTCATATTTATTTTAGGGGTCTTTTTTGTTTTGTTTTCTATGAGGGATGGGTTTTACCCCTGCTTTTATTGGATATACTGGGAAAGAGGGATGAAAAGAAATCAATAGATGGAAATCTTGCTTTGAATGTAGCAAATAGGAGCAAAACTATGTGCTGTTATAATGCTAAGGGAAATGGTAAGCAGGTTTCAAAGCAGGAGAGAAATGCAAATTTAACATCTTACATAACTTCCTACTTTGCACATTAATATTAAAACTGTGTAACTGTGATGCAAACCACAACTACTGCTGGGAAAAGGCACTTCCTGTCAGGGATAAGTATATTGCAAAATCTCCTTATTTTCTGCTCGGAACTTCAATCTTCACACCATAAAATGTTCTAGTCACTGTACTGTCCTGATGAATTCTCAGCTTGGATGAAAGTGGTCTTCCCTGAAAGTTTTCAATTCAAAGAGACTGAAATACATTTACATTCGCCTAAATTGCTGGGCCACTGAAATTGTGGGTCTAACAGCTGCTTTTCCCACTGTATATGCTGAAAATCCTCCCCTTCAATAGATGATCCTACTTTGATGCCTTGATCTCTAACATTTTGGGATAGCTCAGATACAAATTTGAAGTGAATATCAATTAAACATGGAGAAACAAATTCAAGATGAATGAGAAGTCACGGAAACTTTAAAATTGGAGATCACAGAAAAGTTTCAAATTAAAAAAAAAAATACAAACAGAAGGGGTGATAATAGAATGGATAAAGCTGAGCATGTATCACAAACTTTAGCTGACAGTTGACACGCAGTCTACCATTTTAAACACATTACATATTAGGTTTTGGACTTCCACAGAGCCAAGAAGTCAGGTAAATGTCAGGTTTGGTGCCTTGGAGCTATGTGCTCAGCTCTGTGTAACAGTAATCCAAAGCACAACACAAAACATGTGAAAAGTCGGCCTCTTAAAGGTTTATTATTGGCACTGAAATGTCACTGCTAGGAAGAGCCTGGAATCATAGAATACCCTGAGTTGGAAGGGACCCACTCAGTTCACCAAATCCAACTCCTGGCCCTGCACTGGGCAGCCCCAAGAACCAAGACATGTCCCCGAGAACATTGTCCAAAGCTTGCTAAGAATGTTTCCCCTTGTAAAATAATAATTTAAAAAATCATGTAACAATTAAAAATATTTTGCAAGATGGTCTAGCCAGAAAATGTGGTTTGTCTTTCCATTCTCTCTCTGCTAGGACTGCCTGGTTCAGGAAACACAATAATGTTTCCATTTGTTAAAGGAAGACCTCTAATTACATTTCAAGTAATTGGAGCAACTAAAGTAATACTTCTAATGGAATCTTTTACTTTGGATAAACAAAGTCAAACAGCATAAGCTTGCAAGGGGGAGAGAGAAACAAATTTTTGTTTCTATAGCCAGTCCTTCACTAGAAGCAGCTGTTTTAAATGAACTCAAATCTAACCCTTTGTCTTGAAAACAATGAAGCTCATAGTTCCAGATCCCATGACCCAAATGTCCCAAATAGTATTGATTCATAAGGCCATTAAGAACCGGAGTCCCTAAATGGAGTAAATGGCATCTTTAATAGGACCTCCTATGTGTCTTACCAGAAATATTTTTGTAATGGCCTAAGTTATGCTGGCCATAAGGGGCTGGATAATTGACTATTGTGTTAGGTCATAAATATGTAACACAATTCCAAGAAATGACAGTCATGTCCATCCACATCCCACTCCCATTCCTCACCCAATTACTAGAAATTGCTAATGCTATTGCAGCTATAGTTGAAAAGAAGAAATATATGGATATGACTGTTACTTATATCATCCTTAAGCATAATTTGTAATGTTATGCATTAGTGTTCAATATCTACAGAACTGAGCTTGGAAAACAGGAAGGTTTTGTGAAGACATAAAAAGCTAATGAAAAGGAAGCAAAAAAGAAGTAGAAATTGAAGGGGATGATTCCATTTACAGCTTTAGGTAACATACTGCACAGGTGTAAAAGGTAAGTGTCAGGCATTAGCTTTTATTGTTCATTTAAAAGAAGAAGAAATTTGGAAATGGAAAGAAATGATAATTGTGAGTAATGTAGTCAGTGTCAGAGCCAGCTTGCAAGCTCATGGTAGACAAAGCACTGTGTAACAAGACCAGATTAAAGTTTATGACTGAAAAAAACAAGGTATGAATTTGCAACAGAAGAAAAGACCAGAGACTGAATTAACTAATACCAGGGAGGATCTTTTATACTACTATTTGAAATCATATTGATATATTTTCTGTTCAAGATGGAATATAAATTTGGTAAGCCTAATTCAACAATACAAAAGCAAAAGCAAGTACTACTTTAGCTATTGAACTTAATGCCTAGAAAATTATTTAAAACATCTAAAACTTCAGTTAGAGATCTCAGATCTGAAAGGCAATATAAAAAAAAAATTATTGCTTTAAAAAAGCGCCACAAATTAAAGATGTTTCCTCTGCTAAGAGAACTACACTAGTTTACCAGGTTAGTTATCAGTTTACCAGTTAAATCTGAGAATTCATTCTTTCAGAGGAACTGGGCAAGAGAATCACTGAAATCTAACCACAGTTTCCTATTCTGAAACAACCTGAGCACACATTAAGACAAAATTTAACGAATTAACACATTAAGACAGAATTTAAAGAATTGAACTGTTTGCTGACACTCTGATAACCACCTTTATCATTATACTAAACATTAAAAAAGCAATTTATTTTGAATAGTTCTTAAATCATGACCATAAGTGATAGCAGTAGGAGTACCTGTTAAATCAGTTAAAGAAAAACTCATGTTGTGTAAGACAATAACCTTTATGAAAATTTCAACTGATGTCAATGGAATAATTTGCAGCATAAGTTATCCATGAGAAAATATAACCTTTCAAAGAAACGGGTAAAATTTTAAAATTGTATTTATTTTTCCCAGAAGAAAAAAAAAAATCAGACCCAAGGTAACACAAGGAAAAAGCCTCAGGTGCTTTTATTACTAGAGAACTTCAAATTATAATTTATTTTATATATCAGAATAATACAACATAGTGATAATCATGACTACCAAAAGAGCAAGGCAATAGGAACTTAAAAAAATAACCAATGTTTTCTTGAATTCTGCTCTGAGAAAAACAAATCCTGTGGGCTCAAGGAAGAATGAGGCAAGCCTGCTCTTCCAAGAAGAAAAATAACTAGCAATCTCTACAGAAAACCACTAAACATGTGGATGAACATTTAAATGAGATCGTTATAGTCATGGATAATTGCCAGAAAAATGATGATTGTATGAAAATCAGCATATATTTTCAGGCAAAATTCAGGCCAACTTTGTCTCAAGATATTTTATGCCTCATTTCTCCCCCTGCTCCCCCTTATCTTTCAGAAGTGCCCTTTGTGCAGCAGCAAGTAGAGACATGAAGAACATGTATATGTTACACTTCTGAAAGTACTGGGACTCTCCTGGGACAAAAAATCTCTTCTCTTGAGACATTTCCAAAGAGCGAGATACTTTATCTAAACTTCAATGGTTTAATTAGGTTAATTTAAGTTTTAAGTCTTAAGTCAAAGGTTCATTCCCAGCTGTGAAATGTTTTTTACCAACCCCCACTGAAAACATTCAAGCTTCCTAATAGCAACATTTGTTTCTATCCAAGCACTGCTGTGGCAGACTGTGAGAAATTACAGGATACAAGTGGGAATTAATATTGCAATTAAAGAGTTGGAGTTTTGAGTGAAAGATTAAATAAACAGATTTAATCCACATTTTTCTTAATAGAAAACAATTAAAAAGCAGAAGCAAAAATCAAGGCAAACACAATCTACAAAATTAGGAACTGATGGTAGCAAGAATTTGTCTCTCAAAGGGGACCAAGAACATAAAGAAAATTACTTTAAAAAGTGAATTGAAAAAAGAAATAGATAAATTAGAAAATGAAGATGTCAGATAGAAGAAGAAAGAAACTAGAACAAAAATAACTAATATTTGTTTGGTTTAGATACAGTAACTTAGATCATAGTTTTGTTGCTTTTGTATCTGGCAAGGAAGTGTTGTGCTCACTTTAAGTAGGACAAACATAGTGAATAAATGGGCTGTGGAACCTGGGATAAAGATGTAACAATTTGTTGGCTGGTTTATATTTTTCACCCCTGAGAGTAGTATGATCTTACCTTTGTACCAAAAATCACTTGTGTGGGGAGTGTTGGAAGGCAAAATAGTCATGGGGAAAATTCTAGGCAGAAGAATAGGAAGTGATTAAGACCATCACTGAAAACTCAGAAGAAAATATAGTGTTCAATCAATCTGGCAGTCAAGCACAACTGTGTAAGGCCAAGGAAGGAGGAGACAAAAGCCTCTCTGACGCCTACCAGAGAAGAAAAGGGAATGACAATCTATTACCAGCCAAACTGATTCCAAAATGGAAGTGTAGCAGAAATGTCACCAAAAGTAGTTTCCATCTTCATGTTTTCCACTTTTAGCATTCTCTTACTGTCTCTGTTTTGTCATCCCACAACTGAGGCAATTTGCTAAGGGAGGTAATTTGTAATGGGGAGTCTGAGCAACAATAATGCCTGATGTGTTCACCCAGCTGATAACACACTGAAAATGTTTACCAAAACAGCAGTGCAACAATCCCTTCAGGTGTCTGAAACGAGTGAACCTGAGTAGAAACTGGCACATACACTGCATAAAATCCTTAGCAGTTCTGAGGTTCGTATTATGTCAGATATGAGAAATAATGAAGCACAAATGTACCAAAATTCAAACTCAACCATGTAATATCCACCCAGGTAGAAAGTGAGGCAGACAACCAGGAATGCTGGCCCAGATGGGATGCTGGGAGCAGGTTCAGAGCCCAGAACACAGGCTCTGTTAAGCAATATAGAAAAAAAGACAGATTATATTCACAAGATAGTAGCAGGAAGAACAGCAGTACTGGGAAACAATATTCACTGAAAAGTCCAGTTGTCTCTCCTCACGGTCTATGCACATCTGGGCTGATTTGGAATCATGTTGATTTAACCATGCATCTCAAATGTAAGCAATTCTGCAAAATCAATTAAAATCATGGAACAGTTTGGGTTGGAAGGCACCTTCCAAGCTCACCTTATCCAACCCTCTTGTCAGGGGCAGGGGCACCTTCTATTAGACCAGGTTACTCAAAGCTCCATCCAACCTGGCCTTGAAAACTCAAAATGATGGGACATCTACAACGTCTCTGTAGAACCTGGGCCAACATCCCACTATCCTTATGCCAAAGAATTTCTTCCTGCAGTCCCATTTATGCCTACTCTCTTTCAGCTTAAAGTCATTGTTCTCTGTCCTGTCATCATGGACCTTGGTAAAAGTCTCTCTTTGTCCTCTTCTAAGCCCCCTTTACATATTCAAAGGCTAAAATACTCCTACTTATGTACTTCAGGTGTACAACCGTGCTGTCTCACCAATGATTTCCTTCAAATAATGTTCCACAGTCTGTCCAAATTTCACTTAGTGAAAATTGAGCTTGCGAGGGTCAATAATACAGCGACTTATATTATTTTTTAGCATTATTGATTTCTGCTAAGAGTTCTAAAGAGGCCTGATATGCATTTTTGATGTTTATGAGTTCTCTTGGTTGTCTCTTTTCTGTTTAGATCCCTGATTCTATTAGCATCCATAATTATACAGTGTCATCAGGCCTTTTAGCCTGACTATTGTTCTGCAAAAACTGCATTAAAATACTTATGCTGTTGATTTTTTTTTGTTTGTTTTATGGCAGAAAATATCTGAGAAACCTTTTAACTTTGCTCTGGCTGCAGACTGACTTTCACTTAAAAGGAAGGTTTAAAATATATTTAAAAATTGCAGTCAGAAGTTTTTCATTTTACTTAGAAAATCATAATAGGAGATAATAGCTACCTTAATTTTTCAACTAAATGTAGCAATTTCATATGCATACATAGTTGTATAAGATATACAGATGCTAGAAATGCTAATTTATCTATATTTTTCCCCAGTAGAGGACTACAATCTGTTAAAATTGAAGACTGAAATCAGGGTGGGAAAGGGACACATGAAACCATCTTTCCTCAAGAAGAAGCAGAGGGAAAAATCCCTTGTCAGAACCTGAGTTTGGTAAATTACTCTGATTCATCCTTAGGTGTTACAATGCAAAGTTTCTGCTCCTCTTTCCACCTGCTGAACCCCTTTCATAATCACAGGTTAATCCTCTTTAAAAGTCTGAAAAATGTCATGACTAAGAAAAGCCTTTCCAATGGCTGGGTTGTAACTCCCAAGGACTCTTATCTGTTTCAGAACTTTTCTTTTGAAATCTTCCTTTTGTCACGGCCTCTCAACAGAAATCTGGTAACAGAGTTCCTACCACTGAAGTCTGGCAAAATGGCAAAAAGCATCAAAACCCAAACACATTCGAAACACTGGCATACAAATTATTATTTTTAAAGCATAACAAATTTCATAGTAACTTCTAATGATCTTTTACAACCAATTACAATATGAAATGCCACCATAAAACCATTGCTTGTGATCAGGCTAAATTTAGTGGAAAGTTTACTCTTAGGGCAGCCTAAAATTTCTGATGTTTTTCCAAGTGTCTATGTTTTTGGGGAAAAAAATAATTTCTTAACAGCACAATAAAATTTCTCCCTGCCATGGAGCCTTTATTTCAATAACAATTCTAGAATTCCCTAGATCAAAACTCCTAACTGTTCTGTAAGATGGAATGTGGTGCTATTACACTCCAGATGCAGCCATTATTGCAATAATTTGGAAGCCAAATTATATGATGTGTATCCTGATGAAAAGTAAAGACCATTCCCTTGCAAAAGATAATGCATCTCCTTAAATATTTGTCTTTATATCATACTTAGTGAGGAGAGATACAGAAACAAGTGTGGTGTATCCAAATCTCAACTAGACAGGCAGACTTTGCTTTATTCTAAAAGCAAATAAAACTAAATAAGCAAATAAACTAAAAGGCAAACTCTGAAACTGCCTACCCTAGTCCTGCTAAACTTCCTTGCAACCTTGCAAACTTCCACATGAAGTCTCACATCTGGCTAGACAGCAGAAAAATAGCAGATGACAAGCTCCTCGATATCCAGCTTGCTGGATTTTGGGAAGAATAATCTCCTGAACAAAATTAACTCAAATTTCCTTGCATCACAGTAGAAAATATATAACTACCAAACTACACCTCTCAGACAAGGCCCTGCCACAAACTATTCAACTGAAAAAGGAAGAGATGATTCTGAATTCTTCACCATGTTGTGAGGAGGAGAGAAAGGCTGACTAAAACAGCCGAGCTTTTCAAGAACACTAATGAGATTTATGCAGTTTTACACTTCCACATGGGCCAGTGGGCTTTGGAAATCTGTGTTGCTTTAGCAGCTGGTGCAGAAAGCATGAGAGAATAGCTGACAGCTGAAAATCATCTGAAATAAAGGGCGCAGGAGCACTGAGAGGGAGAAGCTGACCCACAGCTGTTCTGTAGTTGATGTCGAGTTACTCCCAGCCTTCAATCTGTCATCACCCACACCATGTGTTAGTTGTACATACCCTTTGCTTTGCCATTGTGTCTACTTGTTAACAAAATCCAAACATCTATCCAAGATTCCTCACCCTAGGAGCTGCTAAATGGACAAGGCAATGAAACTGTTCCAGGTTTGGCTCCTTCCACAACACATGACCCTCAGAAACTGTCTGATCAAGTTGTGCAATTTCAAGTACTTCCATATGCCATCATACTACCCTTGAGCACACATGACACATGCCAGGCTTTGTGCTATCAAACAGCACTCTGCTGAGCTGCAGCCCGGTCCTCATATTGTTTCAAACAGTTTGAAAAGAAAACAAAACAAAAGCAAAAGGCACACAGAGTTTAAAGCTGACTCTGAGGCTGAGAAATGGGGATATAAACAACACTGCCCTACCCGGATGCAGTTAGCAGTTTCTGTGTTACCAAGACTGGCAATCAGGAATGCAATGTACAGCCACAGCCACATCAGACATCAGTGTTACAGAGATATCCTGGCATTTTGGGAATCAGAACTGCTTTTTCTCAGGATACTAATTCAGCGGTGGTTAAATCTTTTCAGTCTGGCTCAGGGCTATCAGAGTGCCTGCACTACTTTATGTCCTTCATCAGAAAATTATTGCAGTAGTTAACACAGACTTGCAGTAGTTAAGACTAATAAAGAAAAACAGTAGACGAGGTCCAGAAGAGAGGAACGTTTGTGCAAAACTGCAGAATTTTATCCTAGTCAAAAGAAATTTACCTTGATTTTGATGTTCCTTGTAGCAGTGACATCACAGTAGTGTAAATCCCTGTGCTGCCTGGGGTGGGTGGGTTGGACTCCTCAGTGAAACCCAGATGAGATGAATTCTGCCTGTTCCACACATCCTTGGCAGCAATTCCAGCCAATCCTTCCTTAGGTCACACAGGTGGGGTGGGGCAGGGGAATGCTCAAACCATCTCTTAGATCTTGCCTTTTACAATAGGTCAGAACCAGAGGGGTAAATCTCATTTTCAACAAGTTTGGACAGTTCTGCAAAAACCAAAATTTGGGCTGATTGCTCAAAGATCTATCATATGAAACAATGATGTAGTTTACATTATTTTTATATTAGAAGGGGAAATATAATTAATGCTCATTTATTTTCTAATGTCTTCATTGACTTTAGCAATTTTAGTGTCAAACAGAAAGAATTATGTCCACGGTATTTGTTTGCAATATTACAGACCCTCCATTGATTATTTTGCATAAAGAAAATTCTGATATGTGCATATTAAATAGCTTTTTGATTTTGTTTTTTATTTCCTATTGAAAAAATGGCTTGGTCAACTGGAGAGAACTGATTAGCTGACTTTAAAAACATCTAGAAATGTAAAGAGAAAATTCTGTGCTGATCTTTGGCATAAAAAGAAAAGGAACACTCAATAAAGGATGAGAAAAAATAGTAATATTTAATATGAAAAAGTCAGCTTCTTTCTTTCACCCACTGAAAAGAAATACTATTTAAACCAGAAAATACTGTATTGGTATATATTTTAGAGCACAAATCTACAGAAGGAAGGAAAATCTGAAATAATTACTTTTAATAAGTTGTAACACCCAGAGACAAGAAATTGCACAAAAAAACTATCTCCCTGGGGATACTTTTATTAATTTCAACTTTTGCTGGGAATTCAGTGAACAGAATTTTCTTATATAGTTTGTTCAGTTTTAGCTGACGTACCTAGAAATTTTTATATGTATTCTAAAATGGAGCTACTTGAACAAAACCACATATTGATGCTATCATATTTTGTAATGACTCTGTGGTCCCATGATCAGAATGAATTAAGAAAACAACTAAAATATCATGCCCTTATTGTCTGAAACTTCCATGGGAATTATCAACCCTGATTTTTTCAATAAATCCTTTAAGAAGCATGAAATTTGTAC
The DNA here is from genome assembly GCA_003676055.1 of Chloebia gouldiae. NCBI lineage: Eukaryota > Metazoa > Chordata > Aves > Passeriformes > Passeridae > Chloebia > Chloebia gouldiae. The sequence goes on from QUSF01000016.1 coordinate 8,688,441, forward strand.
ACAAACATACACAATTCTAAGAACTCCACACAATTTATCCAAACTTTAAGTTCTTTTGGCATATTCTTTTATATGAATAAACTGATTTTTAAAATGAAAGAATGAGGAGGCAATGAGACTGAGAAAATGGAAAAGAAAAACCTATATGCATTTTCTTCCAAGCCTTGGAGTTACACAGCATTTTAAATAATCATTCAAACACATGGGAAGGTGTTTCTCTATTCTAATGTACTGAAAAAAGTCTATCTATAACTAGGTAATATAAATTCCTATTGCAATGATACTGGAGTATGATGATTTCCTTCCTGATTTTGTATAAATAATAAAGGACTGCTATGAGGGACAGTTTTCTTGCAACTAGTTCAAGCAAGAATAGTAAATAACACCATCTAATCTGGAGAGAAATATTTCTGTTCTGAGTAGGTGTTTAAATTTTTTTAAAGATCACTTTGCTTTTATTATAGGATACAATTTTTGTGCATTTTTTGAATATATTACTTCTTGGAAGATCAGAAAAAGCCCAATTTATATTTATAAGTCTTTCATCTGCACTAAAATTCACAGACATAAAGTTGTTATGCTTTTTGACTGAGGCAGGTTTTAAATCAGTTTATTCTGAATCCTAGCAGACAACGATTTATCAAGCAACACAGTGGGGCTCTTATAATCTGCAACTGTGCTGACAAACTCTGTACTGCAAAATACAACTCAATTATTTAATGCTTTCCAATTAAATTAAGGTACTTACTATCATGGTGAAAAATACAGCAAACCCACCCAGATAATTTCTTCTGACTACAACTCCACTTCAGTCCTACCTACCAACTGGCTGGTCCCAAGCAAATCCCTTGTGCTTTACCTTGAGTATAAGTGAAAAAAAAGTGCATGTTTTCAACTGAACTAGCGTCTTCAAACTAGAGAAACATGAGGCCACACACTAATCATCACCTTAAAAATGGTTCCACTGCCCAGTTAGGAAAAAAAAAAATTACATTAAATCATCCTATGGTAGAAACCTAGTGAAGATAAGGCAGTTTTGCTTTAATTTGAGGATTACAGGCAATCATGTTTTACTCTCAGCTTTAACGTAAAACTACAAGATTTTATCTGAACCAGCATTTTGGCATGAACTAGATGCCTGAGTTTTTATGGGAATAAAATACAACTATACTGAGAGGCCAATCTCCTTAAAGTGTTTAATTTTAGCTAGCTGTTCAATAAATAAGCCTCCAAAAAATATGATGGTGGATGGAAAAAAGATACACTTTATTTGAGGCTTGACGATGGGCAACATTATTAACACAGGTTTATATGTCAGCACTTATCAGGAGAGTGTTTACACTGATAAGGGCTTGCACCAAAGGGAGAGAGGGGCTCCTTGTCTGTGTGTAGGAAAAAGAAGACATCAGTGCTGAAGATCTGTCAGGAAAAGAACTGTTTGTGTGTAATTCGTTCTTCCCGTTTTCAAAGAAAATATGAGCCGAGTACATGCAAGTCACGAACAGCATTCAGGCACATTTCATGGGCTGCAAGAAAGTGATGATCCCAGCACTGACATTCAAACTGCCCCAAAATTCCTCCAGAAAAGCTCTGGTTCATGTGTGTAACCAAAGGTATCAAGCACAAAACTGTCAGTCCGTTTCAAAACTGCAGAATTTTATCTCTGTGATAACAAAGGCGAGCAGAGGGTTGATCTGCTTCCAGCACAAACTGTTTGAAGCCTCAAAATTTTGCCTACCTCCCATAAACAGACATATTGCAACCTGAATATTTGTGTATGCATTTCCTGTAAGCTTTTCCTAAAGAAGAAGAAAAAAAAAAAGCTTTAGCATGATTTATTTATTAATTTACAGATTGAAGTACCTGACTCCTACTGAGTGAATTGGCATTCCACATGATCAAAACTTTCTTTAGCCTTTAGACACTGAGCAGCACACTTATAATCTGTAAGACGGTTTTTTTCCTTCCTGTCCTATTTCATGCAGAGCCTAAATAGGTATAACCATTCAAATGTCACATAAAACTATTTATTAAAAATAAATAGATTATCTTTCAAAGTTCTAATATTATTTATAGGGGACAGTCAATAAATATTATTTGAAACTATTTGTGGTTATCAAAAATGTGTCATGGAAGATATAAAAGTATAAGATTTCTGAATACTTAGGTTTAGCTGCTCAATTCATTAAGAGACAATTATAACATATGTATATATATATATTTTTCTATTAACAGCAATGTAGACATAAAATTAAAATATTAAGTAAATAACAAGAAAGTTGAAGTATTTGGGTCTCCTAGTGGCCTCTGACTGGATACTGGTCTGAGAGGCTTATGTTCTACAGCCTGAGACATGAAAGAATATGTATTTTTGCTCTTGTGGCTGCAAAATGTATGTATTTTGCTCTTGGGGCTGACTTCCTTGGCTTGTACTTTTGGTACAAAAATGCTGCTTCTGTTTGTCAGCAAGGACACCTGCCTTTCTCACTAAACAGATGTTCTCCATAGAATAGGAGATTAATGGCTTCTCTGGCCTCTCTACTGAATGTAAATATTATTGTCAACATTAATGGGAAATAAATGACATTTCCGGTGTCATTATGGATGTAAACCCCAAAAACTTGCTTGCAGACCCTGTGGCCACCTTCACACATTCACTCCTACTCAAACATGCCCCTTGATCACCCCATCACTCTTTTTGATCCATAGAAGTAAGAAAGTTTCTGTGGAAGAATCTACACTCTAATTCAGATTTTTTCAAAGACACATTGGGATTGTCTCCAGTCATCTTTTGCCAATTTTTTTAAGTCATAAAGAAAAGGCCCAGTGAGGAGGAGAATTTTTCTGTTCCCCATGATAATTTTGATGACATCAATCACTAAACTATTAAGGTCCACCACTTAGATCATGGTATTACATAGAAGCCCACAATTATCAACCAGAAAATATAATTTTGGGAGTACATAATATCTCACTGTTCCTGTCAAACCCAGAACACACGTGCTTGTCACTACCTGTAGTTAATTTAAAGTTTAGTGTATGAGTTTTATTACCTCCTGTAACATTCTGGAACAATCCATAGGATTCAATCTAGAATCCTACAGAAATCTGTCTTCTTCTCTGTCCCTTTACCATTTCTGTGTGTGCAAGCAAATCTTCTTTTAGTTCCCTTCCTTTCCCTAGGAAGAAATCCTGAGCGAGATCACATCCAAAAGACTGGCTCTTGCTAAAACTGCATAAACTTGCAGATAAAGACTCTAAGCTTGTATAATCAGAAACATTATAATTAATAAAATTTCAAGTTCTTTCTCTGTGTCATCAGCACATGGGTTTACTTATTGTTAAAACCTGTAGCAATCTGATTCAAAGTAATTAACAGCATATAAATTATTAAGTACTTAAGTGAATTGTCAGCATTTTCCACCCCTATTTTTTCTGGTGAAAAATTGAATAGCTGACTATTCATGATACCAACTCTAAAATATCAAATGTATGTGGCTAAATAGCATTGTAGTCTTTAAAATATCATAGCTGAGGTAATTTAGCCATTGTTTTAATTTATTAATAGAATTATAGCTCTGATGTAGTGGTTTTTTGTGTGCAATAGTGAATGATAATAATCCTTGTTAGTTTCTTATCTAAACAAGCAATATTTTATAATCATGACCAAACTACCTTAATTTTTTTATTCCTCTATTTACTTTTCATTATAACTGAGATGATGAGCACTTACACTCACAGGCATATTACTGAATAACAGAACAAATTTTTAACAGACACACATTGCAGAGATTTCTCTTCTAGACCTATTACACATTGATTTTTCTTTGTCTCCCCTGAGTGCTGCTGCATGCAACAGTGGAAGATGACAGGTTAGGGCATTTAGCTCCTACAGCCTTAGGAACACCATTGCCCAAAGAAATTCAGAATACGTGCACTTAGGATACATTGTACAAAGAGCTGTTGTGTGAAGGAGGAAAACAGTTTCATTACTTGGAGATTTTCTTCTGACTAAATCTGTTTGAGAACTGATATCAGAACAGTAATTATACAGAGGAAAAAACAGCTTGTGTCCTTGACTTATTTTCTAAATGGGGTATCTGACACCAACAGTATATATTGAATGTAAAATGAAGGCCCAGTAATTAGATTTTGATTTCAGTTTTAATCTGTCATTTAATCAGACAGCTCTTCTAAATTGTACAGTGGATTTTGAAGCTTTGCATCAATTTTATCTTGCATTCACAGCTGAAAAGGAACTTTATTCAGTATCCTATGATAAAAAGAATGGATGAATGGATTCTGGATAAATATATATAAGCAGGGATTACAGATATAGATATGGAATATTTTTGGACACAGGTAACAAATATTATTATCCCTAAGTAATTTTGTCAATACCAAAGCTTTTGTCAGTCACTGTGTACCTGTGTTGCAGAATGGCAGCTGCTGAGGCATCATTTAGTCTCTTTAATGACTAATAAAGAACATATTATAAAGACGAAAAGGGTTAAAGTTGGTTTCAGTTAGGGGAAATCAGCATGTCTACCATGTTTCACTAATCAGGCTTCTTGTCTGATAAATTTCTTTCGGTCCAAGGGCCCAAATGACTAAACCACAACAGTAGTATTCTCCTGTGATAGAAATCTAGACATAGACATATTTTGCTTTTTACAGCTGTAATAATCTTCCTCATTCACACTGCTGTCTGTGGTTTCCTATGAGTAGTAACATATAATTTTTTTTTTCACTACAGATTGACCTTGTCTTATCAGTTCATTTATTAATCATCAAAATACTCTTCCAGTGCAGCAGTGTACACACACACATCCACAGAGAAAACCCAGAAATGTATACACAATACTGCAGCATCTACAGCTGCTGCTCTGAGAAGGGTTCAGTAGCTGCAGCTCAAATGCCCTTGCAGGAGGTCTGGAGCAATCCCAGCAGCTCCTGGTGCCATTGGATCTGTGCACACTGGACTCAGCCTCTGAAACTGCACGTGCACTTGGTTTGGAGCTTCCAGGACAGCAGTGTGGTTAGGGGGGATTTCAGGCATTAATTATGAACAGCTTCTGTTGTGCACAGTTGCACTGCTGAGAATTTGGGATTATGCAAGCCAGACAGGTCTAGCAGAAGCAAGGTTTTACACTGTGCATATTTAGCACATTTCGTCAGTGTTTCAGCTAACATTATCTTAAGGACTGCTCAAATTCAGCAGTAGAGAAAAAAGCAGGATACCTAGAAAGTTTTGGCAAGCAAACCCTCTCAGTCTCTCTCTCACCTTTAACCTCAGTAACTGCTGTCAAAACCTAAATCCTTGAAGCCTCTCTATTGCAATAAGCTTTATATGAATTCATAGAATGCTTCATATAGTCACAGAAATTAGACATTAGAATGAGTATGTCAACTTGTCCTTCCTCTATTACTGCCATGCAGTCCAAAGTTCAATGACAATATCTGAACAAATAGGAATGGGTCTGTTGAGAAAAAAAAAAGTTGCTGTTTAAGGACCTGAAATACATTTATGACATGCATAGGGGAATTTTAGTTCAGAATAACTGTAGTTTGAATGCTCATGCACATTAATGCTTGGAGCAAATAGACATATTCCTGCATCATGGCTTCTGGCTTACTTTAACCCAAAAGGAATCTCATTTGCATGCCATCAGGCTGCTCTGTGATGAAACCAGTGCACAGAAGGAAGGCCAGTAAAGAGATGAACTTCAAATCCTACACTAATGCAGGCAAACCTGGTGAAACATTTAGCTGGGCTGAGCCAGAATGTAGGACACCCAAAATGTAATAGAGTTGCTGTTTGTTTTCCTCTTGACAGCCAGTGTTCTTGGTTTTATCTTCTCCATCTGTGGTTCATCCCACACACTTCCTGCTGTTCAGTGTTTTGGAGTTTGAGATATTCATAACCACATTCCCACAGATAGCATCAGATACCTGAGATTTACACTAGAAACCTGGGGGTGGAGGGGATGGATAGTCTGTGTTCTCCGTGCTCCATCCCTGGTCACTTCTGGCACTGCTGGCCCATTCTCAAAAGCTTCAAGGGGACACTTTTGGTCAACGAAACAATTATTTTTGCATATGATTTCAAGGCATAATTCAGTGAACAGCCAACATGTGATCCCAGCAAAAGTTCTTTTTCTTTCCCTTGGTTATAGTAATTACCATAAAAAACATCTCTGCCTATCTCTTTCCAGGACCACTGATTCTATGGTTTTAAAACAGTTACCTTTTGAGTCTCACATGGATTTTAGACACAGTATATTTAAAACTACATTACCTCAGAAACTCAAAATATTTACTAACAATTACCTCAGAAACTCAAAAATATTTCATCACTAAAATTTCACTTACTGCAAATTCCTTTGTATTTCCCTTTTTCTTACTTAGCTATGGTTTTATTTAATTTGGTGTCTTTAAGAGCTAATTATTTGATTTCTAGTCAGGAGAGTGACTAATTACAAAAGTACACACAGGAGAAAATATATTGGACTGTGTGTTGTAAGCTTGGAATAGCAGTATCCAAACAAAATAAAGCTGCATCCTCTGAATTATTTTCCAGATTGTTTACTGGCAATCTCAGTAAACTGTACTTGTTTAGGTCAATATTTTGTAGTCACTGGGTTATTCATAGAAACAAAAATCTTAGAGAATGTCTCCTATCTGTAAGAGAAATCTGTTTATTTTGCTGTACAACAAGAGCTTGCTTAAATTTTTAAACAGAATTTCTGATAGTCAAAAGGAAAAAAAAAACTAGGGAAGGGTATTAGCCAAAATATCTGTCAGCTAAACAGAACTTGTAAATCCAGTCAAACAACTAAAGGGCATTACACTGTCAAATCATCAGCTTGCAGATCCCTGCCCTGTGGTTTGCTGTCTTTTAGAGAAGGATGCAAACTGTTTAGCTTTCCCAAACCCTCCCCCCTTCCATCTGCCTACTGACCCATGCAGCTGCCTTAGCATTCGCATTCGCTCCACTGGAAATTTCATGCCTGCCTTGATAGAAGAAAGTAAAACGTTGCAGTGACAGCAGCTTCAATGGGACTGAGCAAAGAATGATGGAGAAGACTAAATGTGTTATATCTATGGAAAGCTGAGAATTGGATAAGAAAACTTCGTGAATCACTGTGCACCAGAACTGTCAGAACAGAACATTTTAGGAGAAAAATGAAAAATACATGAAAGCCCCAAACCCAAAACTGTAGTTTGGATCACCATTAGGAAGGGGAAAAAATATATGTAAAGAATATGCACAGAAATTTAAGTGTTCAAATGCAGAATGCAACCATAAGTGCTAAATCTGCTAAAAATCATATTAAATCCTATTGAGACCTGTTTATAATAAAAATCTTGTCTATTCTTGACCATCATTTTCTTCATCCTGTCATTTAGTAAAAATGCACTCTAGAAGGTAATTGAGCATGCTTTCTTCCTCTGGGACCCATAAGTTTATTTACAAAGGAATATTTAAAACAGTAACAATTTGATGGATCTCTACAGAATTATTTCCTTAAATATTCATGGAGGTAATCTTCTGAAGGGGCACACATTGGTTGATAAGCTTCCACAGTATTCAGTGAGGCAGGATACCCTGTAGACAGGGTAAGCAAAAGGAATTGCAAGCCATTATACTTGACTACAGTGCAAAATAAGTTTAGCCTCAGCAAAAAGAACTTTCTCAGGAAAGTCAGTGCAGAAAAAAAAATGTTATTTCAGGTAACATTTTGCACAATTAATAAAACTTTTGTTTGACATGGAAGACACTGCCTGTGATAGTCTGTGTTACAGCCTCTGTATTTTCTTGCACATAATATTTCTGGTTTTTCACTCTGTGGGCAACCCAGGCAAACTGCCAGACACAACATCTCGGGAGGAAAGGTTGAGACCACAAGATTTTAATAGTTTACAGGCAGTGTTGCAATTAGCTATATGCAAATTTTAAAAAGCTATCCAACCACAAACCTAGATTCATTTCAGCCTGAAGAAATACACTTTATTCCCTATTTTCAACATACAAAGTTAGCTCTGTTTATTCCCACAGGCTATATCACCGGGCAAGAGAGATCAAGGGCTTCTCATTATTTTTTGTGAAACTCAAACTTTAAGAGAGATGACTACTGTACTCAATTATACTAATCTCTTTAATCACAGTGAGTTCAAGAGTACAATATTTACTGTTGATATTTTAGAACAATTTGAAGCCCTTGCTTTTGAAGACAATGATAATCATGGGGAAACTGGAGCCACTTTTATGAATAAATTTCACTATGCTGTACTGTACAATGCCATCGTCAAAAACCTGTGAACAATGAAATTATAAAGACTATTGGAAATTGTTGTAACAAAAGCATTTGGTAATTGTTATCTGAGGAGAAAATTACCACAGAAAGTCTCTGCATAACATGTGGCACACAATATATCCAGTTTCCTTTTGGGAAACTAAGACACACATGCACTCTCTATGCATAACTATACCATTTTACAGAAACTTATTATTCTAATAAATGGAACCAAAGTACAGCAAGCAAGTCACTGAAAACAAAGCAATGTCAATCCTACTCCTTGTCCATATTATTCTGCCTGGGGAACTGTTCTTCTCCTCTTTCTCCCTGCACATGTATGTCTTCTCTTGGGTCATTTGAAATTACTGTGATACCAATTCTGGCAGTTAAATGTTCCAATCTCTGAAGCCACCGCCTTCTCTTTTAGCCAGCCCATGAAATGCACAGTATTTGTGCTCATTTCTTCAATTACATTTCTACCTGGAACCTGCAATAACTCCTTTTATACCTCCAAACAACATTCCTCAATCACTGAGGGTTTGTCACTGATATCCCAGTAAGAGAGCTTGTTATTAAAACTGCTAAGTACACACACATCTCGCAGCCTCTTTTGGCAATGGATGAAGATCTTATGGTTTCAGTCTTTCTAATTTTCTGCTTAGGTAGTACCTCTTTTGGTTAAGTAATTTTTCCTTTCTCTTGTTAGTCTCCCAAAGTTCTAGACACACACCAGAATATTTACCCATACCTTTGTCAACCCAGCAATGATGATCCAGCCAACCTACATTATTGTAAATGGAACCTGCATGCATAAATTCCAACTACCTCAATATACCCTTTGGCATGATTGTGATAGTGTTTTAGATGGGAAAATTATCTGTAGAAATTTCTAGATCATTACTGACTTTTTTGTATACAGTAAATTATTGATGAATTGCTGAAGAAAACAATCTTAAGGTTTATTACAGTGCTTATTTGAATGCAACTACCCAGCGAGTCACTCACAGGAATTATCTACCTGCTCTTCATAGACAATTGCACACATTATCTAAAAGCAACTGCTATGCAAACAGAATTCCATTTCCAAATTGATGCAGTAGATATGGCCCACTGCTCAAGGTGCTGTATCTCAATTATCTTGAAGGACAATTTTAGCAAATGAACTTCATTAAGCCTAGGTTTTATCAATCACAACCTTGGCTAGCCATTGCCATTTTCTAGATGTGAAGTTTGTTCACAAACACTCACAGCATGGAAAAACCCAAGAGAACAGAAAAATATTCCTGATGTTAGAAAATATAATTTGCTTTTATCACTGAATGTCTCAATGAGAACTCTGTGGTGAAGCACTGCACAAAGAATTTGCTGAATCATGAGTAATGAGAAATTAACCTCAAGCAATATAAGAGATGGCTGTTTGCATAAATAAACAGTTAAAGCTGACTTTACTCCTCTCTATTTCTATCTCCCTTCTTCCTTAACAAAAGTTTGTGGCTCCTTGGCACCCACTTCTCCTAGGTCCCCGAGTTATGTTTCAATTGCACCACAGTTCTTCTGAGAAGAAATATAATTTCCCAGTTCTCAATAACTTACTGATGTAACTAATTTCTCTATTTCTTTCCCCCTCTCCCATTTAAAAATAAACAAACCACTATTTCTGCTCCCATTTACTGTTGTCAGGAAAGATTTTAAAAGTTCAGAAAAAATTGATGTTTGGGCAAAACAAGTGCCTGTAAATTCTGATCCTTTTTAACACTGACTCGAACTCTTTCAGTTTAATTGAAAATGAGTTAGAGACGGCCAAATATTAAGATTTCATTTTCTCCAGACCAAAACCTAGAGAGACTCCTCACTTTCTTCTTCAGTGCTAGACAGAATTAAGAAAATATAGTGTTTTGCAATGTTAAGAACAAAAAGTGAGATCAGATTCTATTGATGTTTCAGTTAAAACCACAGGCAATGGGAGAAACAATACAAACTCCTAATGCTCGTGTTTTATCCAAACTGACTCAGTCATGCTTGGTCTTCAAACCAAATCTTCAATCTTTGACCTCGATTTCATAGTGAAAAATAATCTGAAAGAACTTCTTTCATTTCACTTGTTCCCAGATACTCATATATTATACATTTGTGCCCACTGTTTTCTTTAAAAACAAGTGATCTGGAATTCAGTTAGTTACTCAAAGCTCCCTCTTTTCTTTCATCTGATGAAATACCTCAGACCACCAGGGTAATAGTACTATGCAGTGAGAAGCAAGGAGGCAAAGAGCAGTGAACATGGCCTAAGAAAACAGATTTCCCCTCTCTCCCACCCTTAAAACTGCCAGTTCCCAATCTGTAAGTCACAGAAGATGGAATGGGGAGGGCTGTGATGAATAATTACTGCTAGTAACTTCCTCCTGTTGCTTTATTCCCTTCTTGTTCCACATTGCAGAATACTGGTGGATGTGAGGAGGAGCTCTCTAGGCAGTGATATGTTTGGGCAGCTTAAATACCTTTGTGAGCTTAAATTGCTCGCATTACCTGTGGCTAGCTGGCAGCCTGCTGTGAAAGGATGAACTAAACACCATATGTAGGCATTAAGGATTTCTCCCGTGTCAGATTTTTAACCTTCATCTAGAAGGTCACTGTCACAGATGATGCACAAACCAATCCCTTTTTTTACCATTCAAATTAATATACAATTCTAGTTAATGATTTAGTGGTTTCTAGTACCCGGAACTATGAAAAAATGGTTATTTTGAACTCTACTGCAAAGACTAGGGAATAAAAATATAAAAATTCTGTTCTGCTGTGATGTTTCCAGTTTGAATTTTTGAAGGCCATTTTCTTGATCTCAATTGCATTTGATTTACTGCTTCTTTTGCTGAATTCCCTAAAAACAAGTAAAGCACAGTCCTAACATGAGGAAGGACTGTGGGACAGAGAAAATTTGTACTACTTCACATTAGTACAAAGTTATCAGAATTTGCTACCTATTAGAACAACAAACTCTAGGGACAAAAGGAATCCCTTTACTCTTTCCTTCTACGAAGGGTAAAATCTTTAACCTGTTATTCCTATAAATCATTTTGAATGCTCAGTTTTGGGAGAAATTATCAGAGAAACTAGAAGTGATGAAAATTGTTCATAAAGTAAGAAAATTATTTTCAAAGTCAAAAAAAGTCAAACATCAGGGATCATGATACACTGGGATTCAAGAAACCGAGCAGTATTCTCCACTGTAGCTTTTAGAAAATAGTTCTTTATAACAGCATATATAACTTGCTCTTTTCTGTGAGGATAATTAACATGAAGGCTTCTTACAAATGCCACTCAAATGCAGAGCTGATGGTTTATGAGCTCAAAATATTTTGCTGCACAGAGCAACAAAAGGCAGCAGTTAGACTTCACTGAATTTGTCACACAGTGCACAACTCTATCAGGCACACAAGGAAAGCTCTGAGGGGGTTAAAAGTCAATTGCAAGACCTGGGACCAGTGCCAATAAAATTGTACCTGGCCAGGCTTAAATTGAATTTTAGCTGCCAACTGTACATTTTCAGATCTCCAGAGGAAGCTGGTTCCTCTGTGTGGGTGAAGTAGACAGAGGCAGCTGTTGAAATGGAAACCATTGCATCAGACAACTTGGGAACTGATTGAATTTAAAATTGGACTTTCTTATGCCTTGATTTTTACCTCAGAATGCACTGAGGAGATGCAGGTGGCTGATAAACAGAAATGTATCACTCAGCCAAGAGGTTAAAAAACCCTTCCAAACAAACAAGAATTTTGTCTTTTGGGAAAGGAAAAAAAAAATCCCTCAACAAATTCAGCAGTAAGGTATAGGATCTTATCAGGAATTAATCAGATTAGTTATTCTGCTTTACATTAACATTAGTAGACTGATGCTCAGATTACTTAGTTAAGTCAGTGTAAAATTAATGTAATAGTGCATTAATTTGAATATAATTGCATAAGTCTTATCCTAGGATTAGAGCTGGATTTAAAATAATATGTACATATGTGTTATATATGTGTGTGTAACTATTCCCTAATGGAAGGAATAAATTGTAATTTTTTTTAACCTGCACATAAACACATTAAAAAGCATGTAAATATTTCCAACTCCAAAATTGCACAGTAAGAATTCCTGGAATTAATTTGTTCCTGTATTATGAAGAAAATGCTGGGTCACACGCTAATCTTTTCCCCTACAGGATTTCAGCTAATTCTGACGTGGGGTTCTCAGGTGGTGTGATTTCTTTCAGCATCAGTGGGAACTGCATTCCATTTCCCCAGTGAAGGATCTAGTTTAGCGTGTTCATTCAACCGAGTCCAAGCTTTAAACGTCCTGCTGGGTACACCTTCCTTGTCACCACTGATGGCCTTGGTGTCTGCTTCTAGTTCCTACAAAGGAAAGAGAAAATCTATTTTTTATGTGACAGTTTTTCTTTTTAAAGCAATATAGAGAGACAGAACAAATAAGGAAACTATGTCATTCCTTCCAAAATAGGTAAGACAGCAGTGTAACAAAGTTTACTGTGACTCTTCCTTGTATATTAGTCATTCTTGGTGATGTGCAAAGAGTTGCTCAAGTCTTAGCTGGAAGCAGGATGTTAAAGTGAGCTTACCCTGATATGGTGTCCTCAACCATAGTAAAAATAGAAATGTCCATATAGAATTTTGCTAGTATTTCACTAGTTCCAAGCCCACAGATACCATTTTTAATTTTACTGTTAAATCATGTTACCTAAAATCTGTTTTCATAGTGAGATCTCAGTTGAATTTGTCATTGCCAGTAGGGAAGTGCTGTAAACCAAACTGATGACCCAAGGTCCTTAAAGAGTTTCCTTCGGTAACATAACAAAACACTTTTTTTAATATAAATCTGAAGCCGAAACCTACATCAAATATTTTTTTCTTTAAAATGTTTTTTTCCATAAAATTTGAAACACAAATAGACGGAAGACACAGTCTAAAATCTAGTCTTTCTTTACAAAAACAAAAACATAGTATTTGTATAGCTCTAGCTATATTCAATTATATACATATACAATTCCTAGCAGGATGGTACAAAAAAATTCTTTTTTCCTCACTGTATCCAAGGTGAAGATAGGAAAATAAAGCAAGGGTTCTTGGCCACCATAACATTATTTTAGAAAGTATCATAAACCATCTTTCTCTAAATTATCAAAGAAAAGGGACTTATGGAAAGATGTTTGTCTGAGTGCTCTCTGTCTGAGTTATCACTACTTTAAAAAAGGAGGAAGCATTACTGGGTCAGTTCAATTCCTATTGTACCTGTCTATCACAGCCCAGGTACGTAACTTCAGCCTAAGATAGATCAAAAAATAATGGCATCAGTGAAAAAAAAATTAAATTAGAATAATATGTGACCTGGTATAACTTTAAGACCTGTTTGACTTTCAGATAAAACAAAAAAAAAACTTAGATAAAGTGAGCACTCACTTTTATTTGAAGCTTATTTTTAGCCTCAGTAGAACAGTGATATACTGCTCTCTGAGGAATAAGAAACAAGCATCATGGGTAACTTAATAGGGAATTTGACTTTGAATTTATTTCCTATTCAAGCTTTAAGAATTTTTCACAAAGGCTGGAATATTTTGGACTATTTTTAAAGAACAAACAGAATTCTCCCTCTCCGTACTCTGTCTACAAAATAAAAAGCCCTCTCTGACAGCTGAATTAAATCCTCTTTGAGGTGAAAAAATGGAACCCCAAGTACAGTACCTCCCTGGCATAATATCATTGAGCAGTTCTAAGCCCTTTGTTCTTTCTGAGCCTATTTTGAAAAGAGCAAAGATGTGCATGTGATATAATGGGGAATTTTCTTTGGTTGAATATTTCTTTCTTCATTTTTCCATGATTTATGTGAGTGCATAGGAAAATTTCCAATGGTCGGAGACCAGAAAGTTCCCCCATTGTAATTCTCTCATTTCACTTTTTTTTTTTCTTTCCTGACATATTCATCCTTTTTCCATCTTCAGATGCTTTCAAGCTTCTATTTCAACAACTGATGGTTTTGTTATTGTGGTTTTTTTCCCCAGTGCCTTCATGATACTTTAAATGTTTTTTTTTCTTTGTACATGCAAAGTAACAAGTTAAGAATGCAAGGTGACCTGTAGCACAAGCAAAACAAAACTAATAGAAACTCATTGTTCTGAAACTAGATATATAATTTCCAAATCTCAACAACATAGGTAGGCAACATTTCAAAGGGGAATACTTAACATGTGTCCTCAAGACAAACTAATATACAATTACACCATTATCTAATTTGTTATGTATTTAATTTGCAGTTTGCAACCATATATAAGCTTATCCTTCATTATAACAAAGTGGGCATTTAATCAGCAAATCTACAAGCAGATTAACCTCACCTCTTTCAAGGCAAATTTAATTAAATTTTGGTCCCACAGAAATCAACAGAAATCTTCATACTTTGCAAAAGAGGTCTAACTGTGGTAATTTATAAGGAATCATGATATTGCTGTATTCCTTAAAGTTCTGCTTTCATTATCTTGCACAATAGTTTGGAGTTATTTTGCATTTTGAAGCGGTGAGTTTCTATTTGGTAAAGTCACTCTTATTAATTTTATGTGTAAATTTTATTAATTTCATGGTAAGACAAAGTGTTTTGGAGACTTTGTTTAAGTTATGTTTTTATCAGAGACCCATCATTTAGGATGTGGTGCTGTAAATACAAATGATTGCATCAGTGTTTTACAACTATAAGTTACTACAGAACAATTTTCACTTTACAGTGACGTGCTTTCATCGGCATTTTAATAAAGGTGATTAACCAAAGATAGAATTCTAAAAAAGATTTGCCAGCTATATTTTCTGCTCTTCACTCAATAATTTAGCACAGTGCATAATTTCTTAAAGTGCAAGCAATACGCACAACTTAATTAATTTGCATTGGATCTGAAATGAAAAATGCTAAAAATGGTAATTGATATAACATACTGGCAGTCATAAAGCAAATAATAAAAATACATTGAATTAGATTTTACCTCTAAAGACAAGGCTTAAGTCTGAATTTATTTGGTATGTTAACGAATACCCACTTATACATTTATCCAAACTAAGAGACATGGAATTAAACCGACACACTGAATTTCACAGAGGAATCTGCTCTGAAATAAAATCAGGTCATTGGAATTCTGGCCCAAACCTTTAATTCAAAGTATTTTTTTAAACAAAACAAACAAACAAAAATCCACCACCACACCCCCCCCCCCCCCACTAAAAATATTTTTTAAAAAAAAAAAAAAAAAAAAAAACCCCCCCCCCCCCCCCCCCCCCAATAAAAAATAACAAACCAAGCCAATTACAAAACATCTCCCCTCCCTCCAATCTAGCTTTATTCCATGGTAGCAAGGAGCAGAATCAGTTATTTTAATAAAACCCATCACTCTTGGATTGCACTCAAAAGTAATTTTTGATGCTTTTTTCCTTGCTGTAGATGTCATCTCATGCTAATTGAAATTCTAGTTTAGTAGACAACAGACATTGCAAAACCTACAAGAACAAAATGTCCCTTTGGGTCACGAGCAATTTATGGTAAAGCGGCACAAAAAGGTGAGTTTGGGAGAGAGAATTCGTTTGTAGCCCACCAATAACTGTTTCAAACCAGATGCCTGTGTTGCAATACATCACACTCAGAGTATCTATAGGAGCTACTACTACCTCTGAATTCCAAACTTTACCGCCGTTCTGTCGTAGATGGTTATGTATAAATTATTCCCTGTTACGAGAGCCTTTTTCAGCACCATGGATAGTAGCAGGTCCTGACTTTCCTGATGCCTTCGGGAGCAGCTACTGTTCATTCTAGTCAAAACCATTATATATATATATATGTGTGTGTGTGTGTGTGTGTGTGTGTGATAAATAGTAACTAATAGAATAATCTAGGAGGAAATTTTAAACAAATTTAAGATTGAAAATTAAAGTGATTAGTTTCTGACAAGGAAGCAACCATGCACAGAAATGGGCAAGGTACTATTCACCATTTCTATCAGGTATGGCAAGAAGAATCAGTTTAATTTGCCGTGAGTGTGTTTTATATGAAATATTAGCAGTAACAGCCTAACTGCAATCAAAGATATATTACTTGGCAAAGATATCAAAATGATAATTAGTCTGAAGTTTTAAGAGCGTGTTGGCAACAATATGTATGCATTAAGTATGTTATACTTTAACTAATGGTAGTGGTCTCCTTTAACATCCCTTTAATTCTAAATTTTTAATGTTAAAGTTTACTTTTTGGTAGCCAAGACTCAAGTGTTTAAAAATGCTCTGATATCTTACATGTTGATCACATAGCCCACTGTAATCAAAATTACACATAATAATTTTTTGGGTCATCTATCCAAAATGGAATCACTCAGATTCATCTGTTGCTGTCTTGATCTTATAAGGGAAACCAAATCAGATAACTAAAAAACCCCCAGGAAATAGACTAAAAGCCAGGGTGTGTCCACATTTACATTTTTAAATCTAGATATTTACTGAGAGTCGCCCATATATATGAAGATTGCATTTGTTAACCAAAATCCTTCAGATTTTCCTTTATGTATTAAATAAAGGATAGTAAGTGTAAGAGAAAAAAAAAAAGTTAAAGTTAATACATTTAATTTCACTGCAGGATTGATCATTTGCCAGCAATTTTTTATTGTTTACAAGTCATACAGAGCAAAACATATTTTTTGTATGTTTCATATTTCTATATTCAACTATTGAGAGTCAAAACCAGCAATAAGCAACTCTATTAGAATCTCAGTAACACCAAGCTACTTAGAATGAGTGATTTACATAGTAATTGACTAGGTTTTTTTAGCAGTTTAAATGGCAAGAGATAGTACTTTCCCTAAACATTCCTCAAGAAGTTAATGACCTGAAAAAGAACCGTGTAAAGCAGGTAATCACTTGTTAATTGATCTGCTACAAGTCCTCTATGAAACACTGAGCAATGCATCCGCTGTGGAACCTTAAGAATACATTTGCTGGTTGTGCTGTACCTTGGGACAAGCTGCAAAGATGGGCACCCAAATATTTATTACAGAAACAGAAAGTGTTGACAGCTCATTAATGAGATTAATATAGATTTTCTGTGAACCCAGAGATACCTACATACTTTTCAAGATCTGTGAATACGGCAAAGACCCCACCAGATAATCTACCACAGTGCCCACTATGCAAAGCTTTATTGTTGCAAATAGAAAAAGAAGAGTGCATAGTGAGAACTAAAATTTTCTTCAACTGAAAAAAAAAATCTGTGATGAGAACAGGCATGAATGTGCTCAGAGGATGCAAATCACAACTTGCAGAAAGTTGGTTAAGTAGATTTTTTTTCTGTCCTCTCAGAAATTTCTTTGTTTCATTGCAGTTGATAAAGGTCATTATAATCCATTATGCACACTGGCATATGTAATCTGTCCTTTTAATTTCTCAAGGCTCAGACCACACTCATTTCTGTAAAATGGTAGAAGTGCATAAAGGGTGTATCCAGAAGCAGCATGCTAATGTTCATACTGTTTATTTGCACATCAATCTCTAGCATGTTTTTAAAACACGTTTCTTCATAACTCAAACAGGATCTGAGCATGGGATGGTAAAGAGGGAAGAATAGGAGGAAAGAAGTACTGAGTGGTTTGAGTGATCATCCAATGGTTTAGTTTTCTTCCTGTGCTTGGCAAAAAAGAATCTCAGAAGCTTTTATGAATTTTAGTCTCTGCATTGGACCTTTCCTGAGTGATTGTGCAGGGGAAGTTTTGTTCTGAACACGCACAAGGCATGTGGCACAAGAATGCTCTGGAATTTGTAAGAGATGGAAGGAATTGAAAAAGCAAAGACCCCATTGGATTAACCAACTCAGCCATTCTACATTCTTTAAACATACCACATGAGAGCACATTAATCAAGCAGTGAAGAGGAGAAGATGACAACCTGAATAAATTTCTAGCCAGAATTGATGACTGCAGAGGAATTTGGGTTTATGGTCTACATTAGCAATAGTAAATAATTTCAACATTCAGGGACATATGATAGAATTTAGTGGTCTATCATTAACTTCATTTTCAATTAAATAAATTCTATCCACATTTACAATATGAGCTGGAATACAAAATAAGGTTGCCAGATGCTGAATCTGATTTAAAGCAAATACAATGGAGAAGCAGCATTCACAGGGAAAATATTACAGGGAAATTATAATTTTCATAGCAGTCTTGGGATATACCTGATCAGAGGTACCTGGTAAATGACACAGAAATAATTGTGATCTCCCCAATAAAACAGGAGGAGAAAAACTATCTTGAGTTACACTACTGTAAATGGTGTGTGAAAAGAATCATGTTGTCATTACATGGCTGATAACCAAGTTACCTGATCTTGGCACACATATATCACAGCAGAAATCTGCATCAAAAGAAAGACTGGAAAAAAAAAAAACCCAAAACCCCCCCCCCCCCAAAAAAAAAAAAAATAAAAACACCACAAAAAAACCATACCAAACCAATAGAAAGGTAAAAGATTGAGTAATATATATATTTTTCTTTTACCCCTGAGGGGCCAAAACAAAAAGAGAGAAATATTCAAAATGGAGAATACTAACAAAGAACATAGTTTTTTAGATATAACATTCGAACAAATTCATAGGACCATTGAAGCCCCTAGCCATCTTCGAAGTATACAGTAGGGAAGAAATCCATTTGATCTGAGGATATCCTTTATAGTTTGCCCTTGCTTTTGGAAGCAGAAGTCACCAGACTCTTGGGGAGGCTTCAGTTCAAAACATGCAGCATATCTGTAGTCCCAATTGCATAGGGAATGGAGACAGCAAAGACAAGACAGCAAAGATATCAGAACAAGAGCCTAGAATTTTTTTCAATGGGACATAAATGCATATTTAACTCCATTTCTATTAGAGAGAAAGTTCAGAGATTGAGGCTAAATTTTCAGCTCTCCATTAATGGAAATTTCTTCTTTTCCTTGACAATTATCTCTGTGCTAAAATTTCACTTTTACTCCTTCCTTCAAAGACACTGGTGAATGAACTATATGCTGCCATCCACAGCTACCTCTGCCATCAGCTGCAGGCTGTTTTTCAATTTTGTTTTTCTCCCAGTTAATATTTCTTTGGACTTTTTCCATTATATTGAGTAATGTGTGGGCCAGAAGGATGCATGTGGCATGATGAGGTTACTACTCTGTACTTCATAGAGCTTTACTAATACTTTTATTTCATTATATGATCTTTTTTCTCCTTTTCATGGACTTCTACATAAAGCTCCCCAAATTGCCTTGTGTGGCAAAAGCTTAGCTGATTACTTTGAAAATGAGAGCAAAATCTATGGAGACACTGACAAGACATAGATTTTGCTGGCACATGTAGATACCCATATACTTCACTCTGCAGTTCAGAGAAAATGAGCTTAAAAATGTTTTGTTAACAATATCTTGGGTAAGTGATGCAATTAGCTATTGTTTAGAATGCACTGTACATGCACTATAGAATATTGAGCTAATGTTTTTTCTTAGGCATTTCCAGACCTTGAACAAATACAGTTTCCAGTTCTTCTTTTAATTTCCTTTCTACTGTTAAGTGGGAAAGGGCCAATTGAATATGTCTCTCTACTTGTCTGAGAGAAAACATTTTCATCTACTCTGTCTTGACAGAAGAAAATATAAACACTTGAGTCTTTTCAAAACTCTGCCAATGGAAAATGTTAAGACAGAAACCATAAGAAAGCAATCTGAAGACAGACCAGAACCATCTCTTTTTTACTGTTTTTCTCATTATTACTCCTTGAAGGGAGATCTTAATCTGAAGATTGAGTAGACAGGATACAGAGGTAGTATGGAAATTATTTAGTTTCTAAGTGAATTGAAGAAGTCTGGATGAAAGTAATGTGTCATTAATGTAAGGACATGGAATCAAAAATGAAATAATATATTAATTGCATTTTTTCTTTTAACATCAATGAAGCTTTCATAGATATGGGAAGATTGCATATGTTGAAAACCTTCATGTTTTTATACAATCATTGATATTTTTAAACTAATCATCAACATTTATGAGAAGGAAAAAAGAGAACAATTTCACATGAAGAAATTTCTTTCCAGAAACTTCCTCAAACTGGTCTTATAATGTAACAGCTGAGTAATATCCTGTATTGGGTTTGCATGACCAGGTTTTGGCAGTTGGTGGGGGGGGGGGGGCTACAGGGTAGCTTCTGTGACTAGTTGCCAGAAGTTTCCTCCATGTCTAGCTGAGATAATGCCAGGTGGCTCAAAGATGGACCTGCTGCTGGCCAAGGCTGACAGAAATGGTGGTAATGCCTCTGTGATAACACATTTAAGAAGGGAAAAAAATAAAAAATAAAGGTCTGGCTCAGATGTAATTGTGGCCAGGAAGAGCAGGTGAGAAGGTGTGAGAGGAAGAGCCCTGCAGACAACGAGGTCAGTGAGAAGGAGGGGCAGGAGCTGCTCCAGGCACTGGGCTGAGATCCCCCTGCAGCCCCTGGTGAGCCCCAGGTGAGGCTGCTGTGCCCCTGCAGCCCGGGGAGGGCACGGGGGAGCAGAGATCCACCCACAGCCCTTGGAGGAGACCTGCTCCAGGATGTCTGAGACCAGGCTGGGACCCTGTGGGAGCCCTGTGCTGGAGCAGGCTGGGGACAGGGACCTGCAGACCCTTGGAGAGAGGAGCCACACTGGAGCAGGTTTGGTGGAAGGACCTGTGACCTGTGGGGAACCCAGGCTGGAACAGGCTGTGCCTGAAGGACTGAGCCCTTGGAAGGGTGCCCCACATTGCAGAAGTCTGTGGAGAACTGTTGCCTGTGGGAGGGATTCACATTGGAGAAGTTCATGCAGAACTGTCTCCTCTGGGAGGGATCTCACACTGGAGCAAGGGAAGGACTCCTCTCCCTGAGCAGCAGTAGAAACAATGGAGTAGAAACCATTGCCCTTGCTGTTGGAGGGGAGAAGGTAGAGCTGGGAAGAAGGGGGTGGTGGGGAAAGTGTTTTTAAGGTCTTATTTTACTTCTCATGATCCTGCTCTGATTCTGCTATGAATAAATTCAATTAATATCTCTAATTCTAGTCTGTTTTGGCCATCACAGTATTTGCTGAATGTTCTCTCTCTCTTTGCTGAGTCCTTATCTCTCCTCATGAACACTTTATTACATTTTCTCTTCCCTCTCCAGTTGCAGGGGGTAATGTGAGAGACTTTGGTGGGTGTCTGGCATCCAGCCAGGGTCAACCCACTCTGTATCACTACCTGAACAGGTTTGTCTGTGGTCGAGGACTCCAGAGTATCTTCCTACATCTGAAATCACAAGGATTTGAAGGTACAGACATACCATCTCTTATTCCTGGAAGCAATTTAAGCTCTACTATGCACAGAAAAAGAAACCAAGCCATGACTAACATGAAGAGTAAATGCCTGAAAAGTATACGACAAACTCATAAGCTGACGTTTGTTGAAGTCTCATGCTCTATTGTCAGAAATAGCTACCACATCTGCAGAAGTTATTCATTGAAAGAAAACAATCATATTTAAAATGTCAACATTTCTAAAATGCATAGTTCATCTTGTTCTGATTATTATGTAAGCCACAGTAAAAATTAATTTTCTGACAGAAGTCCTAGAGAAAGCAGAGAGTGGAGCAGTTGTTCATTGACCATAACACATGAGACAGCATGCCTGGCTTGTTTAGAAGCAACAAGTTTAGATTACCTCCAAATATAGAATAATGGACTAGATAGTCTGTTTCAATCTGGCTTTTTGCTATGATCCTTTGTTCAGAGTGGACCAGATGTCTGCTGTTTAGTTAAGAATTAACATTGTAATTGTTTAAAAAAATATACCCAGCACACCAAAGTGTGGCACAGGTGCGTTTTAACTGCTCTGCAAAGAGTTCCTCTAATTAATGACTACACTCTGGATGTTCAGCCAGGTTTCTTGGTTTGGGGATGGATTTTTATGTTGATTTGTTTGGGTTGATTTTGGTTGGCTGCTTTTTCCTTTTTTTAAAGCTACATGCTCACAGTATTAAAAAGAAGAGGGAGTACAAAATGATTAAGAGCTGCAATTACTAAAGCATAAGACAAACACTTGTATGTGTTTGTGCTGGTTTTGGCTAGAGTAGAGTTAATTTGCTTCACAGTAGTTGGTATGCGGCTGTGTTTTGGGTTTGTTCTGAAATGACTGTGGATAATATAGACATGATTTTGTGGTTGCTGAGCAGGCCTTACTCAGAGCCCAGGCCCCTTCTGCCTCTCACATCACCCCACCAGTGAGTGGCACAAGGAGCTGAGCGAGGACACAGCCAGGACAGATGGCCAGAACTGACTCCAGGAATATTTCAGACCATATCACATCATGCTCAGGATATAAAGTGGGGAAAAAAGAGGAAGGGGGAGACATGTGGAATGATTTGTCTTCCTAAGACACTGTTATGTGGGATGGAGCCCTGCTTTCCTGGAGATGGCTGAACACCTGCCCAACCATGGAAAGCAGTAAATCCATTCCTTGTTTTGATCTGCTTGTGTGTGCAGCTTCTGCTTTCCCTATTAAAAGGTCTTTATCTCAATATATGAATTTTCTATCTTTCACCCTTCTGATTCCCCACTGCGGGTGGGAATGTGGTGCTCAGTTGCCAGCTGGCCTTACACCACTACAGAGTTGTCACACACAGGTCCATGAGAGAATTCTGCTGGTAACAGGGGACAGCTTCTGTGGTTCCAAGGTGAGTCTTTCTCAAGGAAAAAGTTAAAGAAGAAAACCTTACACAGTACAATAAGCATGTGTAGCTGTTAATAACCATTATTCATTAAACATCGGAAAAGAGGAGATCGACTTCTCTGTAAGACTGAAAGAGGTGAAAATTCCTGGGGAATGGCAGGCACTCAGAAAAGGAAGAAAAATACTAAGTTTATATCAATCACATCTCAATCACAGACTCACAGTTCTACAACAGAGGGAAAACTTTTAACTCTCCCATGTTTAGTCCTACCTTGCCTTTTTTACCTGTACTCTTGGTAACTTCCACTTTCAGTACAAAAACTATAAGTTGAGTGGATGTACAAAAAAATAATACTTAGAAATTCCTCTTAATGCCCTGAGCTCAATTTTCATCTGATGGACTGACCTCAAGCAGCAGATTTGTATCATTTTATTGTCTTTTTGTCTGATGAGTTGAACAGGAAAAAAAAACCAAAACCACATTTGTACACAAAATACAGAAGAAAAATCTAAACTAATATATTTTTTCTGGTACATTACAAACTCTCTTCTTCTAGGTTTTAGTTTTTAAGAACTTATTTTTAAAAGACAGAGAGAAGAGCTTTCATATACAACCTAATTTTGTGATTTTCTTAACTTCTAAATATTTTGCTTTGCTAATACAGTGTATTCTTAATTTACATCTAGTAAGCCAAAAGACTGAAAATGTTTACTGCAATTTTTATGAATTGTTTAAATGCATATTTGATATATTATGACAGCAGAAATACCACTGTACCTCAATAGTGTACATTTTTGCTCAGTGCTGGCTAAATCTTCCCTAATTGGCATATCTGTTTTGAGAAATAAATATACTACTGTAGTAACAGAAGGAAACACAAGAAAAACAGTAACAATACAGAAGGAATCCTCTCAAAACTAAAACTGTCATCGTTCTGTAATTTTTAACTCCTCAGTGATTTTATGTCTTTAAAAAGGACTTTTATATACTAAATGGCTGTTGCTTAATTTATGCTACTCAAAGTCTGTATTTATCACAATGAAATTAGGTTCATGCTTGAAGTTTCAAATGCCAGGCAGGAAAGTATAAGTAATACAGATCTATATATACTTTATGATCATTTAAACTTCAAATATACATAGGCAGGTCAAAAATATATACCATGGAGCTCTTTTTCTGTCTTAACAAAGTGTAATTTACATTTCTAATTCACTTTGAACATCAAAGGTTTTATTGGTAAAGTACAATCTCTAAAACATGATGTTACAAAAATGGAATGGTAGTTCCACACAAGTTGTTCAACACACAGTAGTATAAATAATGCAGTAATACTTTCTCACACTGAATAGATTCTTTGGTGATTAGAGGAATAACAGGCAAGGCTTACCTTCTTGATAGGTATGACAGCCACATTTTATATCAGTAATTCAGAATGAGGTTTATGAAGATACTTTTTGATACTGCCTCCATTGAAAACTGTCTCTATTATCAGTAAGTCCCTTCTCTTCACCCCTCCACAGAACACAGAAACAAAACCAGATCTTGAAACAACTCCCTTCAATTCCCTGCAAAACTAAACTTCCTTTACATCTCTCTAAAGGAGAAATGATGTACCTTAAGAAAAATAAATTTATTAACACTGTGATAGAGAAACTTTCATCCAAAAATTAAAGGAAATGGAGGTATGGGATTTTTCAGAGTTGACAACACTGTACTTAATTTCATGTGAACAACCTTGAGATCCTCTATAGAGAAGGCAATTTAGGGAGATATAAAGTGAAGCTGTATCTGTAGTTGCCATCATCTGACATTCAAAACCCAGTGGTATTTGCAGGTCTGAAGAGATTCCTGTGATTTCTTGTGAGAGCCTTATGCTCATGCCTCTCATAAATGCAATATAATTTCTGTGAAAGTAGTTCTTACCTGCTACCACCTTCTGCTGAGCTCCTCTCTGAAAAGCACCAACTCAGAATCCTTGCAGACTCCAGAATTCAGATTTGGTATCTATTTTCTTCTGCATGGGAAAAGTCTGGGCTCCTGCTGAAATCTCCATGCTGTCATCATAAAGGGACGTAGACATCACTGCCCTCTCTGAGTTTGAAACTGCTGGGGGCTAGGAAAGGGAAGTTCCTGTATTTCACAAATGGGAAGTTTCTTAGCTTCACCTGATGAGGGACATTTTGTTTTCTTAACAATGCACCTGCCAACTGAAAATCATTAGAAAAAAATATTAAAAACCCAATCAACAGTGTGAAAAAAGAACACTACTTTGAAAAAGAAAAAATACAGAAACAATAATTGGCGGATGTGCACTAGACAATATTTTGTTTTTTTATTCCAGTCAGAACTGATTACAGATATGCCCCAGACATCTGCTGCTGGTTCTGTATTATCCTTGTGAGCTTCAATGAGTGTCTCTGGTATCTCAGTGTCAGTGAATCTCTGCTGCACCACAGCATTCTGCTGTCTTACCTGGGTTCTGAGGTCCTCTGAGGTAAACTGCTGTGAAACACCTATGGGTCAGAGCTGACTTCAGAGCTTCTCTGAGTGACAATCTAATGTTTGGTCCAATGCACAGTACAAATCTGAATAATTTCTACTCTCCTTTGGGTTTGATTACTGATAAGTGGGAACATAAAATCCTGATTTGAAGGAAAGTGCATTCTAAGGAAAAGGAGGTCATAACAGGAAAACTTGAAAAGATAAGACAGAATCTTTTATCTAAGAAGAATCAATGAGATTGAGGCACTGTACCAAAAAGTTTGTAGCATGCATGAGCTAGAAAACATTGAACTATCACTTTCTTCCCCTTTAATTTTTTTTAAGGGAAAGAGCAAAAATGAAAATGCAATTAAAAATTACTTCTCTACAAATTACTCCTACTAAGAGTATGTCTTACAGAAATTGTGGTGGTTTCATTACACAAAATGTGTGACCTCAGCATATTATTTTAAAAGCCTCTAACACAAAAGTCTTGGAATAGCATAACCCTTTTTCTAGAACAACTTCTTCTCAGTAATCCCTAGGGTTTGGTTCTTTGTCCAGAAACATTCTCCTCCAAGAATTAGTGTTTACTGTCTCACAGCATTTTCCCTTTTGGTCCTGAGAAAAAGAGGGTTTTGCCCTGTCTGATTTTTCAATTTCATATCTCCAGTATTTAATACAGGCATTAGAAATGCCACAGGGGCTCACACCTTTCTTCTTGAAAAATGTTTAACAAGTAACTGACTGGAAATTCCCTTGCTGATTTGCCTACTTTCTGTGGTTTTTACTTCCAAAACAAGAAATCATGTCTAGCTTTTGGAGGAATATTACAACTACTTAATTCTGTTGCTGGAGCTGTCTGAAGGTTTTCAGTTTTGCAAACAGAAATCTTTATGTTTTTCTGTTTATACTGAATGAAGCATTGATTTGCAGATGCATTTTTAATCTGTTACTTCAAAGAAACCTTTCTGCTAGAGCACAGCTTCTTTTTGCCCACTTGGACAACAGCTAAAGTCAAGCCCAAAAATTCCAGTTTAAAATTCCTTTAAACTGACAAGTGTATTGGAGTATCTAAAACAACCATGGCCAGACTAGCTAAATCTAAAAGTCTTCTAAAAGTTAAATACAGCAGAAGAAAAAGCAGTTAAAACAAACTTACTACAAGTTTCAGTGGTTCTTCCTGTTGGTCACCCTCTTAATTTTTAGTGGAACCTAATTTACAACACACAGCACTGAGCAAGCAGCACTGGCTCATTCTGGCAAGTGCTTTTCAGCTGAAGAATCCGAAACCTTTTCAGTTACCAGAAAACCCTAAGAAAACCTAGAGAAGCTGAAAGACAATATCTTTGGATCAAGGGTTCTCATTTGCACAGATGCTTGTGCCAGGACAAAATCTTTCAGATTTTGAGACTTGTTAAGAAATTAATGATTACAGATTACAGAGGCTGCCAGTCCTACTTTACTTGGCCTATTTTTTTTTTCTATTCTAGAGAACTCCAAAAAAGGTGTTGCTTTGGCATATTCTTAATTCTGTGTTCTTTATTTGAATCTATTACTAAACACAAATAGTGTTCATTTTGGTTTTCCTTTCATCTGGATTTTCTGGATGCTGAAGTCTCATGTCTGGATCTTTCCCAATTTATAATTATCTGAAAAAAAAATAATTAGGTTCAAGTGAATGAAATCTACCTATATAATTTATACAAATCTGTCACTTTATTTTTGCATGAAATTAGACAATTGCAATATTATAATTATTTTTAAATGATTGTTGGTGAAGAACTATGTCAGGGCCTATAGGAGCACAAGGCAGCTACAGAAATTGTGCTATATTGGTTTTGTTTGGTGTTTTTCTTGCCTGTGTTTTTTAATTAAAAAGACCCAAATCCATTCAAATTTCAGTGGGGTTATCTATCTTTGTGACAGATTTAGATAGGGAATAATTCTAAATTGGAAGTGGCATTCAAGACCCTGGGGATATCTCAATTTTTTTTTTTTCTTTTAAATCTGGGCAGGAAAGAGATTCCATCAATAAATGGTGAAGATTTTTAAGGTATCAGAACAACATACCAGTAAATGGTCTGATTTAAAGTACAGAGGTATTTTTAAATAATCTACAAATAATTTTCATTGATGATTAGAAATTTTCCTGCATAAGTAATAATAGTGAAAATCAGGAAGATGAGTTTTTCATGGAGAAGTAAATTGACTTTTTAATCTGCTGACTTGATCACTGAGATCTTTGGGATACTGAAGAGACCATAGAGCTTGACAGATTCATGGAAAGGACAACAAGACCTTATTTAGCTCATTCATAGCACAGCAATCTGTGAACAAATACAAAAACAAGCAACAGAGAATAAGCAGATTATGCCTGGAAGCAGTCCAGGAAAAGATAAATCATGAAACATTACAAGTATACCTCCAGAAAAAATATTTCTCAGTCTGCAGGTGCTACAACTCAGACTTCACTCATTCACTGTACTGGATGCTGGCCCAAGCCAAGTACATGAAGCTGTTGTTGATCCTGGAATTGCAGTAGAAAATTAACTTATTCCCAGTTTTTTTTCTCTCCACAGATTTGTAAAAATTAATGTCTGATATACACTGGGGAATTTTCCTTTGCATGGTAAAGTGTGCAGACAGCCTGAAGTGGTCCATGAAGAAAATGAAGAGTTATACTTCAGATCGGATAGCACTAAGTGCCACGTAATTTCTGGAGAATAAATGACAGGGAAAATGTGCAGAAAGCCTGGGAAGGCTGAGAATGGGGAAAGCAATGGTGGAAATAGTAAGACAAGTGATGCATAACCAACATCCAAGGGAATCAATGCTTCTTAAAAACCTGTACTACCTCCCTCCTCTCTGTCACAGAGCTTTGTTTCCTAAATTTGGAGCAGCATTGCTTGACATATAGCAGTAATGTAAATTACTGATACTTCTTTCTACCTGGCTGCTTGATACAGATTTTACAGAAGATGAAGCTAAAAATCTCACCAGGGAGAAATCGCTTCATTTTTTCTGAAAAGTAACATATTCAGAACTCAGGAGCTGAATGTGAAAAAGAAATACAGCACTTCCCTGCAGGTCCCCTTTCCTGTGGTTACTATTAGCAAGGATCCACTGAGAATAAGTTGTTGAATTAGAAGCATGAATGTTCACTTAATAAGAAAACGACAGAATTTTGTTAGTAGGCAATATCTTCACGTTGCTGCAGACACGAGAGTATGTGTCAGGGTTTCTTTATCAGCCATCTTCTAAAGGATTTAAATTTTACATGCATGATTAAGCTAAAGGAAAAAGTTGCTTTGTGATAAACTTTTCTCAAAAATTTCTAGTCAGGAGCTCAGTGATTTGATTCTAATGGAGAAATATAAGATGCATATTAATATTAAAAAATAAATAAGAAGTCAGAGCTCAGGTTCCCCCCCCCACTCTTCCTTCCATCTTTGGATTTTTAAATATATAAATAATATCAGTACTAATCCAATAACCACAAAAGAATATTCAGAACACCAAGTGACTATGTTAAGTACTAGTTTTCATGCACTAGTTAACCCTGGGGAGAATCAACTCTAAAATATTATGATGGAATTTGGTATAATTTGTATGTGGACATCTAAATCCTTAATAAGTGGTCATGAACAGGGATTTGGGTGTTTAAATTACAGAAAATTGCAATCAAATTTTTAATCTGTGTTTAATTACATCTTAAATATTACATCTGCAAACCCATAGTCCAAATTTAAATTGAAAATTAATATTTTCAGCAGCTTAGAACACAGAATAAGATTCACTGTTCAGTACTCTAAGTATCTAGTCTAGCCAGATCCTATAGAGAGTCTCCATTTAAAGTAATTTTAAATAATTAGGGAGGCAGTTATATATGTGTCATACCAAGGACAGCATTACAGTGACAACAGTGGGTTTGCAACACAGTTAAATCATGAATAAGTGTCAAAAAATGTACACTTAGGTTATAGAGAGTTCATCAGTAAAGCCAAACAAAACCAAATCTGCTTCATGGTTTAACCTTTGCTTGAAAAATTTCAGTGACAAATAAGCAGCTGAGCACTTTCTGCAAAATGGCCAGATTACAGAAGGATCACACCACAAATCAGAGAGCCTCACGTTCCAACACAGCCTCTACTGGCTACCTATACTCTACATAATTAGGACTAATCACTCTTCCAGGATTTGGAATGGACTGTTGTCAAAAGAGTCCAGTATTTTTTGTTTTCACTGGACTCCAGTATAGAGCTCCTAAGAACTCCCACATGAGGGACAGGTAAGTGCTGATGATCACTGACTGGACAGAGCAGTACCAAACACATCACACATCTGGAGATCATCAATGCTGTCTTGAACCAAATATCAGTAGCACAACATATCAATAGTGAATCCAAATATATACACAAATACCTGGTGTGTATAAATACATGGTGTAAAATATATAAATATTCTGTACATACTACAAATATATAGATATGTATTTTGTATATGTTTGTGTCTATATGTATGTATTTATATATATTTCATACATACATATATATATAATGCACACATAGGTACATTGCCTCCTCTTGAATACTTTATACACTACACATACACAGAACAAACATTGAATATCAATTCTGCAGGATTCTGTAACATCCACAGGAAGAAGGAAATGCAGAAGACTCTCTGGGCTACAAGGAGCCATTATTTTTTTGAATAGCTTGTCATTCCTGTCATATTTTTTCCTTCAACTTTTAAGAAAGTTTGACATCACTTCAAGGAGGCTTTGAGGATAGAGAATTAGGAAGAAGATTCTTGCAAGTGTAACCTGGCAAACATAGGTTTGCAGTTGAAGAAAGGAATAGAATATTCAGTAGATGCTTCAAGTCAAGAGCAATGGAGTGAGGCTACAGAGCTGGGAAGGAAATGTTCCTTGAAGTTTTGTGTTGAATTATCCCTGACACTGGAGGGGTAGGTCACCAACAGGAAAATTATTTGAGATGGGAGAGCAAAACCAGCATTAATTATGACAGTGCTCTAGGACTACATGTAGTCCAGGAGTGGTAAGCTGATTTTGGTTTAGAAATTATCTTTAGGACATGAATAATAAGGCAGCAGGATTTTTAGATTAAGAAAATGGCTTTGGTTGGTTTAGACAGATCATCTGTCTATTTAATGCTTTATTAAAAACTTTATCCTTTTCAAGTCCTTACTGCCAATTAGTGTCAATTAACATAAATGTAATCAGCCTTCCTCTGCTCCCAGTATAAAGCCGTAAAAGCAGTGTAGTTCAAGCAATTTCAATGTGATTTATACCAGCATAAATGGGAAAAGAATGCGCCTTAATAGGTGTACATTTAAGTGCATGTTCTTAAACCACAGTTTGTAATGTGCCCCAGCCCAGGTAACTAAATTCCTGTGGGGCACATTTATGATCATAAGCTAGACTTTTCCTTTAAGTTAATCCAAACAATTAGGTTCTCTGGCAGAGCCTTGCAGGCAGCTCTGAAGAGGTAATACTATACAGCAGCTTTAATTACGAGTAAACTAGATCACAGAATTGCATTAGTAATTCTGAACATAACTTAGCTTGGTTAAAGTATCCAATCATGTTTCATAGCATATAAGAAAAGAGAAATCAGCATGGATATTAGACTAGTGTTGCTAGCATGGCAAGGCTGACTGGAGATTTGGAATACGAGGTGCTTACAAAATAGATAATCATGAAATCTAAAAATTTTGTACTGGAGGATTGAAATGGAAAAAAAAAGTCATTAGAAAACCTTGGTAAACATCACTTGACAAACTTTAAATACTAATATATTTGCCTCACAAAATTTAAAGCATGTGTCTAAAGAGTAAAATATATATATTTTAACACCTATTTTAGCTAATCTCAGTTCATATAAAATTCCTTTGTCTTTTTCATGTGTTCCTTAGAATATAACAAGGCCTGCATGAAATGCACCACAGAATTAGGCATCAATTAACAAAAATCTAGCCCTAAATATGTTTCATTAAATGACACCAATCTCTGAAAAAGGTACTTTAAAATACCAGAGAATGAGCAACACGAAGTGAAACATCTATATAAAAACATATATAAAGTAAATGTGTCTAAAAGAAAGATAAACTATAAAAACATACAAGGAAAGAAGTGGTTGCAACAATCAGGAATTCAAAATTAGGAACAGCAAGGACTGCACTGACCCACAACATCACAGATTTACAACCTCTGAAAAGGCATTTTCATACAGCTTTTGGGTAAATAAATATATACGTGTCTATATATTTATACACACATCAACCTGTCACCTGTTGAAAGACATTTAAGAATATGAACTTGCTTTCAGTATGTCCTCTTCACCCTTCATTGCAGCAGCTGGAAACTGTATTATGATCAGGATGATTTCAGAAAGGCTGGTGGCATGGTTAAATCAGTTTTATCCTGCCTGGCAATATTGGATTATGCTCCAAAGCCTCCTTCAAAATATGTGTGTAATGCTGGGCAAAGCAATCAAAATCAAGCTTTTTTTTTTTTCCCTCCCCATAGGTGTTCACAAACTGTGTGCTTGAATACATACTTTGGGGCATCTTGATACAATCTAAAAAGCCAGCTACAACTGAACCCAGTGGGATGTCTGCTTTCAGCATGTAAAATACAGAGTACTCTGACATCACAAATCTAAATGCCCCAAATAATGGACAAATCCTTAAAGAGCAACCATTTCCTATGTAGCTCAGAGTTTTTAAGTGCAGGTACATCCATTATTATCTATGTAGCAGGTTTGTGTATTGTAAAAATTGCTAGAGAAGAGACACAAGAAAAATAACACTCTATCTCTTTGTATCCATTATTAAGTAGAATGAGGCTGAATAATAAATGAAAATGGTATATAACATAAATATCATAAGACTATGGTATTTATATTATTCATAAAAGTGAATGTGACCACATGCATAATATTGGGTACTGTGAACCTGTGAACAAACAGCCAAAACAAAGATGATAGAACAAGTCATGTTTCTAACTTATTAATTATGATCACTTGACTTTTCAGCCTTGGCACTTCTTTATCTAATTCTGAAAGTATTAACTTCTCAGTAAACTAAATCTGGTTAATCCAGAGAAAGTCTAAAATTAAAAACCCTTTTTACCAGAAACTATTCTTACTTTGGTAAATGGTAACAACAACAGCCAGGAGCACAGCACCTGTCAGCAGAGGGAAGAGATAAATATTTTGTTTTAGAAATTAAGCTATTTTTAGCACATCAAAGAAATGTGAAGATTCAGTAATTCCTGTATTAATCCTAGGTTATGATTGGAATAAGTTTAAAGTCACTCCCATTTTTTCCTCATAAGAAAGCTGTTGGAAGTGAAGTTTTACAATAAATTCAAAAACCCCAGGTTCTTTCTAGCACGCTTACTTAATAAAATAAATAAATAATACAATAACACAATAAATAATAAATAACACAATAAATTGAAGAAAATTTGTTAGAAAGATTCTGGAGGATCTTTTCTTGATGGCCCAACAATTTTACAGAAAACAAAAATACTTCACATAGGGTTTCACTGAAGCCACAGTTTAGATACTTAAAACTCATATTCTTCTTGAGGGACTTAGCTTTCCTGAGAGGATTATCAATAACAAGTAAAGTAGGAAAGTTTCAAGGGTAATTGTAACTTATACTGGCAGTACCATCAGTCCTTGCTATAGTCACCAAATTTTACAAAAAGGTCCACTCCTATTCAAAAGCACAAATGAAAGATCCAGGTTCCAAGAATTACCTAAAATTCATCAACATTTTATGGCTGCCACACTCAAATATTTGACAGTGAGCAGCTTGGGGTGATGGAATTCTTTTGTTGGCTGCACAAACCTAAGAAGAAAATAAATTAATTTAAATTTGCACAGCTGTAACAGAGTGGAGAAACAAGATTATGGCCTTTCAAAGAAAGAATAAAATTAAATACAGTCTGAGACAGGTATCTGAAGAGTGCATCAGAAAAAGGGGTTGTTTAGCAACACTAATGGGAAAATGTTGGATGGCTAAAAAGAGACCAGACTTGTGAAAGACCTGGCCAAGTTACAAAAGCAGTGCAGACATTCCAATGATCTCTCAGGGTCTGGCCTCACATCCTTAGATGTTGCTAAGTGATTTTCTTTTTGTGCCATTGTGATGTGTAAAGGACAAAATATTTCAAGTACTCTCATGATTTACCAGTAGTTTAGCCTTAATCAAGCTGTCCTGCAT
The DNA here is from genome assembly GCA_003676055.1 of Chloebia gouldiae. Lineage (NCBI taxonomy): Eukaryota > Metazoa > Chordata > Aves > Passeriformes > Passeridae > Chloebia > Chloebia gouldiae. The sequence continues at coordinate 8,722,233 of QUSF01000016.1, forward strand.
ACAAAATACTTCCCTCTGGTTCAGCCACAGAAAGAAAAAAAAATAACAAGCTGATATAGTGAAAAACAGAGAAAGATCACTGCTATAATTTACCCCTTGTCCAGAGACAAGTAGTCTTTATTAGCATTCAACTTATTTTCAAGGATATTTTATTAAGATGTGTGCTTTCTAATACCTTAGGGGATCATAAAAGTTAACTACTTCAAGTCCTACTGCTTTATTACTTTTTCTTCAATTTTCTTTACTAAACTCATTAGTAAATGCAAAATTTCACTAAATTTTAAGATAATTAAAATATAAGGGTGCTTTCAAGATATTTTATCATCAATTCATTGTTTTGGTAAAAATGATCACCTCAATGTAGTGAAGAAGGACAAGCATTTTCTCTTTTAACCTCCAATCTAAAATAGCTATTAAAATATTAAATATAAAATCAAATATTATGATTTTTGTTTTCTTCTAAGTCTGAACATCAAGTTTCGGGATTTTTTTTCTTTTTTTTTTAGTAATTCATATTACTCACCCTCAAAAACGCCCAATAACTTGTTTTCTAATAGCTTTATGGAGTACTGGGCAAGCATAAAAAACCTGGCAGTCTTTGAACGTGTCTCCAACAGTCATGAGCTTGACAGCAAAACTTCCAAGTGGAAACCCTTATTTATTGCCTTCATTCTGTGTGGCCTTGGCAGCTGCACAGCTCAGGAAGGTTTCATAAAGTAGAGCAATCAGAATATTTTTGGAATGCAGCTGATAGCATTATTAACAAGCTTACTAGGTCTGTTTTCTACAACCACTGCCAAATCAATTTGTAGTAGAGTCATGACTGTAACCAATTTCTTACAGTTAGCAACTAATCCTGAATGAATCAGAACAACACAGCCCATTAAATTCCTAATTATACATATGTACATACATTTAAATAGGCCTAGATGTTGCCCATATTTTCACTGTATTGAAGTAGGGGGAAGACACTGAGTGATGCTAAGACTGTGCATGAGCCCTGCTCAGGTTTGCAGGATTAGTTTAGAAAGCTTGAAATGTTTCTTCTTTTATGGCCTCTGATTTTCACATCTATTTTTATTAAATATGCAGCTCTGTCAAGACTCTGACATGCAGCTCAGGTAGATATATTATGAAAATCACAGGGTGAAATCAGGACTTCTTGGCTAACTGACTACAACAAATATGGGAACTGACTATTTTAGACATGTCCCTATTGCCTTACCTAACAGAAGATGGCTGACCTGGATAAACACCAGCACTGCATGCCAGAGAGCGTCACAGTTTACAACCAAAGCAGAAAAAATAATATTTCTTAGGGAAAAAAATACTCTAAGTTGTAGTATTCTGATGGCAGTCTTAGAAGTGTTTCTTTTAGACTACTGCTATATTAAAAAAAAAAACCACCAAACAAAAACAAAAACCCAAAATTTCACTCTTTCCTCACTCCAGGATCCAGCTTATGTTTACTTATTTTTGTATTTATATATATCCCATTCTTCTTGTTTCTGTGATAAAACTTTAATAGCCAATAAATTATAAATCAGATTTATGTATAATTTATTATTTTAAATACATATTTTATCTTCAAGCTTTTTAAAGGGGAAACTATTTCATCTTTTTTTCCTTTAAGGCCTCAGAAGTTTGAAACATTCATGAATAAAGCATGCTTCAAGCTGCATTTACATTTTTATAGCATGTGCTGTAACAGTATAGATTTTGTTTTCTACATGCACACTTTTGGGTCAACATGATTGTCTTAGGAACAACCTTACAGAAATCTCTGGGATTTCATGAACATACTTTTTTGTTATTTCCCAACACCTTGGACGTCTCCCTAATGTGCTCACCCCTTCTGTGGTCAGAAAGTTGTAATGCTTTGTAGATGTACAAACACATCCGTGCTGGTACCTCTCAGATATTTCTTTACTTATTTCTGTCTCAGAGCCAGGAAGGATTTAGCTCTTTTGAAACAGACAAGTCTTAATTCTACTACAGAGTAATTCAGAGCTCTTCTGGAGATGAATTAGTTTATTGTAGGTTTAGTGAATTCCTACAGCTAAAAGGCCACATTATGGTTTCAGTCGTTACAAAATGAAAGGCATTTCTTTATTTTAGAACTATATGGACCTACACCAATGCATTTTGGATTAGAATTTGATTCGTTTTATCTTGCATCTGCCTGCCACACATCTCTCAGAGCAAAATGCAGGTGGTCTACTGAAATTAATCTGCTCTGCGAAATATACCATATAACTTTTTGGGTTTTTATTTTCAATAAAGACAAAGCCCTACAGGCACTGGTTTGATTCAAATCCCTTTTAACTTTCCTAAAAGCAGGGTGTCATCCAGCTTACCCTGGAATTCAGCTATGGCTTTGTGTCAGGACTGCAGATTTCCCTGCATGAAATTTCATCTTATAAACAATATTATTTTTTAATGTACTTTCCCCAAAAATTTTGAAGTATTTGCACAATATAAAAAGTATACTAATAATATGCATTTATGGAGAATTTAGCTTGCAATACAGAGACAGACAAAAATGAGGCAATAACTTTCTACTAATAACAAGTAATATGCAACCTTTGTACTGATATTTTTGCCAGAACTCTATAAGGAGGCAAGTATTTTATCCTCCTTTAAGAAATTGCATATACACAATAAAAGACAAGAACTTTTGAGAAAAGAAAATACATAAAGAATGAATGGATTATATTGCAAGAACAGAAAAAAAATTGAAGATAGTCTCAAGTTGTTTTGCAATTCTCCCACAAAATTAGGTCTCTCTCTAGTGCCATAATGTCTTGCAAAAAGGAATATAAAAAGTTATTTTTTAAACTTTCTTTTTTCCTACAGAATAGCTTATGCATGTTCGTTTAACCATTGTTAAAATAATGCATGTTTTCTCATATTTGTTAACTGAAGCATCAAATTACTAGCACAATTCATTTTTGATGAGTCACTGCACACTGTGTGAAGTGGCAAACATCAAAATATTCTCAGAACTAAAATTACAATTTGCATTCTCAGGGCAAGTGTTCTGCAGCTAATTCTTATCATGGATGATGAAAAAAGCCCTGCACCAAGCTCCCTGCAGCTCAGGCAAACTATTCACATCTTTGAAACATCTTCAGTCAGCCAAAAGTGTCTGGCATGCATTTGCAGTCTGTTTGCACAAGGAGGATTCAAAACAAGCTCTGACTGAAATCCCATGGCTAAATAACAGAGTTCATTTGTTGCAAGCTCTTTGGAAAAGGTGCAGTGATTAAAAGCAAAGCTGTGCTGGTATGCTGTGGCATACAGAACTTTCAACATTCTCAATGGGTGACAGATTTTGGTACTAGGGCTATTTTCTCTACAAGCTCTGGTTCAGGAATCAAATACTTTCTTCATATTCTTGCACTGCACCAACTCTGGAATTTACCACATTGAGTTTTTTTTTGGTTATGTTGGATTTCTGTTTTAACCTTCTCTTCCCTTTTATGACTAAAGTACTCTCTAGTGGGAACAGAGCTCTCAAGAAGATCATCTGTATCCTCCAACTCATTCTTCTTTACTGACTTCTCCCTGAAGTCAGAAATGAGATCTGTCATTTCTCCTCTTTTCTTTCCTTCAGACTATTCTTTACAGTGAGTGAAAAGAAAGCAGAAAAGTTCAGAAAGAATGCAACTTCTGAAAAGAAAAGTAGGTTGGAGAAGGATTTGCTCATTATTGAATTATCCAGAGGACTCAAATATTCCTAAACACTAAAGGTCATCACAGCTGTAGGGCGACAAATCAAGCTTTGCACAGCCAGCCAAAACAGACTGTAGAGGTTTTCTTTTCAGCCTTGTCACCTGCAAGAGAAAATTATTCCCTTTATTTTGCAGGACAGATACCAGGCAAACAGCACATACCATTGATGACTGAACTGCAAAAGCAAAGCTGACAAATCCTGGAGGAGGAAACTGCTATTATAAAGCCAGGCATGACTGCTAATGCTACCTTGACTTCCTCAGCTTATACCTGCTGCTGGTAAACAGCCCCTGAGACACAAGTGACATTACTCTGGATACTAAGACAAGCCAAAAAAGAGACTTATAATTTTATCATAAAATAGCAAAAATAAAAAGAGATTCCTACAGAAGACTCAACATCATTGCAGGTTTTGTGCCGTGATAAAGAAGCAGAGAAAGGAGACTGCGTTAAAACTCAAGATGCCTCTTGCAAGTAGCAACAACATTATTCATGACAGCTAAATGAAGAAAGTAAAAATTGACAGAAATTTCAGGGCTGAAAAATCAAAAATTAAATGTAGCAGTGGTCCCTGGCATCTCATCTTCCCCTTTCTAGTTTGTCATGAAAATAATAGTTATTATTGAAACAAATATTATTACTCTCTTCAAAAGAATAAAAGAAAATCTGGAAACTGAAATTGTTTTCCAATTCCCTTTAAAACACTGCAAAAATGCCACTAATTCTAAAGGGCACTTTGTAGATTTAATCTATGTATAAATAAATAAATAAATAAATACACAGACATTCACACATATACAACTACATTGATGCAGATACCTGTAAAGCAAAAGAATCCATTACAGCAATCCCCTTTTCAGAACACAAAGACTGCTTTAAGATCTCTGGACAATTTAAGGGAAAAAAAAAAAAAGAAACTACATTATAGTTTGTGTTTTTAACGTTTATCTTTTTTATTTTTTTTGTCACAGAGTGATTTTGTTTTGAGGAAGAGCAAACACTTCTCCAAGTTTAAGAGTATGTTTGTATGAGAATTCTAAATTTCTAATGCTCTGCTTGGGCTGGTTTTAGATTAAAAATCCAAGCTGGCCTTGTAACTGTAACTTGCAATATATCACTGTGAAAGAGAAGCATAAAAAGCACAGCCATGCAAGTTAAGATTGGCATGTTTAGACTTCCTCTTGATCTCAAGGGTTCGAGGAACAGACCTGAAGCATTAATATTCTGTCTGTGAATGTGCAAAGCTCAGTTTTTGCTGAATTCACAAAATTAACCCAGTAACTTTACAGAAGAGTTTGATACAGCTTGAAGTCCTTGTAGCTGTGTGAGTTTTCACCAGTAGAGGAGGTGCTGCTCAGTTCACAGGAGCTCAAACTGAACTGCTTTTTTATGACTTGCAAATTAAAAAAAAAAAAAGAAAAAAGAGAGAGAGAGAGAAGCTGAAGTTTCACAAAGTGTAATATTCAAATTCTACAAGCATAACATTTGGAACAGAAATGTTGAAAATGGTATAAAATCAATCTGTTTCTGCAAAACACATCCTAAAGTAAAAACTGTCTTCTCTCACTCAATCTCACCAAACCAGTTGCTGTAAATTTGTATAAAAATTCTAAATTAAAAGAAATTTAGCAAGCAGAGAGTAATTTTACTGTTTCTTTCCCCTTCTGATAATTTTAATGATGGTACCTATAGATAGCAAAGTGTTAAAGGAGTGGCTCTTGTGCCTGTATATTTACGTACAGTTTAACTGAAATGCATTTATACATTCTCTTTCTATACCATGTCATAACAAAATTAGAGAATTATTTTATAACTAGAATGCTGCTTTTAGTCTGTTTTTGTCTTAAAACCTTTACTCAATGAAAATATTTTCTGAGTACAATTCATGGGTGTCTATTGTATACTTGGTTAAATGGAGAAATTATGAACAGTATAAAAAAACCCCATCTGTCTTTAAAATAATGCAAAACACAAGGGCCTCATTCTCACCCAGTTATTTCTGGCTTGCAAAATCTGGCAAAGAAAAAAAAGGGATCTGTCATATGAAAATTGGTTGCTGTAAGTGAACTGTGAGAAGGTTATTTTGTGTTCTTAGTTTTTCCAATCTCTAAACTCTTCTATGTACTAGAACTTTATTTGGCAACAGAGATATTTTGACCTTTTGGTGTTTTTTTTCTTTGTTTGGGGATTTTTTTTGTTTGTTTTTGCTTTGGTGGTTTTGTTTGGATCCTTCTGGATTTTTTTTTAATTGTGCTTCAAGAAGGAGAGCCAGAGGGCTTTCACACATGTTTACTGCATTTCTGTCTTTAGAAGAAACTGGCTGCTCTCCCCTAACAGTCTGTCTCAGTACTACTATCAGCAAATAAAAATTTGATGATTTATAGAGATTGAAAGTATTAATAAGACAGAAGTTGGAATCTTGAAAGGTTACACAAATGTAGGGATGAAGAAGCAAGTTTGTAGGAGATCTTCCTGCCTTCATTCTTTTCCTCAACTGAGAGTCATTTTTTTTAACAGGGATAAAAAGGATTGAAAGGATTGAAAAAATTTTGTGGCAGGAAGATAGAAGTCTATGTATAATTTTATGCTATTATTTTGTGATCAGTGTAGGTGGTTATAGCTGTTATTCTGATTATCAAATTATTGATCTAGAAGTTCAGATAGAAAATGACACTACTTATCTACTGTTTACCACAGTTTTCTGTTCATGACATTTCTTATAAATTATATTACCTGGAGGTTTTTTTAATTGATATTCACTGTGGCTGTAGTAATGCCTTACCACATTAAAAATAAAAGTGAGCTCAGATTTACAAAGGCAAATAAGAAGGCTCCTGATGATTGTAATTAAAAAGTTAATTTCTTCCAGGATTCACTCAGGCTGTCTTGGCCATCCAGTAATTCCTGATTGCCATTTTCATTTACTGTAAAAAAAGCCTAATAATTTCTGTGAAGTAAAGTGAAGTAAAAATAGTCATGTGCACTAGCAATAGTATTGCTTGACTACAACTTAAGGAAGTAATCTCTCCAACAGCCAGCCTCACAATCTTCAGAAGCAGATTAGCCCCCCAAAAAGTCATTACACTTATAAATAAATTCTAAAAAATAAACCAACATGCATATAGTAAAAAAAAAAATCTTAATATCTCAACATAAAAATTATTTCCATGCCAATGAGGATTTGCAGAATAGAATATTCAGCAAATCTGTGACAGGGACCAAAATACATTTAGTCTATGACTTCAGAAGAAGCAAAAGAATAAATTCTTCTTTAAGTTTTTATAAATTTTGAAATACAGAAAGTATTAAGTATTGTCAAAATGAAGGCACAAGTTCTCACAGCTGGATACCACTGGGGAAACTCTCCTGTTGGAACATCCAGGAGCCCCTTTGGCAGCCACATCCTCACCACCTGAGACGGGACTGAGGCCACACAGCTGCACTCACACTGTCAGACCAGATTTCCTCGCCAGCTTGACACCAGGTGTCCTATAGCAGAGCCTCAGACATCCAGAGCCTTAAAATAATTTCATATTGGTGCAATAAATAAATAAATTACTAAATAAATAAATTAATGAATGAATAACAGCCTGAATTGTTGCCTCCAAGGAGAACCAAGAACAAAGAGACCTTTGGGCATTTCTAAGCATGGGAAAATCTGGATCCATCTGCTCCTGCTGTTTATCTCAGTGTCCCTCACCTGGCTGTGCCACAAATCCCCGTGTCCTCTGCTGTGCAAAGGGTCAGCAGCAGCTCACAGCCTCTTGTCTCGACCTGCAGCTCCGTCTGCAGCTGCATCCTGAGCACAGGATGTGCTCATCCACTCTCAATTCCTTCCTCAGACATACCCACCAGTTTTCAAACCAATAAGAATGTCTCTATATAAAAGGCAAGCAGGTGCCTGGAAGAGAACTAATCAGAATACTTGCCAGGACCTGGCCTTAACAAGCAAACATCTCCTTGTTCCCATTCCCAGGGGGATCTGCTGCCCTGGCGGTGCCTTGAGGGTGCCAGGCTGTGCCTGACCCCATGAATATCCCCAGTCCAAGGTGGCTGTCCCTGCTCGTGGCTGAGGGAACGGGTTGGTCAGGAAGGGAGGGCACTGCACTGCCCCAAGGCTCTCCAGCCCTCAGCAGGCCAGCCCCAGACAGGACGTGTCCCCGTGAGGGGGCTCTGGAGGAGGGCTGGTGGCACAGCCCTGGTCACAGGCCCGGAGCTGAGCAAAGGCCAAGGCGTGAACCGTGCTGAACAGGATTTGCCATTCTCTGTGCTGACAGCCAGCTCAGGACCTCAGGGCACAACACAATGTGGCTTAACCACACTCAGGCTGGAAGGAGGCCTGGCAGACTGAAGCTGGATGTAAGAGCAGTCAATAGCATTAAACACGGCACAGAGGTCTACCTGAAGAACTACGGATGTAATTGACTGTCTCATCCAAGAATAGATGAAAGTAATTCAGCAAAACAACAAGTTTTGCTTCAGTATTATGCCCTAGGTTGCCAGCAGGTCCTGGTGGCTGCCTCAATAGCTTCTAATCATGAAATACAATAAGTGAAGTAGGGCAGCAGCAAGGAAAAAAAAAAACAACAAAAACCAAACCGCTCAACACACCGAGGCACTTACCTTCCTGAGGAATGAATTGAGAATAAAGAACAGAAAGAGTTAGATTCCAGTTTTTATTTTCAGTCAAATGCTTTTTTGTTTACCTTGAATAAACCCTTTCTTGCTAGATTTGAGCACTGGGGAGAGTGAAGTCAATCTTGGAAACTGAAGTCTTTTATGTACACACCCTGGGATAAAAAACTACTGCTGGGTGGGTGAACTGAAGCTGTACTGACCCATTGAGGAGAAGATTAGGAATCTGAAATCAAAAGACTTTTTCATCATTCTCTATTTGCCCTCTGTTACTTTTGCACGGTTGTTAGAACTTTAAAAAGATGACAGTAAGTTTAGTATAATTTTTCAAGCATATGATTACTAGCATAGTAGTTATTTCTAAATTTATCTTATGCCTGTGCCAAATTTGTTTTGCTGCTGACATAGAGTGATACATATTCTGTGTCATTACTGGGACACTGGAGTGGTGAGACTCCCTGTCACATCTAATTCTGGGAGGAGTCCATATGAAATGGATAAGGAGTGGAGTGATGCCAGAAAAATTCACTTATCTATGACATAAACAAAATGCAAAATCAGTGCTATATGTAATCTTTAGAGAATTGCTTCTGTTGTGGTAAAAGCATGATGGTATATAACAAATTATATTGATTTGTGGTTCAAGACAGTTCAAAGATCTGTTTCTTTCGTATAATACTTTTGAACCCTGCTATGAGTAGGGATTAAGTAGCAGGAATTAGTTAAAAATAATTTCAAACAACAAATCTTGGAGGTTTTCTGAATATAGTAGATGGTCTTTATAGAAGAGAGGCTTGCCACAGTGGCCAAATTTGCAAGCTGTGAATATTGTTTACCATCAGTGTTTCAGAATGAATGGTGATCTGTTTATCTGTAGACAACTAATCAACAGTTTACAAAATAAAAATGCCCTTCTTAAGTTACATATTTTTCTCCCTTTTCTAGCTAACCTATCCTATTTCTTTTGCTATGGTAATTCATTTCTACTCTAAAGGACCACAAAATACTGCTTTAGGTGAACAACTCAATTCACCTAGGCCCTGACTTAGAGCAGGCCATCCGTGACAACCCTAATAAATTGTGCATGAAATTGATTTAATCTATATTTGAGACATAATTTGTCCTGCAGAATGTTGTGTGTGCAGTTCACTCATGGTTTTATTTCATTTGCTGTTTTGTGGCTTGCATTGCTGTATATTTATGAAAATAATTTCTGTTTTCCTGTCAGAAAAAAAAAAACAAAACAAAACAAAATAACACCCAATTTCTTCTGAGATTGTTTTTCTGATCACTTTTACTGAGGGCAGAACAAATAGCTGAACTGAGAGGTCTTTGATAATTCTTTCCATAAAAACCACTCTATCACCTGAAGCCTTCCACTTACAGTTTTGCTCCATCCACAGAACATACCCAGAAGGGCACTCAGTTGGCTACAAATGAGATTCACTACTGGAAACAAGAATTTCCCTAATAGCTGTAGTTGGTGCTAGCTCTGAACTTCTTTGCCACTGTATACTTGGCATAGAACTAAAATAAGACAAAAATAACACGAGAGAGAACATCTAAGGATTTTATACTCTTCTAATCCTGAAATTTAAAATATTTAAAGTGCAAACACACACACATATATATATTTTTTTTTATTTTAAAATCTCTGCAAGTGAGTTTTGCTACCATGGACAGAAGGGAATCCATATATTTGACTGAAGAAGCTGCAAACCAATATACAACATAAATCAGAAAATAGATTAAATCAGAAGTTCTATAAAACTCAAGATAAATGTTAAAAAATCCTTAATTTGATTTGACACCACACAGACAACCTGCTAATAAAGAAAAAGTAACTTCCACCATAGGAAATAATGAATAAAATTGCAAAGCTTTTGCCACAAAGGAAACCAGACTAGCTGGTAACAACTCCTGACCATTCTTCCAAGTACTTATTGTTTTTTAAGAGTACAGTGAAATTTCAATGGGATATATTTTCTTTTTCAAGCAAAATTTTTAAAACACTGACTCTGAGCCTTGTATATCGTGGCATAGATATGTTCCACACAACATACCTATTTTAAAATGTTTGTGAGAGATCCTCTTCTAAGGCCTCATAGATCCTCACAGCTGTTATCTGCAGACAATTAAAGGACAAATCATATATTTAAGGAATCTAGGAAACCTGACACAACTGGTAACCTGCCTATTTAACATACCAAGGCAAACAGATAGGTTAAATCAATTCCCAGTTCAGTTGCATTCCATACACTTCAGAGCAGTTATCATGGAAACATCAATAGATAAACAAAAGATTATTGGTTCGATGCTTTTGTAATCAAAAGCCTTGCTCAAATCTACTTTGATATTTAGCCAAAGGAGATATATTAATGCAAAATATGTATCTCAAATGAAGACTTATACTTGATTCCTGAATTTTTATTTAAGAAAGCCTTTTGTAAATGTACTATTTTATTGAGGACTATTTGCTTAAACGAATCTAATAACTTCAAAATTTCTCCCATTTGCTAAATGAAGCCATAGTAATATAGGAAAATATGAAGAGAATGTAAGACTTTATTGTTACTGGTTTGGATTTCCCCTTTTTTTCTTTAATGCCTTTTAATGTGTGCATTAAGCACATGTATCAGCACACACATACATATATAAGTATACACATACATATATAAGTATACACATAAGCACTGAAAATAAGAATGCTGAATCTTTGTGTTAACCAGTAGACCTTGGTTTCCCACGTTATTTGTTCCAGGTTCAGGAGGCAGGATACAAATATGATATATCCCAACTTTTTAATTTGGGTTTAAATGAAAATACAATCCTGAGCTATTTATTCCCTACATCCCACCAGCAGGTATGCCCAGCTACTTCCCAGGAAGCTGGGCTTTGGAAACTGTGGTGGTTGCTCTGGAAAAGAAATGTCATAATAATGAACAGCAGCACCAAACATTCATGTAATACCAAAACCTTTCCAGCTGCCAAAGCAAAGCACAGCACCATGAGTGCTGCTATGGGAAGAATTAACTCCATCCCAGCCAGAACCAACATGGGCTGAAATGTACTTTCTCCTCTGAAATATATGGTCGGGTTCAGTGCTTTCAATTTGAAGCAAAAAGCTTCACAAAGCTTTCATAAAGCTGCTAGCAGAGCTGAGTTGAAAATGGTGCTTGCTTACTTGTGTTGGCACCTGTCTGCAGCTGAAACTTGGAACAAGATAAATCCCTGAAGCTTGCACAAGCAGAAAAAAAAAAGAAAAAAGAAAAAAAAAGCCTTAAGCAGGGGAAAGGGAGGAGATAAAGTGACAGGCAGAGCAAGGAATTTCTGAAGAAACACATTAAATATTATCTGATATATATTTGCAAATGATTTTCATGAGTTCATCCATGTGGCAAATGCTGATGTACTGCCTTTAAAGTTCCTCATGAATGCATTTTTTAATCTAAAGTAAAATCTCGCACCAGTAAAGCTCTTATTTAGAGCATGAGAAAGTTTCTCTTTGTTCTAAAATAAAACTTAGCCTTCCCCAAGAAACATTACCTCAAGAAATATTCATTTGTAAAAGACAGTTCAGAAGCTGCTACAGAGCTTTCTGGCTGTTTCAAGGTTGTGACAGTGCTCAGATGTTGCAATGGTTCTGTCTTGTATTCCAACAGCTGAATCTGTTCCTTACCCTGCCTGAAATGTAGAGTTGCTATTCAAGCTGCAATATCATCTTCCTCTGCTGACATAAATAAATAAAATCGTACACTATATGTCTATTTCTCCAGCTTTCCTTCAGACTACTTTTATTCCAAACACAATGAGGCAGACTTCAAGCAATGAAGGTGAGAGTGTTGCTTCAGGTCACAAGAGGTACATGTATCTCTCACACCCACTAGCACTGCAGTGTGTGTCAGCACACACTCTTTTGGCTCCTTGTGTTTGATGCTCTTTTTTTGTTGTTAAAATATCTACCTTCTGGTTAGCTTACAATTCTGGAAATTTGTTGTTTGCAGGTTTTTTTTATTTGATTTTTTCTTCTGTCTTGACATTTATTTTTCAGCCCTTTCATGCCTCAGTATGTTGCCCCTTTTTTTTTTCCCTGAGTTTTCATGCCTATGTATTTTGAGAGCAGTAGGTTTCACTTTTTTGCTTCCATTCTTTTTATTTTAGTGTGAGTGCTTCTCACTTCCCACACACTTTCAATTTGTATTGATTGTGCTCTTTTTGTTACCCACATTTCTGCCATCCCAAAGCATTTTCTCCCTTTCTACCACTCATCAGCAAAACAAACTGTAGCTTTCAGACCAAATTAATGAACACACCAAATAATACAGGTGACAGAAACTTATGCTACATTACATCCGTTCCCTTGAAAATAAAAACTCATAAAAATTTTAAGGGAAATTCTGGGTTAGGGAAAAGATTCAGGATAACATAATATGGTCCTTGATAGTTTCCTTATCAGTAGCTATGACAGACATATTTTAAAACATTTTTAAAGCCTGCTAAGTAACCAAAACTGAATTGTTTTGCAAGCTGGGATAATTCCACTTCTGGGAGTGCTGAAACAACCAATATTTCTATCTTCCTCCTCCATAAAACAATCTGTTGCAGACTTTCCCCGGTTCATCAACATCTTCCTAAGAGGGTATCTCTAAAAAGACATACTGAAAGCTTTTCCCTGAATTTTCTGGTGAACAGGTGGGCTGTGGGATGGTTTTTGTTTTGTAGATATATTTTGGATTGTTTGCAAAAGCTGTTTGTTACCATGCCATCTGATGGACAATTTCTCAATGTGCCATCATGACTACAGCATCTGCTCTCACCACAATATTTCTTCTAATGTGAATCGGCCTAGGAGAAATTCATCACTGCAATGTATAATTCATGTTGATAAAAAGGATTGCAAAGTATCTCAAAAGGTAAAATGGTGATATTGTCTGAAAAAAAGGCCCTTTTATAGCTCACTACTCATATTTATCACTCTGTTTCCTGATATATCTTTTCCCTAAAGAAATCAGCATGTGTCAGTCCTCCATATCTCAGATTAAAACAATTAATAGAAATTATGTCTTCTCCCTGTGTTGCCATGTTCTGACAGAGATTCTTCAGGTCTTGTTCACCTTCAGCTGGTGTAGCAGGATACCTTAAGTGTGGTAAACTTACCTTTAAATGCTCGTGTTTATGGCGCACATGTATTAATGCATTGCAACTGATGGCCAAAAACTGTTCTGCAGGTGACCACCTGGGATATCAGAGCCAGACAACAGCAACGTGAAAATTCAGCATTTCTTTGTTTCTTACTCCTAGTGATTTTTATTTTTTTTTCAGAGGGATGTAACAGAGTTTCATCCCCTAATATTTTAATATCTGACAGCTTTCTAATATTTCGCCTGGGGCAGAGAGGAATAATTTACAGAATTACTTAGGTTGGAAAGGACCTTTTGAAATTATCTAGCACAGAAATCCTTTTGCTCAAGCAGGGGCAGAGAGATGAGGGTGTCCAGGATAACATGCAGCTGAGTTTTGAATACCCTCAAGGATGGAGACTCCACCACCTCTCTAAGCAACTGTTTGACCAACCTCCCAGTTGCAGTTTTTCTGTGCTCAGATGGAATTCCATGCATATTAAATTGTGTCCATTGCCTCTTGTTCTGTCACTGGGAGGCTGTGGGAAGAGAATCTCTCCCTCATATTAGTTGACTCCCGTCAGATATTTACCCACATTGCTAAGATCCCTCTGACTGTTCTCCAGACTAAAGAATCTCAGCTCTCTGTTTCTCCTTAGAATTCCAACAGACTATTGGCCTTTCTAAAACAATTATTATCTGGAATTTGTTAACAGTCTAAACAATTTTTTCCCCCTACTACCAAAATAAATATCCACAGATATAGACCAATGAGTTTAAAGCATTCAAATTCAAATCTTATAGGTATATATATAACCTTAAAAAGATATTCACCGTTAATAACATTTCTTTCCATGTTAGTAGATAAAGGGCAAAGTACTAAAAGAAGTCTATATTATTACACACTGAACGACTGTGAAGTTTTTAACAGTGCTTTAAAAATCAGCTGTGAATGAATTTTAGATCCTAAATTCTGTATTGACCTCCTTTAAGCAACTGTGTGCTCAGATAGGGCTTACGCAGTCTTCTGAAGCTGATTTAAAACCAGACTCACCATCCTTAAGAGACTGACGCTTGTAAATGCCACCTCAGGCACCACTGGAGAGAGCTTTGCAGAGCATGAGGTGTCCTGTGCACCCAACAGGGCAGCAAAATATGCCACAGGGCACTCCCAGACACACCATGTGCACGCTGCCCGTGCGCTGGCCACGCGCTACCACCGCAGAGTGCAGGGGATGGGGCGGCCAGAGTCGCCTCCTCTTCCACAGGGAAAGCACTCCTGGGATCTGCACAGGCACAGGGCTGTCAGAACCCCAATTCACAGCAAGCTCAGAGTACAAATAACTACATAAGACAGGATCCATCGGGGATCTCCTCAGATTCCACATGAGGGAAAAGAAACCCTTTGTGCTCTCACATGGGAAGAAACGAAGCACAGTCTTGACAACTATCAAGACTTCATCATGAGTCTCGAGGTGTCTGATTTTCTTAAAAGCCTCAAGTCTCTGAAACAGGTATTTTATGAGTGCTTCCCTTCCCTCTATCTCTTTATGTATCTATACATAAATCTATAACAGTATATATATGTATAGATATATATATAGTCACATGTATGCATATACATATATGCACATACACGCATATGTGTGTGTATAGATATACTTACATATATAAGTAAATATGTATAACTATACAATGTGTATATATATACTTATATATATAAGTAAATATATATAATATAAATATACAATGTATATATACTTGTATATAAGTAAATATATAATATATATTATGTATATATACATTATACACCATGTATAGATATACATTATACATATAATGTATATATATACATTATAGACAATGTGCATATATATACATTATGTGTATATATACATTATATATAATGTGTATATATATACACATTATGTGTATATATAGACAATGTACATATACTTTTATGTAGTGTTTATATATATATATATGTATTCTTCTAATCCCCATAGGTAAGGAAGTAAGTTTGGAAATTCATAACTCAAGGTCAGACTTGCAGCCCAAAACCAGAGCCAAAAAAAAAACCAAAAAAAAAGAAAAATCTGAGGTAAGCTTCTTATTGCTATTTTAAAGTTTGCTGTTCTGGCACTTCTTCTGTGCGTTTTGAATGTTTGGGCTTGACAATACTAAAAAACCTTCACCCTTTTTTTGTCACCACAGGATCCAATATGCTTTCCAATTTGGAACTTGAACTAGGGAAAATGTTAATTAACAATGGTGCCCTCAGTTGTTAGCTTGCTCTCAGCATATTGTGACACATTGCAGTTCATGTGCCCCTGTTTAAGCAGATTTACAGATTGTATTATCTTGCTTTAACTAAACCAACTCTCACAAAATGGACATATTTCTCACAATGAAAATAATGTTAATGTGATGACAAGCGACCAACAAAAAAATGGCAGATGTGACATTTCTCCTACTTGTAGTAGCTGTCAAAATCTTTCTCAGTCATTCTATAAGGCAACAATGATGATAACCTAATCAGATATAATCAAAAAAGCCTGAAGTAATGTGCTAGTTAACCCTGTACTTCCCTAAATTTAATAATAAATGTTCAGAGGTCTCTTCTTAAGAGCAAAAGGCAAAAATCTTCCATGGTGGAAATGGCTGACATACACAGAAAACAATATGGCAACAAACTATAAAACATTCCTTTTTTTCCCAGAATATACTGGTGAAACATGCTGCAAAATATTGCTAAATTTTTGAATAGGTTTTCTATACAATTGGCTGAAAGTGCACATGCTTCTAACACATCTCAGTTTATGGTATTTCCTAGATTCTGTTTCAGTACTGAAGCACATTAAGAGCCATTGCTTTCTGAGCCACTAAAGAAAAGAAATACTGGAGAAAATACATTCTCAATGGTGACTTCTTTAACAAGAATAATGTTTTATAGTAAAACTTTGCACGTGAAATTACTGATAGAATTGCTGCTTTTACTAGAATAAAAAAAAGGTTCCCAGAGTAAAGTTACAGAGAGAGCACCACCCATAGAATTCATTCACCACATAATTTATAGAGGAACTGCTGCAGCAAGAAAACAGCAGCCAGAAATAAACAAAATTCTACAGTATGCCACTAGTGTGGTGAATTTTAGAAAGATATTTAAATAGTACAATCTTTACAGAGCTTATATTGAGATGGGGAGCGACCATGAAAAATCTTTTGTACCACACAGTGGTTTCTTGGTCATCTCACATCAAAGTTCTTAAAAGAGTTGTCAAAATTAAAGATAAGTTTTTCATTTTTTCTTCTAAAAAGAGCAAGTGTTCTGTATTTGCTGAGCTTTTCTGTGTTGACAAGTGGTTGTCAGCAGGTTGCTGCATAGCAAATATTTAAAAAAAATAAACAGACTTAATGTGTACCTTCAAGGTAAAGGTGATGTCTTAACAATGAGTGAAAAAATTGACTGTTTTTCCACAGAACTTCATCCTATGGAGAGAGCATTTTGACAAGTGAGGTTTGGAAATTATTTCATTGTTAAGGGATTTTATTTCTGAAAAGAATGTGTCACTTACGAAAATTCTCACATTTGTATACATAAAAAAACTGGAAACAAAATTTTCTTACACGTTTAAAATTTCTCCAAGAGAAAAGTGTCAATGTGTTTTGAAGCCATTTGTTAAAAATATAAAAATGCAGTACCTTTCAATTAAATTGCAAGGAAAACTGAAACACATTGGAGTGGATAAATATTTACTAACTGAAATTCTATAAAAAACTTGATTAATTCATTAATGGGATTGAAAAATTAGTGTCATTATTTAGCAAGCACGGAAAAATGATGCATCCATGTATTTTTGAGCTATCTTTTCTCAGCTATGACAGCCACTTAGAAGTATCAAAATTTAGAAACATAGCTTCAAATTGCTCCAGCAAGATGCTACACCAGAACTCAAAAAAAAAAAAAAAGCATAATAAACCATATTGCTTACAATATTGATTATTAAATATTTTAATTAATATTTTTGCACTGTTAATAGATTTATTAATATATCCTTAATCTTTACTTCATCTCTTTTAAACTTCTATTTTTGTGTTGTATTTATAATATACATAATTATTGCTATTAGATACATGTACAATAAATATACATGTATATAAATAAGAATGCATGTACATATACATATACATATACATATACATATACATATACATATACATATACATATACATATACATATACATCATATACATATACATATACATATACATATACATATACATATACATATACATATACATATACATATACATACATATACATATACATCATATACATATACATATACATATACATATACATATACATATACATATACATATACATATACATATGCAACCCAGGGTGTATGGTTAAAAATATTTTACTGATAAGAGGTATATGATCAAAAATGTTGTGAGGCCACTGCTACAGTCCTATAGTAGTACACCTCACCCCCAAATTATTTTACTCTCTACTTAGATTTTATTGTATATAGTGGCTGTTTTTCAATTATTTTCTGGCATATTCTTGGAGACTGAGCATTGCCAAAATCTTTACTCATAAGAATCAGAAAGGGAATTAGTGTTTTTAAAATTTTAATTGTGTGATAGCTTTGCATCTTTTTGACCTTGACTTTTCACCAACCTTCCCTGCCAAAAATCCCAAACCAAACCTCAAAAACTACCATCCTCCTTTTCTCAAAAAGTTCTTTGAAAACTCCTGAGGAATGACTCAGTGATTTTCAGCTTATGTATTTTCAGGTCTTGCTTGACACAAAGGTAAAGTTCTATTTTGTCTTTATTTACAGTCCAAGTCATCATACAGATATTTTTTTTTAATGTGAAACCTTCAATACAAGGTAGCTCGACTGGCTACTTGTGTTTATGTTTTGTCTTCCAACTGAAAAGATATATTTATTTTTTGTTTGATTTGCTTGCTTGTTTGTTTTAAATTTGTTGACATCTGAAGAGATGATACTTCTAAAACAATGCATTAAAGTGAGAGCATAGAGAACAAAACAAACTAAAACAGAGAGGAAAGGTGTGAAATATTTTAGGTGAGTAAAACTGATGATGAAATCATCTTGCCAAAAACAAGTGATGTTGCACAGAATGTCAAGAGATAAAAAGAACTTGGGCTATAAAAGAGGAACTTGTTAAGGAAATATTCCAAATTCCAAACCTCTGTAATATATTCTGATAATAGACCAAGAACTATTAAGAAATTCTTTGTTACAGGGCATTATCAGCTTGCATATTCAAAAGATTTCTGCTATTACACATTGATAAGTTGTAATATATCAGAGCACTTCAGGGAAGAAAAAAACAAAGAGGAGATCCATTCAATATACAAGAGATGATAAAATTAAAAAAAAAAAAAACGGGGACATCTAATCACAGTGTTTCCTTTTCCTCAGGGTTCTCAGTTACAAAAGAAATAATTGACTTTTTTTCTCTTAGGTAAATCAGTATAAACTAACCATGATCCTCCACCTTTTCTTTATTTTCCCTGCTGTATTCTTCATTTAAGAAGTTCAACTGATTCCACTTTTTTCACTGAGCTGTGGAACGTGGCTTGTAAAACATAAATACAAGAGAGAGTAGTCAGTGAAATGTCAAGTTAATCAGTCTTTTTTAATATTGCCTATAATGTGTGGTTTTAAGCAGACATGCAAAAGCATTTTACCACAAAGTTGGGAAAAACACTAGGTAAAAAAAAATGGGGTTTTTTGCTCCTTTTGTACAATAAAAAAAACCACGAGTCAATCAACTTTTTTCATGTTTGGGAATCCACTTTGTCACTTTTGGGGGAATAAAATGCTCAAGGGTCAATGTAAAGCAGGTAAGATGTTCTGGCAATCAGCTGAGGATGTAAATCCTGCTGAGCATTACCAAGAGCAGGAGATGCTGCAATGAGGGAAACAAGCTGGAGCACAGCCCCAAGCACTGAAGTTACAGCTGGCCCAGGGGGATTCAGTCACCTCCTGGGAAGAGGCAGCACCACTCCTCAGAGAGAATCCTTAATAGCAAACCAGAAACCTTGCAGTTGGAAAGACCAAGTCAGGTAGCTAATGGCCCAGAAATTTTCTTACAGAGCATAAAATTGTCTTAGGGAGAACACAATGGTTGCCTTTCATAAATATGTGTTTGGAAGAGGAGAATTTGGAGGATAAAAAACACGTCATTCCCTACAATAAACCAACAACAACAAACTATACTGCACTACAAAAAACCAAATTAATAGATTTTTGCATTATTTGAAATTGAAACTGTATTGTTGGCTGAAGCTATATACTGTAGAAAATACATATCAATACTTCCTGATGCAACAGGAGGTTGCAGTAAAAAACTCAAATAATTTGAACTGAATGTCTTTCTGGTATTTGAAATGCCATTCTATCCTGCTTCCCTAACACTCTGAGATCAAAATCACATCGCTCATGAAGAGAAAACATTAATTGAAAACACGTTGAACATTACCAAAAAATCAAGTCAGATTTGACTTGCTTTATTGTCATTATTTATTCCAATATTGTCCAAATTTTTAGATATTTACTTTAAAAAATAAACCTAGAAATGAGACTTTTTGAAAGATTCCATCAAGTTAAAAAAGGCAAAAGGAGGACAGGAATGAAGAAAAAAAAAAGTGGTATTTTTGTTCAAAGTTGAATTTACATCAGAACACACAGCCAAGACATAGAAGTTTGAGATGCACATATTGTTCATTAACCTCCTCATTTCAGCTTCAACTAAAACCACATTTTTCTTGACTATTTAAATTTCTTTACTGCTCTTGTCAAACTCTCTCTGCCCAAAATTCTGGGTAAAATTAAACAATTTTTTCCCCCCACCTTCCAGATGAGAAGAGTTTTATGGACCCAGGTCCTTTTTATGCTGTGTCTGATCTCTGAATGCACTGACACGTCATTTCATATGTCTTTGATGTACATTCACAGAATATGCATCCTATTCTTGTACTACTGTTTTTTTATCAATAGCATATTTTTGAAAATGTGCTGCTTTATTTTAAAGGATAGTCTCCTTACCAGAACAATAAAGTACTAAAAAACCACTGAGTAAAGGATTACTTTTATTTTTATGCTTTATTATCTGACACAACCTGAATAACATTTCCTGTCACCATAAAAAGAAGTCATAGTACCATTTGCACATTCCTATCAGAACGTGTTATCAGAGTAAGCCTTTAAAAATTCTTTTTCCATTTTCCACATATCTGCTGATTTCTATTTCATGGTGTACCTAACTATACTATACATACACAGGATACAAAAAAAATCTGTATTTTTTTTTCAGATGCCAGAGTTAAAGCTACAGTTAAAGCAAGTTTAATTTTTTTCTCCCTTAGAAAAGAAACCAGTAAATCAGAGCTTGTTTCCCTGTTGTTAATAGCTCTGGGCATTCCAGTAGATTACCATCACACAAGAAACCTGACTATTTTAAAGTTATAAGTTTCTTTATGCTGGTTTATTTTTTCTCCCTTGATAATAATTTTAAATTTAACAAAACAATCTATGCTTTGGAAGAGGATATGCAGAAGGTGACTGAAGGAAGGGAGGAAGGGGCAATTTTCAGGGCTATTCTCCTCTACTACATTTTGAGTTAAATTACCAGACCACAGTTCTTCCTTTTGCTTTATGCAAAATACATAAAAACCCTCAATTAACATGCAAATTTTGCATTATATACTAATTAGCTCTTTAAACCTTGGATCTAATGAAGAAAAATTTAACAAATTTTAGTTAGGGGCAAGCTCCTTATAGACCACCATATTGTGTAAAAGAACCTCTCCATGCATCTAAAAACCATGAAAAAATTTGCTGTCTTTTAGGATATTATGAAGTAAAACAAAAGAAATTTATTATTCCATTTAGATGGAATTTATATTATTCCATTCCATTTCATTCCAAATGCTTTTGGAGTACTCTACAAACACAAACTTGTTAGTTGCTTGATTTCAGAAATGCCCAAGGCACTAAAGGATGTTTAGATGCTTAAATTGAAGAGAAAGCAATAAAAATTGACCACCCCTGTGTCTTGGCTAACTTGTGTCTCACTCAGATCCCAGGCTTGATTAACAGATTCAGTTAAGACTTAACGGTCATTAGCAAGTGATAAAAGATTTTGTAACCTTGGAAAACAAAGTTAAAATCCCAGATCTTTAAAAGTACTTCTGCATTTACGCGTTTTAAATTCTATACAATATTTTCAAGACTAACCACTGGAGAAATATTCCCTTCCTTTCCTGCCCAGAATTCCCAGTAAAGAAATGTTTCATCTTGTTTTGGTTTGGTTTTTTTTTTTTGGGGGGGGGGGGGGGGGGGGGGGGGGGGGTGTTTTTGGGGGGTTTTGAATTTTTTTTTCTTGTTGATATTTTTTTTCTTTCTGCTCCCCTGTCCCCCTCCCTTAGGGAAATGGTGGCCTGAGAAATTTGAGGCATTTAAAGCTAGTTTTCATTTTCTGGAAGACTGAAATAAAATAAATTATATAATTACTTAAAAACCAAACAACAACAACAAAAAAAATCCAAACCACACAAAAAGCCCCAACTTTTTCCATCTGTTCATATGCTGTTCATATGAATTCAGAAATGGGAAAAATTAGGTCTTGCAGACAGAGAAGGCTGTATAAATTCAGATAGCTAATGCAATCATGCTCTTACTTCACATGCAGCCACTCTGCTAAAGGTTGAACATGAAAAGTATTGTTCAGGAGAAGGATGAAGTCCTCTCAACACTGCTGTGAGCTAAATGAAACAATTACAGAAATGTATGATTTCAAAGAAGCTTTGGCATTTCATATTGCAGACCTGACAATTCAAACATCAACTACAGCAGACCGAGGAACACAACTAGAACTCTCAGCTTTACTCAGAATTCAGCCTGATTCCATAATCCCAACTAAGTTTTGAAAGGTTCTGGAAAAAAAGAAACTAACAATAATGATTAAAAAAAGAAGAATAAAAATACGCCAAATCCCCTTAACACTAACAAGAAGAGACTTTAAAGGTAATTCCATGTGCCCTTTCCTGTGCAGGAAAGACTTTTAATGGCAAAAAGAGCTACCCAATTGTGAACCAGAACGAATGAAGATATTACTCAATTTACTTAGTAATATGTGAAAAAGAGCAAAGAGAATAAGGAGAATTTCAAAAGGACTTTAAGGCTAAAAGAAATAGGAACCTACTTGATCATGATGAATGCAAGGAGGGGAATTGACTGGAGATCATTGATGCTAAATACCCAAAAGTAAGATGAAGAGACAAACAACCCTGCCTGGAGACTACTGCCCAAAAATACCTCAAGGGAATAACCAGAAACAGGAAAGCAAAGGGATAATGATTAGATTAAATAACTGAATATGTTTTGTTCAAAGCTGGGGCTTGGTGACAGAAATACAGCATGAAAAAGAGAATTTGCTATTCATTAGAAGGATCCTCAGAAGATCCCAAACCCACAACTGCCATGGGTTCAGCTGCTGTGCAAAAATAATTGCAATCTCCTGGGAGGAAGCACTGGAGTCTCACCCTCATGGCTGGACCCTAGGATAAGATAAGGTACATGCTGTACATGGATTGTGATAAACCCACTGTCCTTATCAGTGGTCTGAGCCCTTCTCAGGAAGCTTTCAGGCATGTGCACCATGCAACTGTGAGCAGGAGTTCCCAGGTGTGCCTGTAGGTAACAAACATGCCCTGTTTGAGCTGCACGTGTTTGTGGCATTACTGCTTTTTTTTTGAATGGAAATTTCTTTTTTTTTTTTTTAATTACTATAGCTACCTTCACCATTTTTTATAAATTTTCTTGAAATGTTTGAATTAAGATAGATTTCAACTATTCTCTGGCATGTTAACCAAGGTAAAAGTGAGATAAATCTGAACATCTTTGTGTGTGTTTTGGTGGAGGGAGAATATGACTCAGCACATTGTAATGCTACCAGAGATGGAATAAGATTCCAAATGTTCTCTCTTAGGAAAAGTGAAAGAACATATCGGTGCTATGAAGTTTTGCACCAGTACAGAAGAAGAAAAGAATTATTGAAAATAGAGGAGAACCAGACAATAGTAAAGAGAAAGCAATGGAAAGAATTTGAAAGAATAAAGTGGAGGGGAACTATGAATATTTATATGCCACTGAACCATTGTTATTATTTCATGAATCATGTGTTTTGATGAATGCTTCTTATGACACAGGGCAAAAAAATTTATTATCTTCACACTGGATTTCAATAGTGCAGCAGAGATAATTTCAAGTTGTGTGAGTTTACACTAGGTGAGATATACATTGCTTAATATACATACTCATTTTTCCCAGACCTAATTAACATTTGGATAATTAATAAAATCATCTTTGCCTGGTTAATAGGAGGGCTGCGTTGTTATCCTGGTTTACTTCTGGAATAATCGAGATTGAAATATACAGATGCTTTATGGTGTTTTCCTAATGCTTAAAAAACTAGGGGTGCACTTCCCCTTTATCCCTTGAGTAGTACTGCACAGACATAAAGCACTAATTGCAGCTTCATTTGGCATAAACACAAAGTTACCCTTCTCTTCTTTGAAAGTTACTTATGCAATTGGACAATTCCAAATTAGCCTTAGACCAGAAACAGGAAGCTCATCTTAAGGCTCATTTAGTTGATGATGTTTCATCAATAGCAATTAAAAAAAAAATCTTGCAAATTGATTTTCTCTATTTTTCTTTGCTGTGGATTTGGTATCAAGCTCACTGAAGTCAGATTCCCATAGTTTTGCAGTTACTAGATGAGACAGGAAGAAGGAAGACACTTCTAATTCTCAATAAAGCAACTGTTTACTTTTCATGTAGTCTCACTGAAGGCACAGAAGCCTCTGTTATTTTACCTCTTGACTAAACATTGACTGTAATTCCGGTTTTCTGAAGTTAGTTATTGTGTCCATTTCAACTTCCCTCAATACAGAAATATTCTGAATGTACCTACTCAGGTTAAGACCCAGAATTATATGTTGGTATTTAATATTTCTAGGGGCTAAACTCTAGCTAAAAGCAGTAGCATTCATCTTGCTTGCCTGCAAAGCAACAGGAGAGCAAAAAGAAATATGCAAGCACTCTACCCATAATAGAACATGATTGCAGTGCAATTGTATACAAGGTATTGTAAATATTAGTGGGTGGTATGTTAGTGAGCTTCAAAACCCATGCAGATTCATGAAGAGAGATTTCTTTTTCTCCTCCCCTTTCATTTATTCACCTGTGGATTACTTACATTCCACTCAATAGCAATCACATTAATAATAATAATTCCTGCATAAAAGTCAAAATGCACGTTGTATTTTTTGCCAAATATCATAGCAATTGATCAGAAAAAATGCAGAAACAGAAAGCTGTACTAAAATAGGCTTATGTAAATGTAAAACATTGAAACATTATAATCTATGGAGTTTATATTACAAAGAATATGCATTTTTAGATGATATGTTTGAAATCTATTGTGATTTTGGCTAGCTCTGCACTCCTGGCTCTTTATTTTTGTCTGAAAAGTGAAGCTATGCTCATAGCAAAGTAACAGAAGCCCCAGTGATCTGTTCTGCTTTTCTTATTTTAAGGAATTAGGTCAGTCTGAAAGTCAGCTCACCAGAATATAAAATACAACCTAAGTCCCAGGCTAAGATAGTAGAAGCTGAAGTTATCACAGGTGAAAAAAAAGACTTCACAATACAAATTATATTAATCCAGAGCCTTAGATGTATCCTCCATACAATTAAAAAAAATTCTTATACTCTAAACAGACTATAATACAAGGAACACTTGGTATTTCATTTTTGTCTGTTTCCATGTGGGACAAAGCTGACAGATTTTTTTAAAACAATAAAGAATTGGAAAAAAAAAAATGAGAAGGTTTTTTTAGGTGATGTCTGGTTCTGCAAACTAACTTTGATATATTTTAGATCAAATTTGAGTGAGTGCTGAATGCCTTGTTTACATCTCCAGTTTTGTGAGTCTTATGAAAAAAAAATCTCTCAATAGCCAGGAAATTATTGACTTGGCTGTTTCATAATAGTGTTTAATTCTCAAAAAAGTATAATCTGAAGGAAATCTCAGAGAATTACTGCTTAGTGTAAGTGGCAAATGCCATCTCAGGAAAAAAAATATTGTGTTATTTAGATAGCAATAATAATCTCATGCAATCCATTAAAACCCAATATAATTTTATGTCTCAAACCAAATTTGTAACCCATTGGAGCCCCACTGTGAACTACAGCATATTCAAATAAATTAATTCAGAAATGAGAAATGGAAGCTCTCTTTGACATAATAAAGGGAGATGAGTATGGGAACAAGATTCTGCACCAGCACTCAGGCTTAGCTGTAGCTGAGCTCTGAGATTATCAGAGGAACAAAATATCATTGTCAGCATGTCCAAGTGGCAGAATAAGGCCACATGTACAATCTTATTGCCCATCAGACAATAAAAAGTGAAGCAGAAGGGCAGAAAAACCTCAGAGCAAACTTTAGGTAGCAGAAGAACAAAGCATATTTGTAATGACATATTTGATAGTGCAACGTAGCACCTAAACCATACGAATGTTATTTACTCAACACAAAATGAGCTGATTTATACATGCTTCAATGCTGGATTAGAGAGCACAAAGAGAAAACAGACTAGATATGGAGTAAAGACAAAAGCTGGAACTAACATCCTTCACAGATAGACACAGTAAAGCTTTAAGAAATCTTTAGATAAAACCAGAAGGCGGCAGCATCCATTATTCAGTAATTTGAAACACAAGTCACATCAACTCTAGGCTGATATTTTACACATGTACACTTGCACAGAAAGGAAGTGTACTTGTGTCTCATTCTTTTCATTTATACGAGCGATTTTACTATCTCATATGTGATATATATTCTCAATAGAGTATTCAGAAGTGCTGTTTCATGGGCAGTAGTGATTCATTTTTTTACAGCAAAGATTAATTAATTTAGAATATTTAGTATTCACTGCTGTCGTGGAAAACTACAGACTACTACTTTGGAGTACATGGGAAAACCAATATGCTTTTGAGGAATGGACTTCACTTGAGGCAAGATTTTTTCATGTAGATATTTGTGGATAAATAGGAGTGAAACAGCTTTAATTAGACCTATCCCTCCCCTACGATAACTTATGAATAAAAATTAACAATTTTTTTTGTTTCTATGGCAACTTTCCCTTATGAGACTTCTCAAAGACTTTTTGTTGTAAGAATTTGTTACTCAAATATGTACATAATGGAAATCCTCAACTTTCACACTCTAAAAACAGATCAATTTCTCAATGTCAAGCTCCATGATTCTTGTAGACATGTCTGACAAATAACAAAACAAATATTTTTCACATTAAACAAACAAAACTCAAACTGTATTTTACATGTAAAAAAAAAAAAGAACAGCAAAAAGGTTTATCACAAAAGGGAATATTAACTGGAGGTAATGGCTAAATCTTCTCAATGCCTGGAGAGGGACTTGTAGACTAGAGTTCTTTCTTTAAGAAGAGCACCTGCTTCAAGCAGCCATTAATTTTTAACCTTCCTACTGAATGGGTTTCTAAGGTCTTAACCCTGATTCTGTGACAAGCACTTTTGCTGATGCTAATTCTTAACTCAAGAGCAGAATACATTCTGTTCTACACACAATAATGTTTCATAGCTTCCCTTTTTTCAGACATTTCAAAGAATAATTAGGCTTGAACAATCGAGAAAGGCTAGGTGAGGGACACAGGAAAGAATGTTTATGCAGAATGCAGTTTTTCAGAACTTTGGTGTGCAAAGTAGCAGCCTTTCTCTTTGGTTCCCTTTACCACCAGATTACTCAAGCCTCCTGCCCTCATGCTCTAAATCGTTCTTTCATGGATTTCAGCTTTATATTCTTTTCATTAAATGCCAAAATAGTAAGTCTGTTGAAAACTTGAGAGTACTTCTAGACATAAGCAATTGCTCTTTCTTGTGCTCTCCAAATGTCACTGGTACAAAAAAAAAAAAAACCAAAAATTATGGTAGAAATGGTAAAAACTGTTGTGAAGCTGTTTAAGAGGGTAAATTCAAGCGAGCATTACAGATCTGAAATAAAAGATAATACCTTTGTACATGCAGAACTACTAAGAACAAATTGGTCTTCATGTCATTTGGTAATCAAGCTATTTAATAGTTTGCTGTTGCTGATAAACCAAGGACAAGCATGAGGGTGATGAGGAGGAAGGAAAATTATTACATCATGAGAATATATTCTCTCCCCACTACAGAGCTGCAGGACATGCACACAAATATCTAACTGCTAGGAAAGGGGAGAGAGAGATGACAAAGGAATCCTGTCTTTCAAAACTTTCCAAACAAATCCCTCAGAGCTCGAATATGCTGACGTTTGCACCTACAAACAAAAAGTCATGCAAAGCAAGTACTGTGTAGTAGCTACAAAAGAGTTCAAAGTGAACCACTTTGGAAATGCTACAATAGAAGAGTCATCACCTCTTTTCAACAGGGAAATTGTGAAGATGTATTCATCCATTGTTTGGTTCTGCCAAAAGGTAAAGGCATCCCAAAGGAAAACAGCAACAGATTTCAAGAATATTTTTCAGACAATGTCTGCTCCAGCTCCAAGGCAGCTCCACCTGTAACATGCCAGACATCATTTTTACTCACTCTTCAACATCAACACACATTGCCCATGTGGACAGCCCAAGTTTCAGCTGTTGCTGCTTTAAAAGATCAAAGTGCTTCTAAATGTCAGCATTCATATACACTGTCATGTGCCTGAGGTTTCTCTCTGGAGCTTTTGACATTTGAACCTTTGTATGGCAGGATGGATTTAGGGGGGTTTCCTCCCATCTAAATTGCTACTCTGGCTATAAGTAATGTCACCTCTAAATATTGCACCCTAAGAGAGATTATATTCTTTGGTAAATGGAATGCTTAGCGGAAGGAGGATATAATTTGCCTATTTTTATTATATTAAAGATGACAATGTTAGAACTATATTTAAAATTATTGGCTCAGTGTACTGAGGCACACAGCATCTGTAGCTCCCACTGATCTCCAACAGATGTGCAGTTCAACACCTCTTAAAATAAGACTTTTATAATATTTTCCCATTGTTTCTAATGCCTCCTGAGAAGCTTGAAAGAGAAATTTGTTTGAGCTCTGGAGTGTTTTCTTTCATAGCTCACATGTTCTGCTTTGTTATTGTCAGTATCCTCCTGAGCCTTTCTATGCTGATAATGGTTCATATAATGATCTGGGGGAAAATGAATTATTTTTAATAAAGAATTACACTGAGTTTATAGAGCGATATAAGTAAAAATAATTCAAATGGGAGTCTAGTAACTTTACAATACCTCTTTAATTTACCCAGCTTTTAGAGATAAGCCAGTTCCTGGATATACTTAAGGTAAAGGCAAAGGATGAGAGATTTAAGCTGAATTCCTTATTCTGGGATGGCTTTTGCTCTGACATTGTGTAATTCACCTGGATTCTCTGTGCCACGGTCTAATTTAGCAATTTTGTTTCTTTAGGATGTAAAATACTAAAAAGGGGTCTATAATGTGCATTAAAAGTACCACCCTCCTCTTAACTGTACACTCAGCCACTATTGTAACACAAATGTTATAAACACTTGTTTGGTAAGTGAATAAGGTAGAAATTGAGAATGGTATTCGAGTGAGAAATTAGTTTATTTACTGTTATTTTAATAGTGGCAGCATCATCGTAGCCTCTTTCTATCCTAGCACAGCTGCTGCACTTATTAGGCAAGCAAGCTGTAATCAGCCACTTAAAGTTGTCAGTACATCACAGTTGTGCCCAATTTATCTGTTTAAGTTCATTTTTAACTGTACTGGCCTCTTTTTCTCTACCCTAAAACATTTCAGATAAGAGCTGCAAATACATCAGAGAGGCAATATTACACAAAATTAATTCAGTGATGAGAAAAACGTTTTCTATTTTGAGGAGGTTTTGCTGGTTTGTTACTTGGTTTGGTATTTATCTTTGCAAAGGGAAAATTAAGTATGCTGAGAGTTCACTAATTACAGTTCTCCAAATCTTTCTCACTCAGATAGGACAGAATTGGTAAAGGCATGTGGCCCACTTGAAAATATTTTTTTTTGTTTTCATGCATGCTGGAAACTAATATGATCACATTTTTTTTTTCCAGTTGTGACTGAAAGTGTGTTAAAAGTAAATACTGTGTTAAAAGTATTTGGGCAGTATAGAGAACTAAATTAATGTCACTGCACTTTTTAAATCTAGAGATGGGAGCCTGGTGTTATGGTAAGCAGGAAAAAGGAAATCTCACTGTTAAGTGACCAGTTTGTGTGTTAACAGGTTCTTCAGTTAGCTATATTAATACCAATCATACAGCAAATTTAAAACAGAACAAAACCACAAAAAAAAAGGACCCAGAAGTTCACTTATTACAAAATAATCAATACCTCCTAATGATAGACCTACTGATTAGTCTTTCCATGATGGGATTGGATAGCGTGTTGTCCTGAATATAAAGGTTGCATAAAATAATGAAACAAGTGAAACATCTGTTACTTCTCACCAAAAGGAGTTTTACCCTACCCCTAGCTCAAAGTTTCCTTCTCCAGCTAAGTCTCCTGGCAATATCAGAAAGGCTTTATTTCCATCTACTAGTTTTAGGGGGGTTTGTTAGTTTTTCTTCAATTAACTTGAGCCCTGATTACACATAGGGACAAAACACTACCTATTCCAGCATTCCTGTGTCAGAGGATTTTTCTCTGCTGTAAATCCTAACAAAAACTAGTAAACCTTAATAAATATAGAAACATTAGCCAGCACACTTAACCAAGAATGCAAATATGGAAATTTATATTAAAAAGTTTTCTACCTACAACCTATTAACTGATTTCACCACGAAAGCACACTCCGTACCTGCTGAAATGTACTCACCTGTGGGATATTGAGC
Organism: Chloebia gouldiae; assembly: GCA_003676055.1. NCBI lineage: Eukaryota > Metazoa > Chordata > Aves > Passeriformes > Passeridae > Chloebia > Chloebia gouldiae. Next base: position 8,752,723 of record QUSF01000016.1, read on the forward strand.
TCTTTCCATTATTTGTTAAACATAAAATTATACAAGAAAATTAAACCAAACAATCCACACTGTCTGAGAAAAGCAGAATATAATCCAGGAGAACAACTCCTGAATCTGATAATACTGGAGCATTATAATTTTTTAAGTAATTTTTTTTCCCCAGCCTATTTATCAAATCATGGACTGGTTGTTTTGGTTTTTTTCCCTAGCATTCTTTCAGCATTTTTTTGACCTACTTCAGTTGCTTTGGAAGCTAGAAGAAAATAACAAGGAGTGTGAACAAGAAAATCTTTTGCCAATGAAACTCATCTTGGCAGTTATCAATTTATCAGTTTATTTTTTGTGGGTTTTGTTTTTATTGCTTCAAAGATATGTGATGAGTGTTCTCCCAGCCTCCAGTGCTTCAGGGTTTTGAAATAGTTGAAAGCCACCTGAATGTGGCTCTGAGGAAATAATTCTTGGTGACCTCTTCTCTGTCTCAGGCCCAAATTTAACATTTATGAAAGCCAAAGCAAGGGAGTGAGGAAATTTCACCTTAGTGATCCTAAGTTTGAGTAAAAGTGTCTCAAACATCTAGATTATATAATTTCAGGAAATTGAAGATGCTAATAAGAATATTTCCACTCAAACTTTGGAGGGAAAAAATACCCAACTCAAATCCATAAAAAAACTAAAACCAAAACAGGATTGAGCAAGACTGGGGAAGAAAAACACCCCTAAAAATCCTCAAAGCAGTTCAAAAATCTAGATGGAATATTGGAATGCAAAAAAACTATTCTTGAGAAACCAAAAAAACCAGTCTTGAGAACTGTCATTTTCAGCATTCTCACAACAACAAAATCAAAATTATGTCTGTGAGATAAATTCATTATTTTCCTTTTTGCTCAGAAAAATCATTTCCATGTCATTATCTTCGATCTATATCCATGGTCCATCACCCTCAACATAACTTCTCTTGTGTTATGCAGCAGCTCCCTGGGTCTATGTATTTTCATGTTATTTACAAGGGTTTTATACAGATTAAGAATTCACATATCTTGTTCCTTCATTTGTATTTTTTAGTGATATTTAAAAAGAGAGTTATATTTCCCTGAGGATAATTTTTTTCTCCTTCTCCAAGAAGGAGAATAAAAATGACAGAAAGGAATTTTATGTTCATCTAACTTATGCTGGAGACTGAAATCAGTGAACATACTGGACAGAAAGAGCACATCCAGTGAGAAAGCAGCCACTTCCATGCACATTCAGTTCCATGCACATTCAGAAATAATAAAAAAACCCATACGAGTGAAAAGAGTTCAAACCATGTCTTTCTGTTTTGTTTGCTAGGTTCTAATGCAGTAAATATCTGAAATGCATTTAAAGAGAACACAAAAGGGAATAGAAGAATAACCCTTAGACATCAAGTGAACGATGCACAGTCCAACAAACGATCTAAATTTGAACAGTTCTATTCAAACACATCCCCTGGAGATCACTTTCAATCTATAAGAAGAGTTTATAAAGGTTGAAAATGTGAAGAGCTTCTTGTGAATTTGACACTGTTGCATATTTGGTTTTATATGCTATTCCTTTAAAAGGCAGAATGTAAGAGTTTTTGGTGAGAAACTAATATTTCCAGACTGGTGAAGGTGAGAGAGCAAATTAAAATAGAATAAATGGCAATGATATCAAATTAATATTATCTCACTGAAGAAAAAAGGTAGGATATGAGACAGATGAGGTCTACATATCTTTAGGTATGACATTCAATAATCTTCACAAATAGATTGGGCTCTCTTTTTTTTGGTGGTGTTTTTTTTTTGTTTGTTTGTTTTTTTGTTTTTTTTGTTGGGTGAAGTCAGTGCCACATTCCTGCTCTACTTGTACACCAGAAAATGTGTGGGAAGAGAGCAGGGAGTTTATGCCAGTACAGTACTGACACACAGCAGCTCTATTTGAGCAACTGCTTCAGGATATGCCTCGAGCAACTTTCATATGTTAAACACTCATATGAGGGGAAAAGTAATTTTTTAGTGCCTGAAAAGGTTTATTGGATTCTCAACTGTGGTTGCTCCAAAGACTGACTCAGCAGAGCAGATATCAGGTAGGTGTTTTCAGGAGCAGATTAATTTTTTGTGGATTTAGGCATAGCCAAAAAATCTAGGATGTTCTGGTTTAGAGTGTAAGCCATACACAAAAAGTGTGTTATCGCAGGTAAATGAAATGCATAAGCATGTAGTGAAAGAGGAACTGAGCTTGATTTGTTTCCTGCATGGATATAATATCTCATAAGAAAATTCCAAAGGGGAATAGGCAACAAACTTATAATTTACATTAACTAAAATATATGTTAAATTAGATTCAAGAACAGCATGTGAAATCTGATACTGAGTGTGATAAATGTAACTGAACATCCCACAGAAGAAATGAAAGCAAACTGTTTTCCTACAGGAAAAAGAAAGTTGTCCTCAAAAATAAAATCATGTAAGAGTGCTAATGGGTTATCACATTAATACAGTCAAATCCTCTTAATTTGGATAAATCCATAGATAATTTATTGTTACTACTTTAGAGAGGCAGTTCTTAAATCAGTTATGCCACCTTCCAAAAAAAAAAAAAAAAAAAAAAAAAGGTGTTTACTGCATAGCTTATTTTAGACTTTTACATCCCAGTCCTTAAAGTTGATGTGGCTTATTTTTTCAGCTTAGGGTAAAATATATAGATTCCCTTTTACTTTAAGACACAGGTAATTCCATTAATACATTGAAGAGTAATTATGCTATGTTGTCCATGATGCAAAAACCTAAGTTGCCATTTTCTTCAATTAAACAGATTACTCTTACCTCAAACTTAATTTTATAAAGTACAAAAATAACTTAGGGTCACTCAATAAAGCACTTACGTTGATTTAGCCAGTTCAATAAACCACATATATTTCACATTTAAAAACAACAAAAAGTGTTCTCATGGTTTAACCCAGCATCTAAAATTTACACAGCTGCTGCCCTTGTCCCTGGGAGACTAAAAGTGACAGCTCCTGGGTTGAGATAAAGACAGTTGAACAAGTAAAGCAAAATCTAGGCATGCAAGCAAGGCAAAGAAAAGGAGCTCATTCCCCTCTTCCCATGGGTGGGTGTCCAGCCATCCCCAGGACAGCAGGGCTCCATCACACACCACGGTGACTTGGAAAAATAAATGCCACGACTCAGATCTTCCCTCCCTTCCTGCTGATTCCTCTGGCTTCACACACATTATAATGTCATAGTGTTTGGAATACCCCTGGAGTCACTTGGGGTCAGCTGCCCTGGCTATGTCCCCTCCCAGCTCCTTAGGAGACTCCCTGGTGGGGAGGGGCAGTAGCAGAAAATTCCTTGGCTCTGTGTGAGCCCTGCTCAGCGCTAAGGAAAACTTCTCTCTATTATCAGCACTGTTTCCAGGCCAAATCCAAAACACAGCCCCCTGTGTTTTTTTAAGAAAATTAACTCTACCTCAGCCAGCACAAATGTTTATTAAGTATTTTTGCTATCAAAGAGCTAGGCAAAAGAGCTTTTCAAACTCCTCTATGTATACAAATTATTTTAGCACTCATTAAAATGCATCCCCTTTCAAGAATGAACAGCCATTAACCAGCATATGGGTATAAGGATAATTACCGTATTTGCTACGCTGGTTACAAAATGCAAAAATAATGAATTAAAATTATTTTATGATTTAATCTTCTGAGTGAGCATATTCAGTGTGAGACAGGTATCACATATGCCTTCCATGAGCTATTCAGAGTAACCTGCAGCTAGCAAAAGTACTGAACCTTCTGTTCTGACAAAATCTTCAGGGCATACAAACCATTACGGCAAAGACTGAAAGGCTGTGATACTATATACCCAAAAAAGGATTTAAGTAAGCAGATTGCAAATAAAAGATAACCTTACAGTAGTAGGAAAAGAACCTAGAGTAATAACAAATATCCCTACTTGCAGCATGACTTCTAACCTTCTCTGAAGGATAAGGCTTTCAGAAGTATTCTAACCCTAAGAAATTCCACTGTAAAGCCTGTGGCTAAACATGAACCCAAATATTAGACTGTACTGAACATCAGTACTTTTTTCTGTAACAAACTTTTCATGCATGTGCTTCTTTCCCTTCTACACAGCAGCTTATGAAAACTCTGAGGAATTTGCAAGACCTGACTTGATAATTTACTTGAGCATTGCAGCTCTAGGGTGGACAGGAATGTATAGTTACAAATGGCAACTATCAGTGAATATATTCGCCAGAAAGGATTTGCCATAAAAAAAAAAAAAGGTAAGACAACCTAGATGACACGCAATATACACACAGTCATGATGGCTTTTTCCCAGCCTATGTGATGTATCTTAACGTGGTCCTGGACTACAGAAGATGTCTTGGATAAAACCCCTCTAAAAGAGAAAGGAGCGTGTCTTGGGCTGCATTACAGAAATTGTAGGCAGCAGGTCTCCGAGTGTGATCCCTCCCCTTCGGAGCACTTGTGAGGCCACATTTGAAGTCTTGTCACCAGTCTGGGCTCCCCAGTAAGACGACTGGCATTGAGTGAGTCTAGTGGAGTGTCATGAATTATATAATGGCTGGGCCTGGATAACGCTGTCCCAGGAGGAAGGTGAAGTCAGACTCTTCTCAGCGTACACAGGAGGAGAATAAGAGGCAATGAACCAGGTCACAACCAGGGGAAGTCCAGCTGGCTGTTTGGTAAAATGTTTTCACAATGGAGGAGGTCAAATGCTAAGGTAAGTGCACAGAGTGCTTGGGGAATTATTACCTTCAGAGGTATTCAAAACTTGACTAGATGAGGCCTAAGCACTGATCCTTTCACCAAGTAGTTTCTGGTGATTCTTATGTAACAGATTAATTTCCCTTTGATCCAGTGTTCACAAAGATTAAGTCTGCAATGGCATCTGCATTTAAATTTCTCCCACCTAGAGCAACATAATGAAAGCTCTAATCTTGAGGCAGAAAAAAATCCTTCATTCCCCAAATGTTCTTTTACTGTCATCTTTTTATCTCTTCAATGACAAAGATAAAATACGCCCATAGAAAATGTCTGATTTAACTAGATTCTGCCTGTTAACATGGACTTACACAGTCCTTTTTCTTTTTAAGGTGTCCTGAGTTCTATTAGGCTTTGATGTGATTTTTGGGAATCCAGATTACCTAAGAAATTGAGTGCCAGTGTAGGAGAGAATCAGGAAATACTTGGTTCCTGTTGTACTTTCATCACAGTGAATGAATTTAGCGTTGTTCCTAGTTAACATCTACTCTGTTAGAATAACAAAAATATATTTAAGCCAGCTGTCCTTTGGGTATTCTATGAATTAAATCCAGTAGATACAAACCATGGGTATGTCTGACTTCATATCCAAGGGTGTATATCAGGAAGAAAGAAGCCATGAGCATGTATAGGTATTGTATGTGTTTTGGAAGATTGTTACTTCAGCATTTTACTAATTAGAAATCTGTCTGCAAACCATCCTTAAACAAGAACAGGTAGTTCAGTTGTAGGCACAAATTTAGAAGTAGTTTAAGTATTCTAATTATTACAGAAATGGGCTGTTTCTTTTGTCTAAACTAATGGAGAGGACCACACCTTTAGCTAATACCCTTTCAAGGTTGATTAACATTCATAGGCACTATAATTCTCTGTGAGGAGATCTGCATGTTTCTGAACTCCCTAAAAAAAAGCACTTGCCAGGCACCTCCCTTTTTATATCCATTCTTTCTTTCCATGAGGATACTAAGGATACACATTTGAGGCAAAGGCAGTAGGCACCACCACCTTGAGGCTCTCCTCTCTTGGAAAGAAATGTCATACCAGGCACAACTAATAGGAAAATTATGGTACTATGTTGGGTGTCACTTAATCTACTTCAAAAGAGCAAGGTGATAAAATTGTAGTTAATTTGCTACCAAAACAAACCAACTTTCAGCAAATTTTTCTTCCTGCTGATGCTGTTTCTTCCTGGAAAAAATGATACCAGATGTGACTGCTCAGTTGACAGCTCTTTGAAACCTACACATGACCATCTGGGCTTCCACCCCAAGTGCTTGCTACCAAAGCTGTGGCAACATTACCCTAGTAGTTATAAGAACCAGATATCCAAGCAGCAGGAAATAAAACCTATTTTTCAGACAGCTTACTTTAAAAACTTCTACAAAATATAGCACTTTTACTGTAACAATAATGCAAGAACATTGATTTAGACTCTATTAACACTGAATATTTCTTCTGCAGTAGCTCTTATGCATTGCATGTGATTTTTATGCAGTCTCAAAATTTTCTCCAGAATGATGACACTTCAGTTCTAATCTATATAGATTGCAAAATTCTGATATTATCTATAAAAGAATAGAAAAGGGTTTCATTTAATTGTATATCACATGTACTCTGTTTGAAATGTGTTTTCCAAACATGGGCCACTCCCTGGTCATTAGAGTAGTAAGTTTGATACTTTTAAATGTGAGACAGCACTACATTAATGCTACATATAGGGAAATAACCAAATACATATCTATCGAATTACATTCTACAAGTACCTGTGTTATATCATCTGATTAAAAGCTGTGGGAGGTAAGCATTGCATGAACTAAAACTTTAAAAAACTTTCTAGGATTTGGAACAAGAAAAATGGGAAGTCTCTTATTACACACACTTCTGATTTGCAAAAAAGGCAATATTGTCTAGCACCTCAACTGTCTTGTGCTTTTTCTGGCAAACTTTTTCTGAATATTCAGAAAAAATATTTTGAATCAAATCAGTCACAAGTTATTAAATAATTACTTATCTCTAAATAGAAGTGACATTTTCTCCCTAAAGTGACAGTAAATTCTAAGCTAAATACAGCAAAAATGCAGTTTAATCTAAAAACAAAAAGGTTTTGAGAGACTAAATAAATGCATAATAAGTAAATAAATAAGTTTACAAAAATGTTTGTTGAAAATTACACATGATTTGATTTTTGGCATCGTGCATTTTCTTCAGACAGGAAAACATCCTTACAGCAAAATGAAAAATGTATATTGAATGTTAAAGCATGTGTAAATCTTTATCACTTTGAATGATGCACTGCACCTTCCATGCATCCAAAATGTAGACAAAATTATATATAAGGTTCTACCTCTGAATTTTCCTATTACCAAGAGCACACCCATTTCTTTTCACATACAGCATTGTGGCCTGCAAGTCCAGTAAATAAATTATTATGGTTAACAATAGGATTCTAGGACTGCATGAGCCCTGCAAGGTCTCAGGATTTGTCAGGTTTCATTTGGCTTGACTTGCCTGTGGCTTTTGTTTAAACTTATTTAGCTGTGATAGAAATTGTTTAATGACCAGGTGAATATTACCTAATTACTTTTAGTTTTATCTTAGCTTTGAGCAATTGTGTTGTATAAAGCCCACTGTTATAGTAATTTTGATACTTATCTGTAATTAACAGATAGTAATAATAAGTAGCCTTCCTGTGCAGAGTTAACTCTGACCCTAAACAAATATGAGCAAGAGACATGTGCAGCAAGATAATTATAAAGGTCTTAAAAGTACCAGCAGATGATAAAACCAGAAGACCTCTGCCAGATAAATTCTTCATTTGCCAATTATTGTTCATTAAAGGAAAGCTGCCTCAGGAGCTGAACAAAACCAGTTTTTGGGATAATAAACAACATACATCCCACACATGTAAAATACTGCACATCAGGAAAGTTCTGCCCCTGTGGAATTGCTGACCAAAAAAGGAAAAGCAAAATATACAGTTCTGGAAAAACATAAAATAAGTCTCATTATTTCCTAGAATTAATTGATTTTCATCTTCAAGACCATATTCCTCCTGGTGAAGCATTTGGGATGATTTATCATAATCTTCCTGGACTAGGAGGGCGATTAGCAAAAAGCACTTTAAGAATCAGAAGGAACATAGGCTGGATAAGTACCATGGAAAGCATCAGTTCATTCCTAAAAAGGCCACAAGTGCTGAAAGTGTTTAGTGGTCTAAAAGTAGCCATTTTAAGAATTAGCAAAGATTTTAAATTATACTAACTGTATCTGCATGCACACACACACACACAAAAACATGGAGTTTCTTTTTTTCCACCGAAATTTTGGGGTCTTTAGTTTGCTACCCTCCGTTCTTGATGTTCAATCTGAAAAGCAATAGCTCAACCAGGAATTACTGCTAACATTCTACCACAGACTGTTGATTTCTTCAGTGTACAACTCACCATGCCCTGAGAATCAGATCATGGGTATTGCTGATTTAGTTCCCCACAATAAATTTACTGCAACTCATTTAAATCCAATTATTTGAGTATAATTAGATAGATCATGTGATTTTTTTTAAACTCAAAAAGCCCAGAAACCAGTAAGTACAAAAGAGCCTTTTCCAAAGAATGAAAATGGACGAAAAATAAAATAAAACCACATTAATGAGAATGTCACACAAGAAGAATCAAAGCAAATTACAGTATTTCATTCCATGTTATATTATTAACTATACAAAAGCAGTAACAAAAAAGGAAAATCCTTCTCTATGAAGCAAAATGTCAGTAGGGTTTGTACAACAGTTAAAGAATATACATTGAGGAAATCAAAAATCCACAATAAAATTACAACAATGTTAAGTGTTGTGAGTTCATGAGAATAAAAGTTCACTCTGACTACTAGCAGTACGTGCGTTTTTAGTAAAAATGTTACAAAACAGGGAGAGGGAGAAGGATATCTATTATAATCCTTTTACACAAAATTATAATCAAGTTGTTTTTCACCTAATGAACAGTATCCTGTTAAGGATCTTTACACTTGGAACATTCTCAAAATCATCAACTGAGAAGAGTAACATGAAAATTTATATTCAGTTGAAAATAATGGATTTCTAAAGCTGAAGGCTACCTTAGTACCTACTACATTACAGATACCTTAATGAGGCAACTTTCTGAATTGTGCTGCTAAACTGCAGTCAGGAAACACAAGAATTTGTTTAAAAACTTCTCTGTAGTTCTTGAATTTTAGAACAAAGGTAAAATTCTAAACTAAGAATAGCAACAAATAACTTTGAAAAAATTTATTAAGGCAAAGGGAACCCCAAGGATTTCTTTAAACTTTATAAAGCATGTACTATAATTTCTTTTATAACATAGATTTTGAAGTACCTTTAAATATAAATTGTTGATATAACACCTATGCTAAAAGAACCCATTGCCATAGATTTTTCTTTCATTATTTCTTTTTTATCACAGATCTCTAGATTTAAGCAAGTGGTAAAGCCATGAGGGTGATGAATTGTTATTACCTTCAAGCCTTATATGCTGTTTATAATTTAGAGTCCTGCTGGCAGCGTGATGGATCCCTGAAAGATTTCTTGGACAAAATGGGCAAGTCCTTTCACCTGTGCATGCCGTGCAATGCATTTTCACCCTCATGGCCTTCTTCTATGGATCATCCTTCTATCTCCTGCTTCAAAGAAGCCTATTTCTCTAACATCCATCAGAAAGATAGGAGCATATGGTGTCAGTCCAACAGGTGCTGAGTTGTTCTCTGATATTTAAATGAATTCATCATAGGTTAGAAAAAGAGAAACCTGCACCTGATACAGTCTGGAGTTAACAAAATGACAGCAAAGCTGTGACAGAGAACCAGTTTGTTGCTGCTTTCTTCTGGACTGAATTTATAAAGGCTGGATTTATTTACTGCCTTTTTTTTTTTTTTAAATGATAAAAACACCCACTTTTTCCCTACTTGACAAAGACCACAGGGGACCCAAAACAAAGAAAAGATAAAAAAATCTCCTTGAATGCTGGTGGCAGTTTCCTCTAAGTGCTGTTAATATTTCATGATAGAAAGAAGATAAGCATAGCCTGTATGTAAAGCAGTGGTTTCAGGGACCTACCTGGGTAATTTTGTTTCCAACAGATTATAGAAACCCAAGTGAAAGAGGCCAGCAACTGCTGAAGCAGAACCTGTGTTTGGTGAAGACAGGGAGTCCAGCAGTACCTGAACAATACACTGCCATGCTCGATGTGAATTTGAACACTCAAGAAGGAAAAAGGTACAGAAAGTTTATAAGGTCATTGCTACATGATTGCTGTAAACTACAAGAGGCTGAATACCACTGATGCAAGACACAAAGGTTACAAACAGCTGGCCCAAGGCTAAAAATGAAAAAGTAATGGCTCAAAGGCTAAGCTGGTGCAGGACAGAAGGTTAGGACTGTAAATCAAAAGCAGGTCTCTCTAGAAAAGGGAAGGAGAGTGCTAATGAAACAAATGTGAAGCCTGAGGACTAAGAAATACAGACTGATTCAGATTTTTATGGTAAACTGATTTACTGGTATTTTTAAATTTTATTTTAAACTTAATTTCTGTTTAAAAATTATGTAAATTATTCCAGAACCAAGCCCCCAGGGCAAACAGATAACAGGTCTTGAAAGAGCTAGTGGGTTACAAAATATGCAAGTCTTGTCTCAAGAGTCAAGTAAAAATAAGCAATTTTCCCTAACAGGGAGTTTCATACTTTTTCCAGTAACCTTAAATATCGATAACAGTAAGCTGAACAGTACCAGAGAAATGATAAAGTTCTTAATTCCTTGCAATGCATTAGCCTGATTAAAATGATGAGATAGGCATGAATTCTCCATCCTGGCAGGCTGCTCTTGAAGCAGAGGTCAAAAGAGCTGGACAAGAGATACATAAAGGATGACGTTGTCTTAATTAGAAGCATCAGCAAGCATTGCCATGTGTGGGGGAAAAAAAAAGAAAAACTCTATTGAGGCTGTTCTGGTTCCAGACCTACTACAGGGGATTCAGGGTTGTAGGGCTACTGGAACTCTCCATTTCATTCACATATGATTATATTTTTCAAGTAGAATTAATATTTGACAGTATTTAAGAATAAAAGAGACCACAAGTCTGGATGCTGTAGGGCATTAGCTTAACCCAGTTAGTCCTATATAAAAAGTTTAACAGATAAGGCTATACTAAAGAATTTACTATGTACTTACTCTGAGAAATTAACACCTGTATAAGGATAGTATAGTCTAAGCAATTCAGTTATCTTGCTCTCCCTTGCAGACACATCATTCCTTGAGTTACAGACTCTGGAACTAGTGTCCCCAAAAAATCAAACAATATGTTTTGTTAAATTTTGAGAATAATAAATTGAAGTAAGATAATAGATCACTGATCTTCTTCTATAAGTAGATAAGAGTTTATTACATGTAACAGAATTTAAACGAAGTATTTTACGAGCTTGCCCTGAGAAAAACCAATCCTTTCTCTCCTTAGGATCTATATACACAAAAGTGCCATTGATAAAAACAAATACACGATGACATTTAATGTAAGTATTCTTTTTGAACTTAAATTAAGCTCTCTTCCAAGTTATTGGGTGTTACAATATTCTAAATAGCCTTAGCTTGTCACACAAGTAGGATTCTGATTGTAAACACATGATTAGGCACAAAGTACTTTTATCAGTAGCTCTGGAATTCATTGTTTCCTAGAGGCTCTGATATATCTTATGGCATGACAGATTGTCAAGGTTCCCTGCATCAGCTGAACTGTGGAAATTGCATATGATGTCTTGGACTGAGGCAAGCACAAGGTACTGCATTTCAGCTTAAACCTCTTTCCATCAAAAGCTGTACCAAGTCATGCAGAAATATCCATAAGAACATCAACAGTTGGTCATTAAAAATAATAGACCATTGTGGAAAAATATCCAAAATAACAGTTTGTGTCAACTGTATCAATCTACTGTGTACCAAGATTTTTAGGATGGTAAAACAAAACTGTTATTTTAGTGCAGTCCATGCTGCACCAGCCAGGCTGTAAAAGCAGAATAAGGATGCTGTGGCCTTATGCTCACAGCAGGGAGATGCTACAGGTCTATTTCGCTGCTCCAACCACCATCTCTTGACCACTTTTTTCAGTTTTGCCTGCTTGTAACTTCCATTAGAGAGGCCTCAGACAAGGCTCCTCACAGCTCTCACCATTCAGATGTTTTCTAGAGCACCATAGGAAGGCTGACCTTGAACACAGCCAGCCTAATCTATAGGAGTAGGGATAAGAAGATGCAGATCCAGGTATTGAACTCGGGTCCTTGATGCAAACTCTCCTCACACTTTATATGGACAGCTGGCATGGTGTCTTCCCTGACTGCTGGTACATCAGCATCACAGCTTGAATGCTTTTAGCTTAAAAATTTAATTTAATTCTAATGCAAGTTTTTGTTGCTGTAGGTGATATCGTCCACCTCTACATAATCTCTATATCAGATTGCTTGGAAAGAAATCCAAAAGTGATTTCTTCCTGTAAGGGGAAATAATGCTCCCTTTGTCAAAGATTTCTTCTACTATCCTTTATAGGTGATTCACATGGACAACTGGGTTTTCTTTCCTTATTTTGAATATGTAACTTAATATTGGGATTACAGAAAAATGGGCTTCAAAACCAAACTGGTTTGAAGAACAGAAAATAATTACAAGTACCAGAGACATACACAGTATGATGTGAAAATGAAATAAATTGCTGAAGAAACATTCATGTGTCAGCTGTGAGATAGCAACTGACCTTGTAAATTCTGAGCTGATTTCAAAACATATAAAGCAGATCAGGATAGAGCCAGAACATGAACAAAACATCCCAGTTCCCAGAATAGTTGTGTATATTCATGCTAGGACTTGACCACTATCTGACCTACACTACATTATTATACAGATTTCCTCAGGACACACACTTCCACGGTGTTAGAACATTAATACTGCGACGCCTCTCCTCTTTTTCCTTCCGCCTAACATCTGTGTAATCACAGGTTCTCAGCTCACAAAGGTATCCTAGCAGTCAGCAGCTGGAAAGTGCTGAAGCATCCTAGCCAGGCTATCAGTGTTGTACTACACGGATTGTGGCACTGAGCTGCAGAACAGGCCAGATTCACGAGCCCCCTCCAGGTGCTTTCCACTGCTTTGGTAATGGAAAGCAGCCGTAAACCCACTTTAGCTGAACATTTAAGCTGGGTCTATGGTTATTTTTGCACCGTCTGAGAAGCACAAAGCAGCTGGAGCCCACTAACAAATCTGGATTTCTATTTATGTATTCTGGCAGTGAGGGATTAATTTTCAGACCATATGCAATTGCTTACTGGTGAGAAAGGTTTTTATACTTTCCACATAGATATTATGCAATATAACATTTTAAGAGGTTGTATTAGTACAAGCTGCAAGTGATTCAAATCAGACACACGCAGTGTTATAAAGTCAAACACTTTCCTTTTCTAATTTAAAATTGTTTTCTCATAAAATAAATAATATTTTACCCTTCAAGGGCTTTCTTTCTCTCATTTGTGGAAAGACCAGATGGGTCTCACAGGTCATTCACAGTTATGAGAGAAACAACAATAAAAAAAATCCCTTTTCAGAGGTGAGATCTTACATTCTTTACTGGAAAACAAATTATTTGCTTGGATGAAAAGATTTTGTATTCCAGTGTAATTGCTAATAGCTGTGGGGTGTCCTGGAAATGAGATGCTTTGTATCAAAGAGTTGTAACTTATCCCTGTGTATAAAATCTAAATAAATAAATTGGAGCAGACCTTAAGGTATCGTGCGGGGAGGAGATACAAGGAATACAGCTGTGAAATCAGTTGAAAACCTCAAGTGATAACAAGTGGACAAGCTAAAATTGTTTCACAGTGGGACTGGAGTCATCTGGCTATATGGGTTTGTTGGTGGTGTGAAGGAAGATGGAGGGAGTGTTTTTCTCTGGACATTGTATTTTGTAAAGAATCTTAAACCACCTACTGTTTCAGTAAAAATAGCTGCTACTGGAAGAGTCAGTCAAGGATGGATTATTATTCTCAGGCTATAGACACTATTTTTCTTGATTAGTGTTCTAAAATTAAAAATCTGACAAGTTACTTTACATACACCAGCAGAGATTATGAGTGAAAGAATTGCCACCTCATCAAGAACATCCAAAATGAAACATTTGATGAAAGGATAAATACCTTTTTCCCCCTCCAAGTCTGAAGAAACCATGACTAAAAAGGGTCGTTTAGAAATAGATAAGGCTGCTCTGGATATTCTTTCAGGAATATTAACAAAGCTCTATAAGAGTTTTGGCTGTGAGAACTAGCTAACACTTTTTTTTTAGCAAAATGTGTAAAGCATATGATCAATCAAGCTACTTAATTCATGAAGTGTACAGAAAAATACAGAGGCCCTTTTTAATGAGCCTCTGCTATCACTGGCCAGTGCTTTCTATGTAAAAAGTAGTTTTTTTGGACAATGAAGGTGCATAAGAACACTGTCAGTAGAACAAGACACAGGAATAACTCATGTTACAAGATTTATTTCATCAGCCAGCCCCGACACAGACCTGTGTAACATAGACTCCTGCAGATCAGAGGGACCAGGGCAGCAGAAATCTAATGCTCAGGATCACACCCCACAAGATCTCCATCTACTTTGGAATCAAATGAAGTGGATGCCATGGAAGCATCTACTTCAGCCTGCCTGCTACAAACGAAACCTCTCGGCTCACCCTGCATTCCAGGTAAGTACACTCATCACAGGGATATCACACCTGGTGGGAGTCTCAGAGATGTGGCATAAGAAAATGTAAAAGAGAAGTGTAAGAGAGAAAATTGCTTCCTTAAAAAAGGATCAGGCAATACAAGGAGACATCAGGAAAGACACAGTCAGGCTGAGCTTCAAGATTAGGACCTATAGCAATAATAATGACAATTTTAATGTGACAGGTATTGGACAGATGAGCAAGAAGGCAGAAATTACCTTTTGAATGTAGAAAAAGAGAAATAAATCTCACAAGAATTTTGACAAAGCTGAGGAAGCAGGAAAGGAGATGATTTAACTTCGAGTATGTGTATAGAGCAATGCATATGATTCTTCAGGGATTCAAAACTTCATGGTGTTCAGCAGAGACTTAGCATTTTCTACTTTCACGGAGTTTCTAGTGATTAGTGCATGTGAAGCTTAGCCTAGTGATGCCAAGCATGAATCCTGCATTTCAGGAAGCTTATTTAAATTCATTATTATTCCTATCAGAGCGAGAAAACATCAATTTTTGAGCTAGGAGTACAAACTAAAATTTGGTAATAATGTTCTCACAAGCTTTGTATCTTCTTACAAAGTGCTCTTTACACTCAATGCCATTGTACATGTTTCAAAATAGTCTGGATATTCACATTACTGCTACTAAATATATCTCTTTTTTTATCACAGTGAAATTCATCTTTCCTAAAAAGTGCTCAAATACATTTTATTCTTTTAAATTTACAAAAAATAAATCCTAATTTGGATATAAAAAATACCAATCTTGACTGACAGGTTGCTCCAGTTAGGTATTCAAATACTCAACATGACTGGATAAGCCAACATGCCATGATTAATGTAGTGAAGGTTTATATTCAAAAGACAAGCATATATCTGTTCCTTTAAAGCATTATGAAGACATGACTTTTAATATTTTAAAATACAAACTATGTTACTTGCTGACTTTGAGAAACTGCAGGATTGGGTAAAGATGACTTTATTAACTTCAGGATGTGCATTTTGTCCCTTTAATTCTGTCAAAATGTCACTGCTGTAATATACCTCAGTTGCTGCAGTAATACTGGTATAAAACTTTTAACTGAGATTTTATTCAGCATTTTCCAGAGGTAACTAGCTGTCTGTGGATTAGATCCAAAGCCCATTGATGTCAAAAGTCTTCTGTGAGTTTTGCCTCAGGACGTTAAGTGCATGCAAAAGCTCATGACAGCATCTGTCAAGAGTAATTTGAAAGAAAGATGAATATTTGTGGGCTTGCAGCAACAACTGAGAACTAGGAATTTGACCTCCTGCTATTGAACCTTACTCAGACATGTCTGAGAGAAACCTGTAACCTTGTGGTTATACCACACCTTTTGAAACTTTCCAACTCTCTTGTAAAGTTTACATAATATAAAGAGTGCGTGACCTCACTTGAAAAATTGTCCCAAATGTTAAGTACCCTCATTGCTAATTGCTTAAAAGAAATAATAATAATTCTTAAAAAAAGTATAAGTTGCACCTCTTTTTACATTTCAGTTGGTCTAGCTTCAGTAATGGAAATTAATCTAGCAGAAAAAAGGGTTTTGTAAAGAGTCCTTTACTGTCAGAAACATTCCTCCTGTGCAGGCACTTGTAGAAGATGATCAAATTACCTTTGAGTTGTCCCTACAATAAGTTAAATGGATTGCAGCAGAAAGAGGATGTCCTTGTTACAGAAGGCAGAATGAAAGCATTTTGCACAAATAATTTGTACCAGAACAGCAGGAAGGCTTATCAGCTTATCCTTATCTCTCAAAATAGCACGCGAGCTCCTCTGAACCAAGGCAGGATCACGTGCAGTCACACAAAAGGGAATGCTAGCAGCAATTGTGGTATTTTTTTTAAGTTAAGTGACTATGTACTACAAGGAGTAAAACCACAGAAACTGAAGGTATTGAGGTCTTACATTTTGACTGCATTCAAGATGGAAAATACTAAAAAGAGAATATTCCTATACACATATCTATGTGTAAGTCTTTATACAAATTTGTAGAAATGTGCACAAACATGCATATACATATGTATACCTATAGATATAAAAAAGAGTTTCCATTGCTACAATCAAAAACAAAAGTAATAAAAAATCCTGTGTGTCAACATGTTAACACTAAAGAGATTTTTCAACAAATGGAGGCAAGAGTCTTTTCAATATAATATTCTTTGTCATAAATATCTTCCTAGGTTCTATAAGGGTATCAAGGCCCATTGAAGTAGCAATTGCAATACAATATGTCATAGTGTTTACCATTTTATCAGCAGATTATTTTTTTTAAGAAAGCACTTTTAGAACCATTGCAACACTTAGGCCATTTTTGCCTCTTGACATTAAAACTCTGCTTAAAGTAATGCATGCAATTGCATGAGAAAGAATAAATAGAATAAAAATATTTTTGAACTAAAGCCATGATTACTAGCTTTGATTCTTCAACACAAAGTGAGTTTTAATAAGAAGCAAATATTCACTCTTATTTTACCAGTCCAACAGTACTTTCAATACATTTATATTTCAAGAATAAGCAGAGTAGCATAATCCAGATAAAGCATTATTTTTATTCCAGTGCTATGAGAAAAAAAAAATCTAATTGTCTTTTTAACACCAATGATAATGGCAGCTATGGTAATAATAGTGTAACATAAGTCTTATATTTTATTTAGGTTAATAAAAATATACCATAATAAACACTTAAAACTCAAATGCTTATAATCCAAGTCTGTTTGTGCATTCTATAAATAATAAATACAAACAAAAAAATCTGAATTTTGAAAGAAAACCATTTAATCTTGAAGCAGTTGAACTGGATGTATTGTAGTAATTTACCTAATTATGAAGGTATTGCAGAGTATTAATTATTTAGCTAACGACTGTAAAATGGATTAAAAGAAAAAGCTAAAGATGGTAAAATGGATTAAAGTTCAGTAAAATGGATTAAAATGGATAAATGTTCTTTTCAGACTATTTTATAAATTGTAATAAATTAAAATAAATTTACCGCTGTAACATGTCTGTTTGGAGAGTTCTTTCTGTTTGTTTGGGGGGTGTGTGTGGTGTGTGCTCATTTTTATTCTGTGTCAAGTAAACATGATGGAATATTACCAAAGTTTGCCAGAGTACTGCCCAATTAGGCTTCCCCCTTCCTGATAACCAGAAAAACTCTAAAAGGAAGAGTACATCATATATTTAAATGGGTATTGTGCACTAAGAACTCATCCTGATCAATTATACAAGATGCTTTAAAAATGGTCTTGAAAAAAATGTGTAGGCTTGCTATAGCAGCAAAATAAATACACTTTCCCCTTTTAAGGCTTGCTGGCAAATTTAAATTCCAAAATTAAGTGAAATGGCATTTCCATATAAGCAACATAGCAAACTGTTGAATCTACAAGCACAAAAAAATTTAGTCAATGGTTTAAAATAAATATTTTGGAGATAATTTTAAAAAAATCTACATACCACTTTACTATTTTCATATTTTAGTTATGAAGCAACTGACCAACTGTTCAATGCTGTGCTTTACTAGACCATTGCAATACTTGAATACAATAACACAAGTCATTGTAAATATAAATATTATTTCAAAATGAGTATGCTGTGAAAGTGTTTTTAGAACACTGTAGCATCATGAACTTTCAATGTATTAATCCACATTCAAGGAAGATAGTATGAATTTAAAATATTTTCTCTAAGAATAGATATGATATAGACTTTTTCTTTTAAAGGGAGAACAGTTTGTTTGAGAAAGGAAGGAGTTCACCTTAGTATTCAGCACAGGGAGGATTGCTTTTTTTATTTATTATTTCCCTCCTTTCCCATCACCTCTTGTTACAAATGAGAGTTTTGGGCACCTCCATTATAGAAACATGAAATCATCTAGGTTTTACAGTCTGAATATAATCCTAATATACAGGAAGATCACTATCATCTTAGCTCACAGTTTGCTCAGGGTGAAATACAGCTTTGGGCAAAAATCCCAGAGACAGCTAAATCACCAAGTTACTTCTATCTAAAACTACTCTGTGGATGTAATTACACATTTAAATCATATCAGCTTTGTGCAGCTATGATGCATAGGGGCTGCTCAAGAGATGCACCGCTCTGATCAGCTTCCATGTCCCGTGGTTTGTTTTCAGTATCACTAAGCTTGGCCCAAGGCAAGATGAGCAAATTGTGAGTTTTTGGTCTTTATTTGTACTGATTCGAGACATGTTTCAGGAGCAAACACCACAAATTTGGCTAACTACCTGAAGGAAAGAAATCCAGACTGTGAGAAGAACTGGCAGATTGACTGTCAGCTGTTTGGAAAACAGTCTCCCTTCCTCCTGGTATTTGTGTTACCTTAGTCTAACAACTTCATCAACAACTCCCTCTCTCTTTACAGAGGTGTGAACTTGGGAGGAAAAAAAATATCTCTGTAGTAAGTTGTATTTCTACATAGAGCTTACTTTAATACATCCCCAATTCTGCTTTTCGATATTGATTCTCAGATTACTTGTGATATAAAAACTCAGAGAGCCAACACAACTTCTTTACTGCACTAAATTTCAATAAATAGTTTGCATTAAGTTTGATACTAAGGACATGTGTCTGTGAGGTGTCATTGTTCAGAAATTCCATACATTACCAAGATACTATTATGTGCTGTGGGGGATGTATTCTCTCCAAAAAAAGCACACCCATGTGTTCAAAGGAATTATTTGAAGAAAAATATACATTGACTCTAATTACCTTTTAAAATGTGGTTTGTATCCCTACCAGAGGCACTTTGTCACACAGCATAAAAAGGTTATCAGAGAGAAAAGCATTAAAATCCTGAATTTTTTTTCTACAGCAGCATTTTGAACTCTCGACAGATGTCACTAATGTACCTGATTTACAGTACATGTACTTTTACATTTGTCATTTATATTGACTTTCCATTTGACACTCTCTAATGGATAATCAAGGTCAACTAAAGCATAATCAATTAGTCTGCATTAATTGGTGGCCAGAACTACATTTTTCTTGTGATTTCCGACATATCCATGTTCTGTACATCTTTCTGCTTTCCCCGGGGCCCCCCTCAAGCATGTTGCTTCTAGAGTAATTATAATGTATTAGAATGTCTTTGTTCAATGATATTCCTGCAAATTATTCTCCAGGAGAACCAAACAGAAGGCAAATTTTGCCTTAAAATACTCCATGATTCTATCAAAAATAGAATCTTCTCTTTTAGTGGCATATTAACAGTAATGCTATAAAAGAGACCTTGACAATCAGAGTGGCAGCTAAAAAGGCAGACTGAAAACTACCACCTCAGAAAATGCACCTGAAGAGGGTAAGGGGAAAAAAAATATCAGAAGTGCTTCTCCCTGCTGTCTAAAATTGTGCAGAAAGGAAAAACCTGCTTATGTTGTACCCCTTCCTTTGCTCTTCTATGCAATGTTTTCTCTATTATTTTCCCTACTTACCCAGATTAATCTACTCCCAAGCATCCTGTCCCTAGCATTCCTATTAACTTTGGAAACACCTTGAATTTCTCTTTGAGCCTTATGAGAACTACAGCTAAACTTCATTTGATCCTGAGAAAACAAATTCCTAATTTGAAGTCTTGAATGCCTTCTAGGCCTAATTCTGAATCTGAAAGTACAAGAGAAAACCATGCAAACATCTGACATGGAGCTGCCTTAATTTTTCCTCAACTGGGATGCTTGCCCTGCTGACACTGATGCCATTTGGGCTTTGCCTTTTTCCTATGTTCTCTGTATTGTTCACACATGCATTTGTAACTCTGTTGTACAGAGTTACTAACATACGTGTGAAGAATACAGAGTACATATAAAAGACAAAAGGTATAAATAATAGGTATTAGTCCCTAATACCTATTGTATTGGGGACTAGTTTTCCAAGTATTTTTCCATGGCCTTTCCCTAGGCAGAAAAACAAAACAAATTGCAGAGTCCCAAGCCCTAGGAGGCACAAGGCCCCAGTGCTATCTTGGTTCTTCTTGGAAACCAAGGCTGAGAACAACTCTTTGAGATCCATTCTCATGGACAAAGCACAGCCAGTGCTGAATGGGGGCTCCAGAGAAGGGGCTTGAGCTGGGGTGAGGGAATTGTATCACCACTTGTCCTCCTAACTGGTGCTTTTTATCTATTATCCTAATTTCCTAAAACCCATAAAAATGTACTCACATCTGAGGTGGGTGGGCTTTTATGGACATCTTTCCATAACTGCCCTTGAGGCCTTCAAATAAAATCCCCTTTTCTATTATCTCCTTACTAAAATTATCTCGAGTTTCATTTCCAGATTAGGAAAATAGCAATAGAAGGTTCTGTTTATCCTGATCATTTTATCATAACAGTGATGGAACTCTAATTTTTGAAAGGTGATGTCGAAGGAGAGGTTCCTTGTTGTTTGTGACCAGTGACAGGACCCAATGAATGGCTTGAGGCTGAGTTAGGGGAAAATTAGGCTGGATATGAGGAAAACATTTTTCAGGTAGAGGGTGGTTGGGCACAGGAACAGGATCCCCAGGGAAATAATTGCAGCACCAAACCTGACAGAGTTCAAGAGGTAAGCACATGGTGTGATCCTTGGAGGGTCAAGAGCTGGAATTCAGTGATCCTTGTTGGATCCCTCCCAACTTAGCATATTCTATGATTTTATGATTGTTCCCAGCCATCCTGTCCTTTGTATTCCTGGATGGGTCCCCTATACAATGATTTTTGAAGAGAGATGTGAAATTTACCTACTTTCCACAGAAAAGAACCTCTCCCTCGATGACACCTTTCCAAAATTGCAGGTAGCAGTCCTGCAATGACATCAGACAGCTTCTGAGTCACCTTGAAGGCATTGCACTGGACTGCAGGCTGGGCTCAGAGACACAGAAAACAGGGGTGCTGCATTACCAGGGCAACCCACGGCAGTGACATCTCAGCCTTTTTGGTATTGCCATTTGCCATATGTCTTCTGCCCCACTGACCAGGAAGAGCAGAGATTCCTTAGTCCTTTTGCTGTCAGTTTCCAGGAATATCTTTATTTTAATGGTGCTCCCTTTTAACTCAGTAAAGCAGGACTGACTTGTGTAGACAGCAAGTAACAACTTGGGAATGACCAGCAGTCACTTTGCTAAAAATCTCTCTCTACAAGTGCAGAAATAGCATGCTAACTTGAGACCTCAAAGAAAAACAGGCAACTAATGGCCTCTGAAAGCTTGTCACTCAGAGGTAGACTAAGACTCTAGTTTAAGGGCTTCACAATTGTTTAGGTTGCTGCCATGGAAACTTATACTGCCAAGAGACTCATGACAAGTGTCACGAATCTAATGAAAATTTTCCACAAAAAATAATTTATTTGATCATTCTGTGGGACCTGGGACAGTGCATTTTGGATTTTGCCGCCCAAGGCAGAAGTTTCATGAATAACCACATCAGATCCCCTTCCAATATGGCTTCTGACACTGCTTGAGCATGCTGGGGGATCCAGTGCAGTGACACCTGCCACAGCAATTCTCTCTGCAGGTTAGTCCCTTGGCTGCCACTCCTGTCTCTTCCACGCTGCACTGAAATGTGGAAGTGTCTAAAGCCAGCAGGCTTAAATATGGAAGACATCAGGAGAAAGGGAATGTAAAAGTTACTTTGTCTGAGGTGTGTTTTGTATCCTGCTTGCTGTGTGTCCCATTGGCAGAGCACCCCTCGGCCAGCAGCACCCTGTAGGGCAGACATAGCAGAGTTTTGCAGGTCTTGACCACTCATCCTTTATCCTTTTAGACATTTTGCTTCTTACCTATTTCAAAGTCACCTAATGAAAGAGTGAAGAAGTCAGTTAGCATTTATTTAGCCCCCTACACGAGAAGCATAAACAGCCTAAAATGCCAGGTATTACTGAACATGCAGCCCCATCTGAGACATCCATCACCTTAACAACTCAAAATTAACAACAGATGTCCTATTCACAGAAAGATAACATACAAATTCACAGGATATCTCCAAACCCCATGAAGAAGGGGAGGTTGTGAGAATGATCTTTGCAAACTGAGGAAAAGAAGGATTTTAATTATTTAGCTTGATTTTGTCACTATAGCAACAATGACTGTTCCAGGTTTTCTGCTACTATTGAGCTTCTTATTCTGCCAACCAATATTGCCATGGATTGACCTTGGCTGGATATCAGTAGCCCATCAAGCTGTTCTATCACTCCCCTCCTCAGCAGGAGACAGCAGGGGGTGGGATAGGATGGAAAAAAAGCCCCTTGCAGGTCAAAATAGCAACAGCTCAATAAAGCAAATGCAAGGCCACACAGAGAAGCAAAGGAAAACAAAATATTTTTCCACTATTTCCTATCAGCAGGTGATGTCCAGCCACTTTCTAGGCTTCCATAGACATAATGGCTGCTCCAGAAGACAAACATCTTAAGATGCAATATCCCTCCCCATTTCATTTCTCTCAGCTTTTATTGCTGAGCTGATGCCATATAGTTTGGAATATCTATCCTTTGGTCAGTTTGGATTATCTGTTCTGGCTAGGCCCCCTCCCAAGATGTTGCCTATTCCCAGCCTAGTTGTGAGGAGGGAAGGTAGGAGAGGCTGATAATTCTGCGCCAACTGCTCAGCAGTAGCCAAAACACTGGTGTGCCACCAATACCTTTCTAAATACTAATAAAAAGCACAGCTCTTGAGTCTGCTATGGAGACAATTAAATGATCACTGCTGTGGAGAATATTAAATCCATCTCAGCCAGATCCAACACAAATATAGATGCCTGTGCCCACAGCCTTTAGTCCAAATAAGAGAAGGTAGGCAGTAGATTGGTCAGTGTTTCTTTCCAAGCAATACTAAAACCCATAAGCAAATTCAGCTGAAGGAGAGAGACAGAAGCACTACCAAAAGGAGAAAAGAAATAACAGAAATACATCTGTGGCTCATGGAAGACTGACATTTCTGACAAAATGTTATGTATTGTTTTAACACAGCATGAAAACCAGAATGACAGCCCAGTCATGCACTTAGACCAACTCTGCCAACAGTGGCTTTCTCTTCCATAAGCCTTTTATGGCCCTTTATTTTCCCATGTGACATCATAGGAACAAGTACTTCACAGTGGTGCCCACCATCCCTCTCAGCACCAGCTTGCTGCCCCACTGTAAAAAGCTGATTATAGCACTCTATACCAGAAGGAAAAATTCCTGGATGAGCCAAACTAGCAAAGCATTGAGAAAGGCAAGTTTTGTCATCACAAGGCAGAAAGAAAACAAAGATGACACATGTGGCCATGGGCTGTAAATGTGTGTACCAACCTGCCCTCAGTAAGGCCTAGAAGAGAGCTTTTAAACTTTTCACAGTGTAAACCACCATTATGTTCTTCTTCCTCACAGTTAGGGGCACCCATCTAGCTGCAAAGTCTCTCCCTAGGAGAAGGTGAGAAAGAAAAAGAAAAAAGTACTGCAGGGCTTGGGAGTCAATCAGTATTAATGTTCAGAGTCACTAGGACAAGCGGTTGCAATACAAAGTTCCTGTTTAGACCATTTTGCAAATATCTGCTCTGAAAAAAATGCCAGACTTTCCAGTTTACAAGTTAGGCCTATAAATATTTATCTGTTCTGAAGGGGGATGCAACATAAACTCTATGTTTAAAAAATGGACATGCAAATACCTCAAAAACTTTTTTTCTGCCTCATTGGCTGTTAGGCCTATAAATATTTACATTTATCTATAGCTTTTAGGCCTGTTATTTCTGAATTAACAACAGGGTTTAAGTTTACACTGTTCTGCAGTTTAGAGCTGTGAGCACTTAGGCAAAGCTTTTTCCAGATCACTTCCATAGAAGGAAAGTGGACAAGTATAAAAAATTTTCACCTGCTTCTGCAGCATTCAGTAAAATCGTTGTTATTCCAGAGCTGTTATTTGAGTTGATGTATGGAATATCCACTTAAAAACAACCAGAAATGATGAAAAGAAGGAATTCCTTAACAAAGAGAATTATATTTACTTAACATAACAAGAAGGTAAGAAAACATTGTGCCTGATTTGCACAAAAGTTACTGCTGTTATGAAAGACTAAAACATCAAACAGCATTACTTGTCAAATCAAAAGTCATTTAATGAATTCACTGCTGATTACCTTAGGGACAAGCAAGAACTGCTGCTTAATGGTTTATTTTTAAGAAATTGGTCAAGGAAATGAAGTTGCAATGCTTGCCATCTGTATTAAGGCTCCTGAAAAAACTAAAATGAAGAAGCCTCACAGCAATGTATTCAAGGCTGCATGCTGAAAGTTTCAGGCATCTTACCACAGAGAAATCAAGTTACAGAAACAGACTACTTGTGACATCAGTTCACACTATGTGCAAAGTTCAAAAGAACACAGGAAAAATTGCTGTACTCTTTCATAGTGCTGGATTAGAGCATGAATATCAGATCTGAGCTTCTTATTTTAAAGGAGGATGAATGAGGAATTCTAAGGAATTACTTGCCCATATCTTGAATCAAGACAATCATTTTGTAATCCATCTGCCAGACTTTTGATTAAAGCAACACAAAAAAAAAATTCTGAGATACACATCCTATGGTAACAAGCTAAAACCACAGCCAATGAGGCGGAAAAAAAGTTTTTGAGATATTTGCATGTCCATTTTTTAAACATAGAGTTTATGTTGCATCCCCCTTCAAAACAGATGAATCATGAATCCTCTGTTGAAATGTGTATAACTTCTCTAGAAGTCTCTAAACTGTTTTTTTGGCCTCTTCGGAAGATTGCAAGAATTCTTTTGAATATGTCAGACAAAAAAAGTATTTGATTGCTGTGAAGAGCAGAAGTGCCAGCCAAAGGAAGAAGGATTTATAACCCTGGAAAAAGGTTGGACCAGATGACCCTCTGTGCTTCCCTTCCAACCTGACCCATTCTGTGTTATTCTGTGATTGCTACGTAAATCAGTTTGATTAATTCCTTCATTCAAGAGTGCCTCCAGTTAATTCAACAATACTGAACATACAGCTGGCTTCCTGCTCTTTGCATTACTGCCTTTCCCCATGTTTGTGCAGTGGTGCAAGAAAGAAAGTTTGCAAGATATCATTCCCTTACTCCTAAAAGATTTGACTGGGATCTAAAACATCAGGTTTCTGGATTGTTTGGTTTTTATTTAAAGTAAATATCTGTAATTTTTTCCTTAGTTTAGAGATGTCTGTAAATTTCCAATAGCCTTTCATCACCAAGAAACACTCTAAAATACAACTATTCATTTTCAAAATACTGTTTGTACACAGATTTTCTATTCTTTCTGTTACAAGAGACAAA
The DNA here is from genome assembly GCA_003676055.1 of Chloebia gouldiae. Lineage (NCBI taxonomy): Eukaryota > Metazoa > Chordata > Aves > Passeriformes > Passeridae > Chloebia > Chloebia gouldiae. The sequence goes on from QUSF01000016.1 coordinate 8,778,573, forward strand.
TTCTGTGTAAAGATTTTATTTTCAGTGATGGTTCCATGCTGAAATACCACAGATGGGGCAGAATCTTTGGTGCATCAAAGATTGAAGGGGGAACATAACACACAGATTCCCAGAAAATAGCATATGTGAGTTATTAGAGTGCCCCTTTGAATTACAACATCAGTTTTGAGGGATTTTGGGTTTTGGAAGGATTTCTAGAGAAGTTTGTCTAGAAAGCTGTTTTTGTGGAAAAACATCTCCCTCCTTTGAGGGGGGGCTGCTGTGGAAGTTTTGCTTTTTGGTCCTATTAAATGTTACATCCACCTTCAATACTACAACTGGTGAATAAGAGGACTTGTCCACACCAGCACTAGAGAGATTTAGATGTGGCAAGACTTCTCAAGCAGAGGTGTCTAAGAAACTACTAAAGCTGTTGCCTACAGTGGCTGGCTAGCAACAGCAAAAGCATGGCTTCTCATTCTGCACTCATAATACAGACTTAACCTGAGGAGCTCTGCAACCCCACTCCCATTTAAAAAGGAGAGTCTTTTGTTCTCAGAACTGTGCAGAAAAACATCATTATACCCGAGTGTGCACAAACAGAAACCAGAGTTACTCACCTTGAGACCTTGTCAGAAATCAGAGGACAAAAGATGAAGGTCAGTATTTGCCAAACAGTGAAAGATAAAATGTTGATCTTATTCTTTAAAATGTACTGTGTTTGAAAATAGGATGGAGAAAAAGCTTTTAAGACCTGGTATCCCAAGAAAGCATGTCTCATTTGTTCATTTCCAAAGGGATTACCTTCAAAATGTAAGACATCTTTGATAGAGCTTGTTCTCATTTACTGAAAACAAATGAAAGAGGAAGCAACAAGGGAGAGGAACAGAGATGCCCTACATTACATACAACCAATATTCTTTGCTAGCACAAGTTTAACTTATAAATACTTTGTTTTCATGTTTTCTTCCCCAAGAGAATGCTGATATGGAACAAGTAGCAACTAAAGTTGTGTCAGCTACCAACCACCTGCAACTTGAAGATCTTCAGAGAATACTGGTAACGAACAGATAGTAACTCACTTCTGTGTGTGTATTTGTGTTCCTGTACTTATCTCCCCCACTCTCACTTAAAAATCAGTATCATGTTCTTGAAGTTATCGGATCCACGCAGAAAATTATCCCTAAGCATGAGAAAACTGACAGAAGAATATCAGCCTGGAATTGCATAACAATTACCAAGGAAATGTCCATTCACTTTGGTTTCCTAACTTCCTATTTACCCATCTACAGCACCAGATGAAAGCAGAATAATTGAGTAAATTCTCCTGTTTTCATATAGAATCATAGGATTGCTAAGGTTAGAAAAGACATTTAAGATCAAGCCCAACTGTCAACCCGGCACCACCACCACATTCACAATTAAACTGTGTCCTCAAGTGCCACATCCACACTTAACATCTTTCTGAAAATGGCAGATTTAATATTTATGCTATAGCTTTTGTCCTAGGATTGCAGTTCATTTTCCTCCTCACAAAAAGAAAGGTCATACTAAAGTTGACTTAGCACTAAGTCACATCAGTTTCATTTCTGCACCTAACAAGGTGATTTTCTCCTTTAAGAGAAGAACAGTCTAGGATCCAGTCAAATCCTGTTATATTCCATTTCTTCACAACTTTTAAAGACCTGATGTGCACAAAAATTCAGAGAATCAAAGGTTTAGAAAAATCTCAAGACAAAGACTTGAAACAGAACAATAAGGCTACTACGTCTGTGTGCATTTTCCTTCTGTCTTACAGCAACAAAAATGTCAAGAGGTAAAAAACTAACCTACAAAAGGACTAGCTGGGCTGGAGGAAGATAAGTATGTTAGGATAGGCTGTGTGACCCAGGGAAGAAGCACAGGAGTGAAGGATCAGCCTCCTCATCTCTGAATCAGAGCAGCCCTTCCCCTCACTTTCTGATCAAAGGAAGGCTATCATATTTGAGAACACTGAGAAAAAAAGGGGTAGGTCCACTCTATTATAAAAGGCAACATTTAAGAGAAGACAGACTAACACTCCAGCATAACAAAATGGATGAGTAAATGTAGAATGCTATTTCCCAGACACCTCATTCTTTGAGCATATTCTAAGGATATGTCATCTTGCTTACTTAGCAACTGAATGCTACCATTCCAGAGCAAAGAGGTGTTATTTTTACTTCTCTATATGTGCTACTAACCAAAAAGATGAGACCACCCTCATCCTGAAAGTTTTTTCCTCCAACTTCTGCTATTGCACCTTTTTATATATTCTTCTCACTGATAAATATAAGAAATTACTCAATAACTTCTCTTTAGAGACCACATAAATAGAAGGCTAGTTAGGAGCAGCACAAATCATCTTAAAGCAGAACAAGCAGGGGGTTTACAAAAAGCAAGAAAAACGAAGTGCAGAACTGGAAAGCATTCAAGTCAGAATTTAGACTTTTTAGGAGCCCGTGTTTTAACAATGTCATTACAATCAAATCACAGCATAATCACAGAAGGAAATGTTTCCAAGCAAGTTTCCCTCACACTATTCCCAGAAGACCTGTCCCAAACATGCAAAAATAAAGGCAAGAAGCAGGAAATGTTTTAATTAGGCCTTTTACTCTATTAACTTAACTCATCTGGGAAATACCAGCAATAACTTATTCAGCCTAAATTGTCATTCTTTAATTGCTTTACTTAATAAAGGGCTGTCCTCAGTGCCCAGCCTTTCACAGCTGGCTTACAACCTGTTGTGGGCATCCTTTCTGGTAGGTTAAGGGAGCTCTGTTCACAAAACTCCCTCAACCTACCTGAAAGGGTGCCTACAACAGGTTGTAAGCCAGATCTCCTAAAGCTCCAGCTTTAGTCCCCATTTCCTCAGAGCATCTCGAAGCACTCATTCACGTGTCACAAACATGACCTAACTTCTCAGCATCATACTGAATCCCTGAGCTGCTGGGGAGGGAAGACAGGTAGAGGTGGATTAATGGCAGAAGAAGGAAGAAAGAATGATCATCCAAGTTCACCATAAGATAAAGTGTTTTGCCAGGTGCTCCTTCACCAAAAGGGTAACTGTCAGAATGAGCAGAAAAGACCAAAATGATCTGACAAACACCTGGTAGCCAGAGTGGCAAGGAACCCTGAAAAAGACACCTGTTAATTAATACACGTGTCATTCATCAGTTCAAACAGTTGCAAAACTATACTTGTCTTATAAAAGTGGTTTGCTTCCCCTCCCCAACAATATACACAGAGATTAATAGAAACAAAACAAGGAAGAGAGAAGCATCAACCAAGTTATGGGATGTGTGTGTGTGTCCTTAGTTACATAAATTTAGAGGCTTACAGAGCAAGCCATAAACATCTCACTACACAAGCAGGAGTCATCAGCATTCTCCCAGCAGCAGCAACACACTGCAGAGTAGAAGCTTGAATTCCCTCCAGCAGCTGACAGCACAGTAGTACATATGCAAAGTCTTCAGAGACAAAAGCCTTGCTTTAAAGTTGATCACACAATGCATCTCAAGACAGTTCGCCAACTTTATTGGAAAAATGTCAATGCATTATTGTTAAAAGCCTGCATATGTAAGTGCTTGTCTCATAAAAATCTGAATGGCATCAAGTTAACAAACCTTAGCAGGCCTTTTCCTAAATCCATGATATATTTTTAAATGCAGTTGTATTAAGGCAACTTTTAAATTACGGAGTGCTGTGGCTTGATAGAGAACTGCAGTGAAGGTATCTGTTGTTTTGTAATCAACTACCTGTGATCTCTAAGATGTGAGGAGAATTGCAGTGGAGGAGTTAAAGGTTTAATCCAGCTGTGAGGCTTTGATCTGCTAAAAAGACATTTTAGAGCTGAATCTGAAAAGGAACAGGGTTTCAGCCTGTTCTTTGTTCAGCCTCGCTCTGTTGCCTCACAAAACCTGCACATGCTAGACTTGTGGTGGATTTGACTGAAAAGTCTTTATTTTACCAAACATTTCCAATGTATTATCTTGCATAAAAACCTGCTATAAAAAAACATAATCATATAAAAAACCTTGTCATGTTCAGCACTCTAAGATTTCTTTCTTAATATGATTACTTATTTGAAAAACATAGAAGATGACAGATAAAAGAAGGAATTAGCAATAATATTTCAGTTAGCTTGTTTATCCCCCCTCACCTACTTTGGCAGCACTGGATTCTGAATTGTTTTCCTTGTGAAGTCACCAAAAGATAGTCAATCAAATTTCTAAAATATGTATCCTGTGTGTTAGAGTCACTTTCAGTGTGCTGGCCTGTCTTTTTTTTTCCTGCCCCCAAAATGGATCTTCCTTAAGAAAAGCTGAGTATAGATTCTCAAATGATCTAGCAATATCTGATATTTTTATATTCAAGCTACAATTAGGCTTCTATAAACCTATTGGTTTGCATATTTGAAACACCCTTTTTACACAAAAAATACCCCCAAGAAACTGAACACAAAACAGAACCTACCAAAACCCAACCAAACACAATCCCCCACCAAAGAGGATTATTACATGCTGGGTCATTATAATGATTCTAAAGAAGAAGTAGAAATTAGAAGGTTGTCTGGCCTGCTAAAATATTCAGACCCTTCAAACAGTAGGGCAGTGTTTAAATAGATGTAAAGAAATAGCAAGTGCCCTAGCTGCTACTCAAAGGATCCACATCATCAGCCACTATCTACATTCATTCCTAGAAATATTGAACCAAGAGTGATTTCTTGATATTTAAAATTACTTCATAGCCTAAAAAGCTTTGTGGTCATGATGCAAGTCCGATAGCTTTCCAAATAGTAAAAGAGAGAAGAATCAGAAGAATTATTTCATGGAGGTAAATGTTACTCTCATGTGAGCAAAGCTTATGCAGCAGACCAGGGCAATATAGAAGGGAGAACAGAAAACTGCATTCTACAGCTGGAGGAGGAGAAAGATTTTAAACAAAATTCAAAACAAGGCAGATCACTGAGGGGCAAACGCATCAGAAAACAGCAGCAAAACAATGCAAGGCCTGAACCCTGTTGTTAAAACTGTTGAATTTGTAAGTTTTCTATAATAACTTTTAGAAACATGCCTTTGGTTTTGAGCAGAATTGTGACACCATACAATGGGGAATAAGTTAGCCTGAAAGCACATTCCATCAGGCAAATACCTACCACAAGCATAACTAGCCTGCCACATAATACATATTTTCCTGTTCCTCAGTGGATGCTAATTGTTTGATTCAAACTTCCTCTAATGGCTGCAGTGCTGTCCCTGCCTCTGTTCCCTCCCAAACTGTAATCAACCCCTGGCATTAGCTGTTTAGTAAAATATCCCTTTGTATTTTCTGCTCTTCCACAGCTTTCCTGTGCCTGTATTATTCACTTCCATTTTCATCTCTCTCCTCCCCTGCCAAGTTATCAGACTAATACTGTCTTTATATCTAAGGTATCTTCAGTGTTTTCTTGATTAGAACAGTTGCTAAGTCGCTAAATTAAAATAATGCTAAAAAAAAGAAAAAATAGGAAGGTAAAAAATAATAAAGAGGTAGGAGAGTATCATCATTAGTATTACACCTAAAGATAAATAGTATCAGGGGCAGGAAAAATTTGAAGTGACAGAATATTATTTCAATGAAGGAATGAGAATAATAAGCTGCTCTTAAAATAGTACAGAACACCTGGAAACCATTCAGCAGTCTTTTTGAGCTTCAAGGAATGACAGAGATCAGAGGATGCAGACTGAGACAATCCTACAGGAAAAGCACAAAAGCAAGACTATGAACTATTAGTAACTCCAGAGCTAGAAATCTTGTGTCTTATCATTTTTCTTGCTTAATTCTGTAACCTGTTTACAAGCACAGAATCACAGAATGGGTCAGGGTGGATGGGATCACAGTCACGAGATCATCTAATCCAACCTCCCTGTTCAGGAAGGGTCATCCCAAAGCACACGACACAGGATTGCAGCCAGACAGTTCCTGAATATCTTCATTGAGGGGGACTCCACACTGTCTCTGGGCAACCCCCTCCTGTGTGTGGTCACCTGAATCAAGGTGTCCTTCCTTGTGTTCAAGTGGAACATTCTGCGCATCAGTTTCTGCCCATTACATCCTGCCTTATTGCTTGGCACCAGTTTGCACCACCACCATCCTCTGGACACCCTCCCTTCAGATACTTCTAGGCATGGATGAGGTCCCCTGTCAGTCTTCTCTTCTTGAGGCTGAACAGACACAGCTCCCTCAGCCTTTCCTCATAAAGAGAGATGTTCCAGTCCCTTCATCATCTTTGTTGTGCTCCACTGGATCTGCTCCCGGGACTCAGCATCTCTCTTGTGCTGAGGACTGGACACAGCACTCCAGATGAGGCTGGGCTGAGGAGAGGGGCAGGATCATGTCTTTGACCAGCTAAAACAACTCTTCCTGACACTCTCCACAACACCTTGGCCTTCTTGGCCACCTGGACACACTGCTGACACGTGGACAGCTTGGTGTCCACCAGATCCTTCCCCACAGAGCTGGTTCCCAATGGCTCAGCCCCAGCCTATGCTGGAGCCTGGGTTATTCCTCCCCAGGTGCAGGACCCTGCCTTTTCCTTTTTTAAAATTCAGATAGGTCTTCTCTGCCCATCTCTCTATCTGCAGATAACTGCAGAAAAGAAAAGGATTGAAAATCCTTAAATTACCTCTCCATGTTTCTGTTGCCATTCTAATCTCTCTCCCCAGTCAAATACATGAGTAATTATTTCAGCACCCCAGCTAGATCCTCTATATTGCAGCTTAAATTATTGAAAGAGTATAAAAATGTTACTTCTTGATTAAAACAAATTTTAATTAAATTAAATGTAATTCCATGGTTCTGGGCTCTGACAGGAAAGAAGGAAAAAAATTAAGAGGGGAAAAAAACCCTGTTGATTGAAATTCTGCAGGAATAGCTCAGACTTTTTTACAGCAAGAAGTTACTGCAGGAAATTACAACAGAAATCAGCCTTTTACATTGTGGGGCAAGCCATGCAGCAAAAGCTGTCAGAGGAACAGCAGGGGGCAAGTTCCAATCATCTTCATTCCCTGGAACCCTCAGTGGAGACTGAAGGGAACAGGAGGGTTAAACTGCCAAGCCTAGTTGATACTTTGCAAAGCCTTTATTTTCACACACTAGTTTACTAACAGCAAGAAAGATATGGAGAAATTAAGTAATTCTGTTTTGAGGTGGTCCTATCTTGGTGAACCTAACTGGAGATATCCCAGTGTCACGCCTTCAGAACCTCACAGGTTTTGTTACTTTCTAGAATCCCAGCAGCTTCTACATCGCCAAAATGGAAGTGAGAAGTATCACCATTGGGTTTTTTGTTGTTTGTGTGTGTGTGGTGATTGTGCACTCTCTTCACTGAATGGAAAAAAAAAGAGAAATATTTTCAATACTTACCAATGTGGTAAGTCTACAATGCACCCTAGTCTTGGGTATATTTATGAAAATACACCAGCTCAGGTCACAAAGTTTTCTATACATGAATGAATATGGGCACTTTCATTATCACTCCATCTGGAAAAGAGAAATTTCAAGCAAATCTCACAGAGAAACTCATCTTAAATATAGGAACTAACCCAAGTGTTATAAAGACAAATAGAGAGACAGTGGATTAAAGTGGTGCCAATCCTTTGAATAACCTTCTAAAATTCTGGGGTTAGAGATTCTACTAGTGATGATGAAGCAAATTACACCCAGTGTCATCAAAAACTTGCATGTGTTCAGTCTGTGCCATCTCACACAAAGTACTCTAGAGGGAATTATAGTTATGTATAATGTTTAAAGAGCTCACATGAGGCTGTGCACACCGTAACGTGATGTTGCATGCTGCAGCAAAACCAAAAGTTAATTTGTTTTTATATATATAATCTTTATATTTTAAAGATGAATAAATAATCAGGCATTTCTGTTATCATCCCCTGTGCCTTGAAATTTTTGTAAAAATCAGGTATCTGCCTCAGTATGTGGAGTACAAGAACTTGAACTTATTCCATTCCCTCTGCAGTTCAGCCACAAAAGAGCTCGTTACAGTGGGCAACAAATTTTTAACATGTTGCTTTATCAGAGGCTTGTCATGGGAAATAAGTTAAAGTAATTTATTTAATAAGATGCCATGATAGCCAATAACATTTCAACAGGAAGGTTGCTCTTGGACTAATTAAAACTAAAGCTTTTGAGACCTTTGTGCTCTTCTCCCCCTATCCCCCCCACCCAACTGCTTTCAAAGGCATGAGAGATGAAGAGTTTTTCTCAAGTTGTTTACTAAAGGTAATTTGATAGAGTTTTGAGCTCTACTAATGAGCTCATGTGTCTTGCATATTAAATATTATGATAGAATAACTCTGCGAATACTGGTCTTTGGTCCTTGGACTACATAAAGAACTGATCTTACAAAGGTCCCAACACTCCCTCTATGCCTTGTGACTTAGTATTATAATATTAATATTTCTATTCTATTTTTCCTGCTTGCATTTTTGTCTCTCTGGACATGGCAGCAGGTTATATTTTAAAAGTTGTGTTCATTTTAGTGCATGTATTTTACTGTAGAAAAAACAGAGAAAGTTTGCCTTAAATTTAAAGTATTAACTTTATTTTTGTATTTATTATGAGAGACAACAAGATTAAACAGAAAAAAAATATGGAAAGTATTTTAAATTTTATCTTTGTTTAAAATTGACAAGTCTGCTGCTAAATTTACCAGGCCAAAGACACTGTCCAAAGTTTCTCTTATTGTAGGTATCCCTGACTAGTGAACAAAAACCACATTCTGGTCTTGTCTGATCCTACATGCTCCAAATATCTCACCCCGACAGTGAAAGGTCAAGAAAAAGAAAAAAAAAAAACAAAAAACAAAAAAACCCCACCACAACCAAAAAACCAAACAAAAATTAGTTGTATGGTCTGTTTAGCTGTTTAATTCCATGATACATTATCACACAAACATATATTAGAATGGATATTTGTGACTGAAAATGATGAAGGTTAATCCAAGATTCTGTTGAAATAAAGTTCTCATATGAACAATTTTTTCTTGCTCTAGCTTTGGTAATTTTTACTCTTATAAGAATGGGAGCGGAGAGTAGGAGGAATACAACATAGTTGAGTTTTACCTGCCATAGTTGGTATAAAATTCCAACTGAAGTAACAAAAAGGCATTAAACTCTTACTTTGAAACACAATAACAATTTCAGTCATTAGTAATTTACTTATTTTATGACTAAGATGTAATAATAAAAAAAAAATTGAAATTCTGCCTTCTCTTTTATGATTGCTGAAACAGAGGTATATCTTAATATAACATGCAAATAATACAGTGTTTACAGACTGTATGGGTTTTCTTCTCTTTACATAGGTACATCCCACAGATAGTTAATATTTAATAATCTGCAAGTAGAATATGTCAGGATATATATATATATATATAAACATAAATAGCATCTAATCTTAAATGTTTTATTGAACACTGTTTCATAGAATCTTGCTGAAGTAATTCCTATAGCAGGCTGGTTGGAGCAGAACTCCAGCATGAGAGGCACACTACATGTAAATAATGCCTCCAACTGAAAGCTTTTACTGTCTCCTGAAATACCAGCCATACATAACTAATTTTTCCTCATTTTTAAAGTTAAATGGGGAAAAAAAAAAGGAGAATAAAAGAATTATCTCACTTCCAAAAGGAAAAATCTCCCATTTTTTCTTTTCCCAAAATATATCTCATGAACAGAAATTTTAAAGATATTTTAAGGGATACTGTTCTTATTCAAACTCAGATATCTAAGATTTTTTTTTTCCTTAATATTTTAAGCACCTGAAGTTCCTAAGAATATTTGTTTCTGGTCAAGTATTATAATCAGAGCGACAGATTTACCAAGAAAATTCCTATCTCCAGCTTTTCACAGCCTTTTGGGTTCACATTCCAGATCCTTTTTCAAAACCAGAAAATGAACTTTTGAAAAGCAAGAGTCATTATTAGCCAAAATCAGAAAGTCAAAAAATGATAATTTTCAGCAAGTTAATTTCCAACTTAAAAAGTGAGTTTTCATGTGCTCTACTATTTTGACATGTTTTTCTTAAGACTAACCCCCTACTTTCTGCCAATACATGATATTTATTTTAAACAATTACAAATTATATATTACAGATCCTTTTAAATATTTAGTTTGATTTGAAAATTTATTACCCAGACCAGTTAATGCTCTCATTTATCCAGAAATGTCTTTCCATTTTACCGGATTAATTTCAAGTCTCTAGCATGCAGGCAAAATGAAATAAGGGGTTTGTGAAAACAACAAGGAAATATTTTCTTGCGATTGTTAAAGATCTTTTTGATTTCCCAGCAACGTGATTTCTGGAGATTCTAGCAGATGCACTTGTTGGTTTGCTGCAATGCTAACACACCAAAAAAACCTTCAGGTGCCACGAGCCTGGATCCTAAACAGGGCATGATTGTCATGGAATGCTCAGGTCCATTTTGCTCCAGTTTTTGAGATCACAAGGGATGCATTCTGCTGTCATCACTCACTGGTGAGCTTTTCTGCCACTACTCCTTGAGCTGCCGTTTTCCACACCCACCTTTAAGGTTCATCAGCTACAGGAATCACAAATCATGCAACCACACAGGTGGAACTGACACTTTTAGCCCCTTGCAATCACTCCACGGTAGGAACAGTCATGGTATCTTTTGGAGACAGGCTGAAGTATGATTAAGGAAAGAGTCACAGGCTAACTACTTTTTGTGTAAAAAATTGATCCCAAAGTGGTTTTTCCAACCTTTTTTTAGTCCATGTCTTAAAGCTGTTATGTGCTTAAATAGGGGATTAGGAGAAATGTGTTTGCCTGGTCACCCACAGAAAAATGCTCTGTATAAAAGTTGCATGAAGGAGTAGCACAACTGAAGAAAACAAGCAAAGAAAAATAAAACAGCAATCACTCAGCCCCCCTTAAAACCATCAACAACAACAAAGCCCTAAGCAAGCAGGGAAAAAAAAAATAAAAAAACAAACACCCACTTAAGCTAGGGAAAATTCATAACTGCTTATGCCAAATTCCTGAAAAGTAAATTCAGTATTTTTGCTACATTAATATTTTGAAGCAAGGTAATGGAGGAAAAGCAACAATTTAACAACTTTACTACAGGCTTGACTCTTATTATGTCAGAAGGTGTACATCAGGCAGTTTACTAATACGTAATCTGGAATGAAATATTTATTAAATGAAAATTTTCCAGGGGAAACAATATAACTTCTTGTGACTAGCTGGGATTCCTAAAGATCAGAAGTAATTTGCATTTCATCCAAGATATCGAATACCTCTGATTTTACACCCTTGAATAATAAGTACTATTCTGGGATACCAAATCATACACCAAAATATGGCTCATATTTACCATAATTTCAGCAATTCACAACAGTTAAACTAATCCATCCACCAGCCAGTCCTGGGTTCAAACAATATAGCTGTGTCTGTAATATCTGAGCAATAAAGTGAGAAAAATAAAAACATATTTAAATAAAAAATGTAAGAAAACCATCACTGTCTCTAGCACAAATCCCACATTCCTCTTTAAACAAATTGTTTTACCTACTGACCAAGAACCATCTGTTCATGCCTCCTGCTCCCTCTGCCCCTCCTCCTTTCTTTTTTGTTAAACAAAATCTTTCTTTTTAACCTTTTGAGGCTAGTTCACTATAATTAGCACAAGCTAAAAGTAGCAGATATCACACAATTTTTTGCAAAGCAGGAGCAAGAGGCATTCTGAAATGACCCAACCCAGCTCTTGAATAACATTCAACTGAGTCCATTACAGAGACAATAAAAGTTCAGGGTCTGGCTCAAAGCAGACATGTAGTCCAGCTGTATGTGGCAGCTAACTCTCATAATCTTGTTTCAGATATTTTTATTGCCTCAAGCATTACAATCTATTGAGCTTCAGCCAAAAAGTCTAGTTTCTACAATTTCTTTCCCTTGTAGTAGGAGTGAGAAACGTATGCTTGAATGACACAAGGTCATTCACCAAAAAGGGAAATAAATCAAGGAAACTTGTCTCCTCTTCAAGTTAAAATTCTGTCTTAATAAAGCCTTTCTTTCAGCTGCTCATCTAAAGTACAATCTAAAGAAGCTGTGTCTCCCCATAATGTAAAGGTGAAAAAACGATTAATTATTTTCATAAATTCATAGGGAAAGATAGTCTGATCCTTCCTGAAGCACTGAGGGTGCACCATCTAAGTAATTTCTCATTTTAGTGGGCTTCAGTAAGAATGTCTGTGCTGGACTGATAAATAGTTGATAAAAGTTATCCAGACATTTGTTGCTGATTTCTAAAATCTTCTGTGCCTGCTCCATAAAAATAAGGGTCTTGGCCTATTATTTATTAGTAATATGTCCTTCAAGTAACATGGGATAGTAACTTGCTTGAATGATCTTAGTTCAATCAGCAGAAGGAAACCATGGGGAAAAAAAGCATGAAAATGTGATCTTGATAAACCAAAAATCTATTCATTAAGTTTCTGGTTATTTTCTTACTTTTCTCTATTATCTCTTCTCAAGCCACTCTAACCATGACAAGAATGTTTATATGCTAATGTGTGCATATGCATATTCATTAATATTCTAGCAAGTAAAATATAAAAAACAGAGACATATATTCTACAAAACAAAGTTGGTCTGAATACTGAGAAAAGGGAAGTCTACAAGGTTTGCATTTCAAATGTTAAATTAGAAGCATACTCATTAGAGTTTCCAAAGAAAAGTATTCCAAAAGAAGTAGGAGGTGCATGAGCAAAAGCCACACAACAAATTATTTGTCAGCTCCAGTTGGAAATTATGTTTTTTATTTTAATGGAATAGACATGATTCCAATTTTTGTACTTTGAAGACTATTTCTACAGCTGTGGCATTACAGAAGTGAACAAATGCTGGATGAATACAGCAGACAAGAAATGTTTTTTCCAGTCAGTGGGAACTTCACTGGGCTGCCACAACTTCTCAAATAGGGGAGAAAGCAGCTCAGCCACTCCCTGGACAGCTCCCTCAGCACCTGCAGATGCATGTCATCAGGTCTCATGAAGCCAGGACCTCCAAGGTCCTTCGGTGGCCTCAAACCTGATCTTCTCCCACAGTGGGTGATTGCTTCTCCTCCCAGCCCCTGCCTTTTGGGCAGTGTGGTTGGAGCACTGGGCAGTGGAGAAGGATGCACAAAAGTGCACCAAGTAACTCAGATTTCTCCATGTCCCAGGTAACAAGGTCTCCTGTGTCCTTACAAAAAGAGCCCAGGTTTTTTCTATTCCTCCTTTTATCACTGACATGTCTATAGGAGCTTGTTTGATTGCTCTTGACACTCCTGGCTAGGTTTGACTCTATCAGAGTTGAATGGATAAATGTGGTATGTGTGGGGAGTAGGTTGCTTGGGCTTACTTGCTTGCTTTGTTTTTGGGTTTGTTTTTTTGTTTGTTTTTAAGATATAAAGATCTGTATTAATAACATACTGTATGAGGTCAGAGTACACTTGATAAGAGAGTATCACTTGACTGGTGGGAAAAGAGGGAGAAAAAGAAAAATCTCTATCCTAAGAATTTCCTAGAGTAGTTCATGGCTTTAGCTTGTTTTTGGTAGTCAGTCCATATACTTGCACTGTTGATTTATTTCACTATTAGAATTTGCTAACTAGGGATGCTGAACTGTCTAACTTTTACTGTTCACTTCAAACTCTTCTTATGAACAACTGAACCCTGTGAAGATGTCAAAAGAAGAAAAATCTTACAAGCTTATATTCTGTTTAGTGGACTGTAAGCAATATAAATATTAAACAGACTGTGCATCTTAAGTATGCTGTGAATGAAGATTCAAAATACTGAAAGGAAAACCAGACAAAACAGCAGAATGGCTTTGAATACAATATAAGGGCTTGCTTGTTTGTTTTCTCCAAATAAACTATTTTCTTTAAATCAAACAAGGGAAAATATAAGACATGATGCACATCTTAAATGAGAAATCTAAGACAGCTTCTAAGAGATCTTTTGTTTATATTATTATACTACATTAGTATAATACTTATAGGTAGTTTTACTGGTCATCATTTGGGCAAACAAATTATAAGACATTGTCAGATCACAAACAGTGGAAGAAAGAATTCTTGTCAGTAAAATGCCAAATCAAATTATGAAGCACATACATTTTAGAGAAGAACTTGGAGGAGGAAATAAATACAACTTCCAATAGAAATCTTTGAAATCATGTACTTAATAAAAACTCCCAGAAATTACAAGTGGTGCAGTCTTCCATAGAGGTTTACTGTGGCATTAATTTATATGAAACTAAAGTTGAAAAACATAATTAAAACAAAAAAAAGAGTCAAACTGGAATGCCAGGGGCAGCAAGTCTCAGATACAGTCAGAGATTTTAATGTGCCATAAGTAGCCATAGCTTTAAGCTCCTCTGACCCTTGTTGATTTGAAGTTTCTTTTACTACAGCTATTATATCATTGGAGTTGGAAAAACCTCATGTGTGGGATATGGACAGAATACTGATGATGTAATTCATGATTATGGAGATGGAGATTGTAATTGCTGACTTTTAAAAATAGCAGTAGCTAATTCCCCCATGACCTCTTTGAGCCAGTGGAAGCTGCTGAAGGAGATATCTTCATAGAGTAATTAGGAAGCTTGGGGATATGACTCTCTCAGGAGGTTATCTTAATTTTATATTTTGCTGTTTGTACTGCAAATTTTAATGCACCTAATAATTCCTTTTTTTAAGCATTATGATGCATCCACTACAAGACTGATGAGAGGAGAAAGAAAGGTGGGGAAAAAACAAAGGTAGCAGAATGGGAAATACAGATCTCCAGTATCTAGTGAGATTAAACCTTCCACTATTACAATGCAGACAGGGAGTTTTAGTGAGGCACATCCACAATGCCCAGCCTGACATCAAACCACATCAATAAATAAACTAGTTGAGAAAATATTGTATTTGACAGTGTTCTCTACAAGCCACAAGCTGAGTACTGTGCAATGAGGAAAGGAAAGCAGTCACTGGTAAAAACATAATAATGTTGAATAAAAGTCCCATCTTCAGGAGCAAAAACATAAATTATTCCACTTCTCTTTCAAGAGACATTTTTCTACTGTGATTCAGCTTCAGTTTCATTGAAAGCTCTCAATTTGGATTTCTTTGTGGAGCAGACAATGACTGAGTCCAAGTAAATTAACAGAAATGTGAACCTCTCTCAGGTGAATTTAAACTCATATAATCCTAATTATTAATTAAATGCTGGAGGTTACCATCACTTACCTCATTTCACCTCTACAGGTGAAATAAATATAGATGAACTGAAATCTGATTTATCCAACACAATTTCAAAATAACTATTTGTTTCCACGGGAAATATTTTCTAAATGATAGTTGAACAATCTTTTTATGAAGACCGTGTATGACATAATTTTTAAGGCTCAGAGCAAAGTCCAGTCAGCTCCAGCCCCTTGTTATGTTGAGAACCACATCACAAAACTCCTTCATTAAAAGGTAAAATGGCTAGTTTTTGCTAACTATAGAGGTTCAAAAGGAAGGATGCCAAGGTATATATAGAAAATTCTTACAACTGCATTAATTTTTTTACAACCACCTTGGTTTTTAAGTGAGGAAAAAGAGTTCTAATATGTCAACATGGGAGTCTCCACCATTAACTATGGAAATTGATGAAGACTGCAGTACCTCAGTACTTAAGAGATTACAGGCCAGGCTGTTCAGACACAAAGATTTGTAATTTGTCACTGACACGGTCATCTTTGCATTACAAAGTACTCCAGGCTTTCTATTCCCACAGATTAGCACCCAAAATTATTCCTATAAGATACCACAGGAAAAGTATGAGACAAGAAAAGTTTGCCTTTCTCTTAAGTAATAAATTATCTTTGTTTTCATCCTCACCCCTCTGTGTGTTCTTGAAACAAATCTATTTAGAAGTTTCACCTTCTGAAATGAAAGCAAAAACTCTTGGAGAGTAGTCAGGAGTCCACAGGGCAAACACCAGATTCTTTAATGAATTATAAGAAAAAATCCCTAGAAAGTAGACATCTAGGAATTATTCAAGAGCACAAAGTTCCCAGAAGTTAAAAATTTCACATAATCACTTCTACTTGAAATAGTTAAGACACTGACAATTCCACCTAACCTAGGAGAAAACTTGAAGTCTCTGACTTTTTTTTTTTTTTTCCCTCTGTATCTGCCCAGATCTGGACTAGCTACAATAAAGGAGATAGCCAAGATGCAAAGGGAAGCACTTTCAAGGTACTGGATCTCCCATGTATCACAATTATTTTTACATTGGGTGTCACACATTAGATTATGTGAATATATAAAGTGAGTATAGATGATACTCTGTATCCATGATCACTGGCAGAAAATGTAGATAAAAAATATACTGCCATAACAGTGCCTAAAGAATCAGAAGTTTCATAAAAATTTTCAAACAATAAAATACATCCAAAGAAACAAACCCTAAGGCACACAGAAGAGATTTGTGATGTTAGTGTGTTTCTACAGACCTAAACAAACACAAAAAAACTTAAGGTTGTTTATTGTCTCCAGAGAATCATATTGAAGCTTCAATGGTAACAAAAGCAAGACACACTGCTCACATTTTTAATTCACCGTAATGCAGCTGTTTGGAATTAAGTCAGAAATTACAGTGCCCATAAGTCTGCCCATCATATTATTTTCTGCATTGTTGTTCCTGATAATACCTCAAGGTCTTCCTTCAGAGCGCAGAGAAAATCACAGATGTTTTTACTACAGTCTTATTCTCTCATACCATCAATACAAAACTCCATTTTTCCATCAACAAAAGAGGAACAAAATAATTCACCCATAAATTTTTTATTACAACAGTTTCCTTTAGAAAGGGAAGTCATACTCTTGCACATATCTACCATCAGTCAACATTCAGGTTCATCTAACATAATCTGATTATGTTATTTCTAATTAACAGAGATAACTACAAGAATTAAAATTAGCCAATCATTTTCTGTCTCTATCTTATGTGTACCCTGTGCATAGCCATACAAAAAAAAACAAACAAACAAAAAAAAACAAACTCAAATTAAGTGCAACAACAACTTTTGTCACAGAAAATGGCTGCAATAACATGAATATTTAACAAGCTAAAGTCAAGGTAAACCAGCATCCACTGCTCTCTCCCTGACTACACAGCCCAAATTCTCTTCACACTATGTAAATACATTGAATAGTCACAATTTTCCCTGGGTAAATCCGTACAATCTCACTGTACCTATGTATGGCGAGATGGTGGCAGTGGCAAGTTCTGCCAACAGAAAAATCATGATAATGAATTGCATCCAGGGTCTGTCCAGGACATCTGCTCAGGAAGAGCAGAAAACAAAACCAGAGTGGCCTGTAATACATCCATGAGCAACCATCAAGATGTGAGAAAAAACTGCTCACAGTGTAGGTGCAGAGTCCATGCAGTCAGCAAGTCAGAGGCACCAAGAGAGGGAACAGCTCACAGGGAGCTTGGGCTCCCAAACCTGTGAGCAAGGCATAGGTGTGGGTGCCACAGCTGGGGCTGGGAGGAGCAACTGAGGCTCATTCACGTCATCAGGCCCTGAGAACGGATCAGCTGCTTCATCAGCCTGGAGAAAAGGCACCTGGGAGACCCTCCAGCAGCCTCTTAGTATGTGAAGGGGACCTACAAGAAAGCCAAAAAGGGATTTTATTTTTTTTTAACAAAGGCATATAGTAATAAGTAAATAAATAAAACCTAAAAATATAGGGGTTTGTTTTTGTTTTTTTGTTTTTGTTTTTTTTTTTTACAAGGGCATATAGCACTAGGACAAGGGGAGATGACTTCAGTCTGAAAGAGGGCAGGTTTATCTTAGATATTGGGACAAAATTCTTCACTATGAAGGTGCTGAGGCACTGGAACAGAGCTCAGAGAAGGGAGAAGAAGGCCTCTACACAGGGATGCAGGGAGGGCATACGTAGTGAAAGAAGGGACAGACTAGCCAGGAGAAGTGCAGGCACATTTTCTGAGTGGGAATGTGCCACAGCACACATCGACGTTGAGACAGCCACGATACACAGAGTATCATCACACAACTTCAGAAGGCTTCAACCCATACAGAGTAACACCTGCCCTTCTTGTTTTTTAGCCCAACTTTTTATCTCCTCATGGTAATGCAGTGCCCCTGTGTGCCCTCTGTTCCCTTGGTGGTTGCTCAGTGCCCCTGGGCACTCCATGGCTCAGTGCTGTCAGTGCTGCTCCCCTGCTCCTCACAGCTGCAGCCCCACTCCCAGTCACCACCAACTGTGTGCCTACACGACTGGACAGGGTTAGGCAAGCCAGAGCTCAGGTGGAGTTGGGACAGAAGGACATGAAAAGCAACAAGAGTGGTTCTAGCTAAAAAAGGCTAAGAAAATCACAGATTAATAATAGAGTCATAGAAGGTTAGGGGTTGCAAGTGATGTTAAAGATCATTTAGTTCTAACTCTCCTGCCATGGGCAGGGACTCATTCTACTAGACCAGGTTGCTCAAAGCCCCATCCAACCTGGCCTGTTCTTTAAGTGCAGCTCTGCTGCCAGAAGCCACACATTCCCATCTTGGTAATCCATCGACTCCTCTGTGCACAGCCATTTCCAGTACTTCCCACCCATGATGGGACTTAGGCTCTTGTTTCTGCAGTCTAAAATTCCATCATTATGGCTCATCCAGGCTAGTAGTGTGCAGTCTGGTTATCTCCTCTCAAAGCTCCTTTACTGGGTGACTCAGGGCCTCAAGGACAGCCCTCCTCCCAGAGGGAAGGACACCCTCAGCACACCCCAGGAGAGGCACCAGGCACTACCTGCACACTCCCTGCAGAGCTGCTGTGCCCAGACAGCTGCTGACTTGTGGCAAGCCTGCTCTTTGAGCAGGCTCAAAGAGCTTTCAGCAGAGTTTCTAGAACCCCTTGCAAATTAAAAAAAAAATATATATATAAAATCCTGTAGCAGCAACCAGTTGGAAAGAAAAAGCGTGGGCTCTTCCAAGAACTGCTGACAAAAACTGACTGTCAGAGCTGGTAGAAGCAAAAGCCTCCAGAAGCCACCCCTCACCTGCAGCAGCAGGCTGCCAGAAGTTCCCCCAAGAAAGACAATCCCTGCTGAAGAAACATATGGAAGAAATTCCCTGAAGAAGAAGCCTGGAAACTGCTGTGACAACTGTTATATCTCTACTATCTGATTCCCTAATTGCACTTAAGAGCAGGCACAGTGAGAAGTAGTTGTTAGCACATGGGTGTTGTGAATTAATTTAAATATGAGGAGTTTTCTCAGAGCTAGCCCACAGTCAAATTTTGTGTGTTGGAAAGGGAATATTTTCTTAAGGATTCTGTGAGGCTTTCATAACACAGAGATCTGTTCAGGGAATGCTGGCAACTAGAATTGAAATAGAAAACAAAAGGTGCAGATAAAGCCATGGGTGGTTTCTGTGCCTGTCACAACCACACCACAGAATCCCTGAGGATTTCTTGTAAGGCTCACAAGACCCTCTACAGTCCCACTACTAAAAAGCTCTGGAAGTCCTTGGGAAAGTTTACAGGAGTGTCCACACAGGCAGTCCTGTCGGATTTTCAATTGCCTGTAGCAGCTCACTCTGGCATCTATTAAACATAGAGGTAGTGGAAATGCACAGAAATAAACTGCATGTGGAAACAGCCAATGGCTATGTTTATATGAGTGAGTAGCACTGCACAAATAAAACAGTTTTGAGGAGCAAAACAACTGTGTTGACAATGAGACATCAAAATTTCTTGTGCTTTGAGAGCTTTTAATTCAGTTCCATTCTTGGTTTTATGAACTACTTACTATTGGCAGCTACAGCACGCTAGGTATATTCCCGGAGTGCACCTGCTCCAATGATTTCAGCTGAAAAAGACCCAGTTCATGCTTTCATACTCTGGGTGACTGTTCAATGACATGAACTGGCAGCAGAGAGGAGATCTGTTTCAAAAAATTCAAACCCAAATGTTCATATAGTTATGCTCATATTTTTTAGAAGTGCAAAGGATTTTTCTGCTCTCAACGCATCTAACTCTACAACCTTTTAATTGTTTGGACTCCTTGGATGATAATATTGGCCTGTTACAGACATTATGTAGTTTTTAGAGAAATTCCTTGTCCTTCCCAGGCTGCCTTCAGACACTGAGTGTAATGCTGTTATGGTTTGTTAGCTCAACTCTGCCCGTGGGCTGAAGCAGTTTGGTTATCCGTGTGACCTTGGAGCAAAAAACCCAGACATCCATGTAGGGGAGTGCTGAATGTGGCATACATAATGTGTTCTGGCTAGCACTGAGCTGGCCATCAATCATTCATTGAAATTGTCCCAAAAATTAATGCTAGGAACCATTTGCACCCTAAGCATGTTGTGCCAATGACAAACAAGATCTTTCAGGGTTCAGTGCCACCACAACTCTTAGCACATGTAAAGTTTCGAAACTAAAACCTGTGGTTTGCAGCATAGTTCCTTATACATTTCCAGACACTGAGCATATCAGTGAACATATCAGAGGGATGGGGTTGGATGAAAACTGGGAGGTCCTCTTTGGAATCCAGAAAAAAGCAAGATATAATACTGCATATTTTTAAATGCTGGTGAGATTTCCTGTCTAGAGATTAGATTTTCTGCTCAATCCTCTTAAGAAAGAATAAGTATCTAACAATTGTATTTTACCAGTAAGAACTCTCTGCCTGAGAGTTCACAAGAAGTTATCTAATTATGCATTGTTTATATAAAACTCTAGATATCTCTTAGGTAAAATTAATCCAACCAAGAAAATACATGATATAATTTAAATTGATAGTGTTTTTTATATACTACATTTTCCCACAACTATAAACAATTTTTCAAACTTACTGCAGGCTATGGGTTACTCAACTATGTATTTGTTAGCTGAAAGCATTTTTAAACCACAGAACTTTTCCATTTTGAAATTCTGATTTAACTCTTCAGAAGAAGCGATGAACAAATACTCTATATCAGACTTTCACCACTACACAGGTTCCTGTCAAATCTGTTTTAATGATTCGGATTATGATGCATGAACTTCTCTTTCCTTTGTCATCTGAATTTATTGCAATGGTAAATAGGTACTCTGTGTTGTTAAAATGCTCCTGCTATGGAAATAACTTGTATTTTTAATCCTTGAACAGTACTTAGATACTATAATGACACAAAATATTTATATTGCATACAGAAATGTTGGATGCCAGAGCTTGGTACGCCTTTTCTATGAAAGGCCTGTTATAGCATTGCTTTCTACTTCAAATATCACTATAGCCACTGGACTTCTCAAATCAGCTTTTTACAAACACTGCCAGAAAGGTCTTGAATTGCTGGAATAATGCCATTCAAACATGGTAGCGATTCTGTCTTTTTCATCTGCCTCACAGAAAACTTCAACTGTAACAACTACCAGCTAATAAAACAGTACCCCACTTAAGAGAACCTCTCCAGGAAAATCTTTATAGATGCTTATAGACTTTAGCAATCTATAGTTTAGATTACACGATGGAGAGTGACAAAACACAGATCAGGCAGTCAAAACACTCTTACTGTTGCTTGTGGACCTAAAAGAACAGAAGAGTCTAGACAATAACTGAACACCCTTTTAAATATTAACACAAATGAAGGCATTTCAACTATTTCCCAGCATTTTTCCAGCTGTTTGGTTTTTTTTTCTGTTGTTTCAAATCTCACATTTTGATTTTATTTTCCTCTTGACACTGCACTGTGATATTGCCTCTTTGAAAATTGCAGACAAAGTGAGACAGATGTCTTGAATGTGGAATTACCAGGGGAATAGTTTCTCAAGATGCTATGGGCAGCAGGTGTAGATCTCAGAACTCTCTGCCTCTTCTGCTGTGGGAGATCTGTTAATAATGTGCATAACAAGTAGAGAAAATCAGATACAAGGTACTACAAATATCCAGACACATTTGAGAAAAACACTGGGAGAGAAAGTCAAAACAGTATTTGTGAATTGGGTCTGCTGTTTACCAGAGCTAACAGACAATTGCTCTAGAGAGCACAGTACCTTTCTCTGCTGCCCTAAAATAAAAAAAAAGAAATTATTATGTCATAGATAGGTAGAAGAATTATAAAAGAAAGGCCTTATGAAATCAGGCCTTGCTTGGCTAAAATTGCCAAAGTTGACCTGTCATTTCTTCTAAGTGCAGCTAACAAGCAATTTGCAAGTTCCCATGTGAAGCTATTTTGCGAATGAGAAGTTCGTTTAACACAACAATCTATTCTGAGAGTGAAAACCAAATGCACCTGTGTAAACAATAAAATTGGTTCCATGAGAACCCACAAAGGAGAAATGTAAACATACCTAGAGAGACAAAATTTGACAGACATATACAATAGCCCTTACTGACCACTGAACTGACTTTCACTGTATTGCTGACCAATTACTTCTGGTTTAACACAGTGACTTCTGACATGTCCTACAAATAGGAGCTTTGTGAATAAAGAATTGGCTTTCTGCATGAAGAAAATGGAATCTCAGCTGATTTATTCCAACATTATTATAATTGTATTATAAACAGTAAAGAAGGACATCTGTTTCTGTATTTCTTTTTATCAGTTATTAAACCTAGTTCCCCCTGCCCCCCTTTTAAATTTCTGTGGCAGGAGATTGGTTTTCCTTTCTTCTGTTGGACAGAAAATGCTAGAATTTATTGATAAATTTGTTGTGTTGTTGTTGTTGTACATCTTAATTACATTCAGAAGATTTTCTATACTTTTTTTTTTTTTTGCACACATGGTAAGTTTGAGCATATTGCTTGTAAGGTAATCAAACATAATCAAATATGTGGTTATTAGCTGTAAGATAATGAATGAGGAAGAATGTGTTACTGTGTTTTTAATCATTGTGGAATCCAGATGATAACATTAACCAAAGGAGCCCAGCTCAAAGGTTCTCTAATACCATCTGAACTGTACTATCAATTTATACTATCAATTTAACTTAGCTTGCTGTGACTCATACAGGTTAGAAGAAATTAATTTCTTTTGGATAAATTTGTAGTTTCAAAAATAAAACTTTTTAAACATTTTCTTTCTTGAACCATAAACCTCAAATAAAAATTGGTAGCAGTAAAACAGCAAGTTACTTTTGCCAATATGCACGCATCAACTTTATGTCATTAAGATGGAGAATTGTTATTTTATAGTATTGATTTTTAAGTTCTCTTTCATAATTTTTATTGGCCTGGCACAGTCTTATTTTTCATATTATAAAGTTTCCAAAAAAGCCTCTGTTCTGGGCTCTGGTACAAGCCAACTTACCCTGTAATCACCAGTCTTCTTATGCTACCAATAGTGAGATGGAAAATCCAGAATTTAAAAGAAGAAAAGTTAAATCTGAGACATACATACAACACAGAAAAAAAATGCCTTGTTTTTTCATTAGTGACATTAGTTTTTGAGAGCTCAGATGATGTCTGGGAAAATTCTTTTCCTGAACTAATTTTCTTGACATCGCTTAGCATTTCCTCCCATTCACAACTGTAAAATATCCCTAAGGACATCAACAGGATTACTGATAGTTGTTACCATTGCCAACATTGTCATCATCAACTGTTCAACAGATTTAAAATTTCTTTTAATTTAAATGAGGAAAACAGGTCAGATACAGAGTCCTGGTGTCATTCAGCTGCAATCTCCATCACATATTTGATAACTATTCTGCTTCCCAGTTTTATTCAACTCAGGAATCTGTGACTGACAGTATAAAAGACCAAAACTATTCCATGAAAAGTAGGCAATTAAATTTATCCCTGATGCCAAGAGAGGATCCAGTATGGAAGAAACATGAGTCAAGGTTTCAAGCCACAAAACTACTGCACCCGTTTAAATACAGTCTTGACTTGAAAGTCTTGACTTAAAGCAGCCTGTAAAGAATCCTTGAATTAGCTATGTATGAATCAGTAATAACAAGGAAGAGAGCAGTTTAGGATAGTCAGCCACTTCAGCTATTTTAGTTGATGTATTAGTCTTAGAGAAAAAGACCTTTTACATGTAAAGTGCACAATATACCAGGTGAGAAGTGAGGTGAGGAGAGTGGCCTTGTAAAGGGAGAAAACTGGAAGCAAGGGGAACATAAGGGGAACAGGGGAGAAGGCTGAGAAACAGGAAGGTAATGATATATGGTGTGATATAGGGAAAAGAAAGGATAAAAATGTGCTGTTAAAGACTAAGGAAGATGTGGCGAGGCACAAAGAGACAATAACCTCAACCTGAAAATATACAGTTTGTTATTTGGAGTCATGCTCCAATGTTTTTGAACTCAAGTCCACTGAGGCCACCTTTGAATTCCTCAAAGAGGAAGAAGACTTCCCCACTCTTTGTCCTCAAGCAATCCTTTGCCTTCTCTGTGCTGCTGAAAGATTGACAGGATGGATAATGGTATTGTTCATTTTTCAAGTATGCATTAATGCCATTGACTTAACTTGTCTATTTTGAAGAGCTATTAGAGCTCCTTTGTGCTGTATCTATAGGTTGTATTGTGGGTTGTGGCACATCCTGCACAGCACTCTGCCTCCCTCACCCTGCTGCTATCTGGCTGTCAACTTTATTGTAAAACATCAACAGGAAAGATGTGTGCCGTATTTTTGTCTTTGCAGAGAGACCACATTATGTTAGGCTGCAAAATAATTACATGACATTCTCTGCTTTCCAAATTCAGGATTATCTGGCCTGTGCCTATGGCACTAATGCTACATCTGCTGGTGATATACATGACAGCAAGAGCAGGGGCTGATTTGCAGTCTCAGGAGCTATCAAAACTAGCAGCACTGAAAACACAATAATTATATTAATTGGGCAATGTCTCTACAGCACAAGCTTTAGCTTTGCCTTAGCATTTAATAACTTCTCTCATATATTGGTTATGTCAAATATGAAGGGAAGTCAGAAGAACTCCTTGGTGTTTTGGCCTCATAGTAGGTACACTAAGAACCAATTTGAGGTGGTCAAAGTCTTTACAATATGTCAGATGACAAATTTCCACCAAAGTTAGAATATTCTGCAAGAATGTACTGATTCTGACAAATTTAATTCAGAAAAATATTGTGAACCGCATATCCTTTACAGAAACTAAAAATTAGATTAATAATAATATCAGATCTATTGAAAAGAAATATTTTGCTTCAACAAGCACTATCTTTTCAAGGAATCATAATGAAACAAATTCAGAAGTCACAAAATTTTTCTTTCCACTGATTTTCAATTTCTGGTATTTTCCTGCAAACATGAGGTAAAAAAAATTACCTCCCTCTACTACTCAGAAACAGATAAACAGGCATATAAATGACTTTTACAACATTTTTCTCCAGAAACGTTATGAAGTTTATAAGCTGATGTTTCTACTAAATTCTTCCTAGAACTCTGAGTAGATCCTAAAGTGATATAAATCACAGAAGTCCACTGTGACCACAGCAGGCAGAGTTTGATGCAATCAATCATCATGAATGCTCAGGCTTTTCAGGTGCACATGGTATTGGACACTTGCAGCATGTTCCATAAAGTGAGCATTGAAAGAACTTACCATTTCAGCTCAGTTTGCTGCTCTGCTCTGTGGTGGGGATTTCTGGGAAGTCACTTAATCACCCTCTGTCTACTATCCTTCTGTAAAACTGAAATAATAATTTCCAACTCTCATTCATTCTAGAATTAGACCTTACACTTGCAATTCACCAACGATGGCAGACCACGAAGAGCGAATTGGAAGAAGAAGCAAGAAGATGTACTAAGTGTTTAAGAGTGGGAAATATCATCTAGACTATAAACAAGAATAAAGAAGTAATTCTTCTTTTAGAATTGGCTACAGAACTTGTACACTGAGATTACATTTCTCAAGTTGCTTACCAGTAAGCCCTTCATAACTTAGAATTCTTAACTAAATATGTAAGTCATTATCTCTTCCATTACTTGGCCTTATGGGCACTTATATCTTCACATCTCTTCAGTAAGTTAGTGGTTTATCTTTTTCTTTTTTCCAAGTCTGCAAATTAAAACAGTGATGATCACAGATTCTGTGTTGTGAACCAAAGCCTCCTTCACACACAGGCTCATTTTTTAAAAATTGCTTTTCATGTACAATGAGACCTAAGTCCATGAACACTTGAAGATTGCAGAGGAAAAGCTTTTGCAGAAAAGAATGAATTATATTTTGACTAAAAGCTGAATGGGAAAACACCTTTACATACTCAATAGCTAACATGTTCATCTATACAAAAGGATGTCTTTATACAGAGCAAGGCTGAAAAACCCTTCAGTGGTACACCAGAGAAGTGTAAGAAAGACAGGTACTGATTTGCCATTATCCTTTAGACAAGGTGTCTGAACAATATTGATTATTTCTGTTATTTACTAATTATTGGGTTTGTCATTACAAGACACTGTTTGAATTTCACCTAGTCTGCCCTTGTCAGAGGGGCAAAGGACATTTACTTTATCCCAGAAATTATCAAATTAGATTCTTAGCTAATTAATTAAGTCTCACTTGTTATGGGAAGCTACATGGACTAGATTTTGATCCTCTCTGTTAGCTATGTTTCTGATTAAATACTGGTTCACACCTCTGCAGGACCAAAAAAAAAAAAGAAAAAAAGCACTAAGTATAGGTTAGAATATAGCACTGTTTGTTGACAAGAGAGACAAATACATGCCATTTGCTGGTGTTCTCTACGTGTGGTCTAAAACGCTCAGCAGCAGAGCATCCACAATTCTGACATTTGTTAACACAAATTACCATGTGGGACATCAGAAGGGCCTGTAGCAGCAGGCCACATGATAATTGCCTGGGATATGGTGCTGTGGCTTCTGCAGGGCCTCCCCAGAGCCTGCCAGCTGCACAGCAGAGGGCCAGCAGCTTGTGTGCACATGTGGAGCAGGGCTCCTGAGGCAGCCAGGAGCACAGTGACAGCCTCTGCCAAACCATCACACACACTGGGGGTACCAGGAGCACAGTGACAGCCCCTGCCAAACCATCACACACACTGGGGGTACCAGGAGCACAGTGACAGCCTCTGCCAAACCATCACACACACTCTGGGTACCTCCCTTTCTCTCCAGGGCCATGGTGATGACCAAAGTGATGTAATTGCCCTAGGAAGACAAACCTGGGATTCCAACGTGTTTCTTCTGTAGCATTTGTTAAGGAAAGAAAAAAAGGGGGTTTTTGGTAGGAGCTTTAAGAATTGTGGAGGTGGGGGGGGGAAAGTCAAAGTAGGATTAAAAGATATTGTTTGAAAAAATATTTTCTCTATGCAATAACCTTCAATATAAAAAAATCCCATAGCCTGGATCTATTTCCCCATTGGCTTATCTATACAAATCAAATTCATGCTGTCCTAAATCATCTTTCTATCTGCACAGGCCTTAATTTGCTTGAATATTCTTTGCCCCTGATTTTCTAGCTACCTTTCTTAGCTACAAAACAACCTAATGCTACCACAAGTGTGCTGAACTGGAGATTTTGTGTACACTGTACTAGATTTTAATAATACAGCCTCCATTCCAGGTATTAAATAGGTAACAACCCAATTCAGTAATCAGTTCAGGAGAAATAAAGAAACAAAACTAGAAAAAGTGTATAAACTATACTGTATACATGCATTACAGTTAGTGATGAAACCAAACAGAGCTAAGAGTAAGTTAAGTGGTTTTAGTAATGCTCATCAATATTGTGTCAGTCAATAGATTTATAAAATACAAATAAATATAAAAAATGGTGTAATGCTCAATATTACACAGGTCAGTACCAATAGCATATCAAAACCATATCAATACAAAATCAAAAAATGAATGGTGACAGTGGCATCATGCACATTTTTCATTGCAAAACCTAACAATAAAAAAATACTTGAGGGTCAGTTTCAGTCTGGACATACAGAAGAACAAGCCTGAAGATTTCATTTTCTGCAGCCATGAATATTGATTTTTGTTATGCTAGTACTCAACAAAATAAGGCCTGAAAAACCAGTGGGTTTCATTGAAGGCTGAGTTGCCTTTCTAATTAGCCTACTCACTAAAGTTTTAGTGTCACAGAATGACAACTGTTTGTCTACACAGGCTTAAATAGTGATGTTTTCAGTCAGTGCAATTATTTCCCTTCCTTTGCTGTAATCCCTCCTAAACTGTGCTTCAAAGTTTGAGAGGTATCTCACCCCCTACAGTAAAAGGAAGCTAAGTCTGAAGTTCAATTTATTATTGTCTACCATAGATAGCCTCAGCTTGCAGTAAATTAATGAAAAGGATATGTTCAGCTTGGTTAGCCCAGTGTAATGCAGTTATATTCTACTTCCTGTAGCCACTAATTCATTAAATGCCACTCACTGCTGGCTGTGTCCCTACATCCCTCAAGATGTAGCTCTGGTATAATAAGTTCCCAGGAAAACCTGTGAACACAAGTTTTTAGCTGTGAATATTGGGGGTGGGTTTCTTTTTTTTTTTTTTTTATTATTTAAATGGTGAGAGACTTGCAAGCAACCAATACAATCTGGAATTCATATAGTTAAAATTTTGTTTAGAAATTAATGTTGCTGATTATGGAAAAGACAGAGAAATATTATTTCACTTTCTTCTTGGCTATTTAATTACACATAAATGGTAATATGAGCTATTTTTTACTTGGGACAACAAGTATTGAATATCTTCTATAATGATGAACTCGATAATATAGAAGTTGCGGAGGTATTGATAGGCTCAGAAAATTGTTTTGGCAAAAGAAAACACTCCTAATGAGCAAAGTCAAGAATTATTGCTTGTGAAATTGAGATTCTAGCCATCTAATCAAATAATTCCAAATCTAGTAGTTATAGACAAATGGGGGGGGGGGGGGACCAAAAAAACAAACAAAAAACCCCAAAACTCCTCCTTAACAATAGATTACTATTAGAGAAAGGGTCTCAATAATAATAGAGATAAAACTGCTATACAGGCATTTCCTAGCACTTAGTCATTCCCTACTGTCATGGCACACCCTCCTACTATTTTTCTTGGTCCTGCAGTTATTGGCTAAACTTTGGGGGCAGGAGGAGTCTGACAGCAAGTCCTTCAGAGGAAAAGATTTATTGAAGGTAGGGGTTTCTTTCTCCTCTTTGGTGGCAGGAGGATAATTTCATCTTCCTCCCTCTGGGGTCCACTGAGGGATATTTTTATGTCTTTTTATCTTATCACTTTTTACATTCTGTTTTTCTTCCTTGCTCTTCAATTCCACTTTGCAGTTAAATGTACTACACATGGAATGTTTTACATATAATTGATACTTATTCTAAAAATCTGTACTGTCCAACTCACATGCCTTTTTTTGCTTTACTTATCAGCAAATAGTCACGAGTGAGTTGTTTCCTGAGGTCTCCAGGGCCACCACATGTCACTTTTCTTACCATGTTAAGCCTACATTCCTCTACACTGAATCAGGTCCCAAATTTGAAGCCTCTGTTGCTATACCATGCCCATACTCTGTATTACTTCATTATGTGAAGATTATAGACGTTTTTCTTTTCTATGCAGAAAAATCTTCAGTTATTACTAACCTTTACACAAAAATAAAGAAATATTTAAGTAGATCAAGACAAGTCCAGATAGAACTGAAGGAGATTCAGTCCAGAGACCTTGTTGTGGTTTCAGCTAGGATTGGTAACAAGGCTGTACCATCCTTGTCAGCATTTCAGTTTTTGGGATATGGATGCAGAAAATTTTAGCGAGCTTTGTAAGTAAAAAATCAATGGTGACAAGCTGGACAGCTGCTAAACCAGGCAATAACATCACTTAACTTATGCTGGTAGTAATAGAAGGTTTAAAGGAGGTACCAGCCACGTTTCCACTCCAGGAGAAGAGGAAACCACATACCAATACACTGCTGACAGCCCGTGGAAACAATTACCTTTAATTTCAGCTATGAAACAAACCCACACACATTATTAAATATTGGAACTGCTTGTGTGGTACATGTGGTTCAAGTGAATATCTTCAGGAAATGGTTTGATATTTGATTCACCAAGATCAATGCATTATGCAATTACCAAGAATGTGTTTACACAGTGTAATACTTGGAACATATTTTCCTAGAATTCACAGCAAAACCAATTTTGCAATGAAATATAGTGCTTAATAAAGGCTGGAATTCTGCTTTGTGAACATTTTCTTATATGAACATTCATAATAGCTCCTAGGATGGAGGTGCTACTAAAGCAGAAAGAAAAAAAAAATAGTTCAAGCAAGCCATACTTTTTCTTTTAAAGTAAAATGCCAATAACCAATCATGACTGTGATGGTATGACTCACTTTAATACTGACACATATAGATCCCACAAAGCACAGAAACATTTGGGCTGTTATTTTTAATGGCCTTTTAAAGACACAAACAATAAAAGCAAACAATAAAACATCTTTATTGCATTGCTGTACTTGGCAAAGGGACTAGAAATGTTTTGGATGATGGCTGTGCTGGGTCTGGCTGGGATGGAGTTAACCTTCCTCATGGCAGCCCATGTCGTGTCCTGTGCTGCATTTGTGGCTAAAATGATGTTGATAAAGTGCCAAAGTTTCTGCTGCTGCTGAGCAGTGCTTGCACATCATCAGGTCATTTTCTCAGGCCAGAAGGCTGAAAGGATGAGCAAAATTTTGGGAGGGACACAGCTGGGACAGCTGGCTTCAACTGGCCTGGGACAGTGCACACCATTCACCATCATGCTCAGCAGCAAAAGACATTGGAAAGCAGTGGGGAGGAGGAAGGATTTCATTAATAAACACATTATCTTCCAAAGCAACTGATCATACTGCAGCCCTGACTCCCAGTGCCTGGATATTGCCTGCTAGTGGGAATAAGAGAATAAATCTCCTCATCTTGCTTTGCTTCTGTGTGTGACCTTTGCTTTATTCATTAAACTGCCCTCATCTCAGCCCTCAAGCTTGTCCATCTTATTTTCTTCTCCTGTGCTGTCAAGAAGAGGAGAGTGAGACTTACAGGATGGGAAGCTGAAGGCCAGGAAAGACCCACTACAACACATTTATTTAAAAGTATGCAGCTATTGCCACTGCTTTGGCATGCCACAGAGAAAATAATCTCATTGCAGACTCTTTGATAAAGATTCTCCAAAAAGTAGGCCAAAGATAAACTGTTTATTTATAAAACCATAATGTAAAAATATTATATTGATAACAAAAAAGGTAAGAACTGCTCTTTTAGGGCTTCTTTAGCAGAGCAGAACATGAAGTTATTTATAATTTTATTAAAATAGGAGAAAGCAAAAACAAAAATTTAGCTTGGTCAAATCCCAAAGTCAATTATGAAGCTCCTGATTACTTCAGGTTGCAAAAATTGCTCTCTACAAGACATGAATCAGACATGAAGGCAGAAAAAGTCTAGAAGTTACCTAGATAATAGAAACTTTTCCAAATCGTTATGTATACTTCCTCTCATCCTCAATTAATCTGGGACCTATTACAGATCATCCAAAATCAGAAGCATGGCTGTGATTTTACTGCAACACCCAGGAGCACAGCAATCCATTTAAAGATCAAGGAAATGCATGTTTCTTTACATTTGTCCAATATTAATTATAAATGAACATTAAAATACATCATTTGAAATATGAAGATTTTGTCCTTAAATGATCCAGGTGTTTTCAGCCTGCTCAGAAAAAGAACTCTTTCACTTTTCTAACACATCTGACAAATGTCAAAGTTCTTGAACATTCCTGAAATAGCCTACTCTAGCAAAAACGAGCAAGATGATATGGAGATTAATAGATGGTAAACTATTATTAGCTTTGTTTCTTGTTGTAACTCATGTTTCAATTGCTTTGGCCATAATTTAGCACCCTTTCCATTTCACAGATAGGAAACTGAGTCAGAAGGAAGTAATTCAGCCACCATTTGCTAAACTAAGAGAACACAGGATGTAACTTGGGGTAGGGATGGAAAAGAAGGAAAGTATCTTGGATATCAAACCCAATCTTCATCTTACATCCCCACAGTGTGGGGGCACAGGCCACACAGATCTAACTGCTGCTGTTTTCTCTTTTAGCTAAATGTCCCTTTATCTTTTGGGGATTCTTATTTTTCTTGGGTGAAAGAATTGAGAGAAAATTTAGGGAGAGCTTCATGTAATTTTCAGTTCTCTGGTCTTATTTTATGAACTGAAAGATAATCCCTCAGGTATATTTTTGAAATGCAGGGGTGTGTGTGTATATATATATATATATATATATATATATATATAAAAGATGAAAAGAGAAAAATCCCAGCAACTTTCTCCACATTCTAGTGGAAGGCTATAACCTACCTGCCACTTGTGATGTCTTATTCAGCCTGAATAAATAAAAGTTTACTGCTGACATTATGTAGGCTCCTCCTCCCACATCACAGGAAATACCCTGAACTTAGGCAAAAATCTCAAGACACAGAATCTTTCTGGTGCAATCTCCTTTGTTGGACTTCAATATAATAGGGTTCTCCTGATTTGGGAATGGCAGGGATTGGAGCTCACAATTCACTGTAGCTACATGAAGAGAGAAAAATAAAAAGAGTAACTACACCACTCATGCACTCACTTTGAAGAAAACAATTCTGGAACTAGATCATAGAAATTATAATGCTTCAAAAATATTCAGTAAAAAAATCCTCAATCTTATGTAATTGCTCCTTATAAAATATCTGGTGAACTGCAGAGGCATACAGTAAGAATGAGATGGGAAAAACTGTATCTATTTGGTCTAACTTTCTACATCCTTGCATTTTTATGGTAATTCATGTCTCTGAATACAAAGGTACAAAATATTTCTAAAACACAATTCTCCATTCAGCTACAAATCTAGTAGCAATGACATTTTTTACATATTTTACAGTGATACACATGAACATATATGGAGTATTGTTATACTAAAGAGTGTGGAACACATTTAAAATTTGAGTATTGTTCCACGAAACGTTCCAAAGGTTCAAAGATTGCAATGTTTTACTTCTGTTCTACTTCCTCACTGGTACCCAGCTAAAAATGAATTGAAATTTTAGATTCCCCTTTCATATATCTTTGCTGAATGCAAATATAAGCTGTTTTAAACAAAAAAAAAACCCAGAGAATTTCAGGTTCCGAGATTGAAAAGAAACTAAAGAATGGGTCATGAGTATGGCAGTATAATGAATGTCTCAGAAGGACTCTCTTCCAGGTCTTCCTTTTTTTCCCCAATTTTATTTTCTTAACTGATCATGTATTTTTTTCTAATTAAAAAAAAAAAAAAAGTCCATAAAGGAAACATCTTTTCCCCTAGCAGGTATTTTGACATTCATACAAAGTGTTCCAGAAAAAAAAATACATATATAGTGGCTGGTAGGAGCAGATTACCTGACTGAGGGAAGGACAATATTATTTTTTTCAAGATTAAAAAAAAAAGTAAAAACAAATACAGTCGATACAAACACAACTAAACAATCAGTCACGTACAACGCTCAATGATTTAGAATGGTGACATAGCTCTGACCATAACAAAGTTCAAAAGAAGGAAATGAAAGAAAGTAATTTTATTTTTTAAAAATGAGATACACTGCAAGTGGTTACAAAGATGATGTTCTTTAAAATTAAACTAGGATCCTACATAAAATTTCCCATATATTTTAACCTATTTAATATATTTCCCACTTTTTAATGTATTTCATTGTTTCCAGCTTAAAGATTCTCTTCACTGCTAGGACTGCACTAGCTGAGAATAATGATTTTTAGCATAGACTAGCCCAAATAGGAACTAGACTGAACCAGAATGCTGATATTACCTTTTTTCCATGAGCACCAAGAGATAGGAATAGAAGTCATATTTGAAGAATTATATTTAAACATACTTAAATAATTCTGCTGAGCTTTGCTTACCTGAATACTCATATATTTTCACAATAAAGAATTTGTCTACCATATTTTTCAGTTACATAAAAAACATGATAAATTTCATAAGCTAATAATGTTTATAAGCAGGCAGAATAGAAAAAGAAATTTAAAAAAAAAGCTGAAGTGCTTTAAAAATACCTTGAAATATCTTCACATATCCATGTTTATTTCAGAATACCTTTATAATCCTATTAGATTGTTCACAGAATAGAGTGTCTTCATTTCTCCAAGAATGTGTTCTGATTCCCAGATAGGGCACCTCTAAATTTACTTTATGTATTTTCCTTTCCTGAAATTTTATTATCATTGTTTGATGTCATAATGGATTTTAAAGCTATCTGAGCAAGAGAAACATAGAAATTCAGTAGTACTTTTATTACTGAGGCCTGAAGATTGTGCAACTCTACAGCAAGCAATAATTTCTCATTTTCTTAATTTGGGTTTTTCCTTCTTTGCCATATAATTAGACATAAGTATTTCTATTACAAAGTATGTATTTAGTACAAAGATAAAAATTTGTTTTCCAGTAGAAAAAGACAACTGAAATAACGGAAGGTATTTAATTCCTAACTGGGATATTGTGAACTAGACACATTTGAAAGCATTAATGAAGAAAAATTTCAAAAATAACTGTCATGCTCACATATATATGTGGTGATAAAATAAGAGAAAACATTTCTAAACTGTAAGAGGGTAGATTTAGATTACATATGAGGATGAAATTGCTTACCATGAGGTGGTGAAGCCCTGGCACAGGTGAACCAGTGGATTCCCCATCTCTGGCAGTGTTCAAACCAGACTGGATGGAACTCTGAGCTACGTGGTCTGGTGTCCCTGCCCATGGCAAAGAAAAGGAAAACAGATGATCTTTAAGACCCCTTCCAACCCAGGCCATTTCATATCTATGACCTATATTTAAATCTGTAGAATTTGCACTGTATAATAGAGACATTCTGTGCCCCACCATGTGAGCCCAGCTCAATCCACGAAGCCTGGTTTCCAAAAGAAAGGACCTGGGCCTCTCACCTGCATAGCACAAGGCACAACAGGGCACGTAGGTGAGATCAAGATGAAATCTTGCACCTCTTCCCCTTCAGTGCTCCTGGTGTGACTCCACACAATTTGCTGTAAAGCATCACAGAGAACTGAAAGTATCTAGAATAAGGTACTACGTCAGGTATTTCACTGTGGTGTTTAACTATCAACAGCATTCCCGTTTCTCAGAGCTCCTAAATGTGTGTTAACTTTCATAAAAATTCAGAACAGATTAGTCTTCCTAATAAATAAGGATCACTTAAGTACATACTTCAATGTGTTACTTAATTAAGCAACAGATCAATTACTAACATCACATTTCTGCTAATAAGGCTATGGCCTAGGATAAGTTTATTCTGTGAAGGAATGTTTCTGAAGAGACTGGAGAGTCTTTTGGGTAAAATAAACTAAACTTTCTTTTGTTATTTAGTAAATTAAAGAAAAAATAAAATATATTAAAAATAATAAATTATTCATTCTTTTAAAAAAGAGTTCTGTAATTTCTGTGATGCCCATTTTTGTCCTCACCATGACATAAACAAGAAGGAGTGCTGTTCTGTGCTAGGTGCACTGAGAACTTGGAATTCCTAAGTATTTATTGGGCAGATGAATTATATGTAACTATGTTATGGTCAGCAATATAAAACTGACACAAAATTCTTCTCATCTAACACATCTTCATTAACACATTTTGTTTTACAAATAGATTATTCTTAAAAAAAGATAAAAATTAATTTAATTTCATCTGGCATATACTTTTACCACATATATACTACCTTAGAAAACACCCCCAAATACAAATCCCAAACAACATCCTATTTCAAGTATGAATGTTAAAAGGCTTTACAACTCCTGTCCTTTTTTTTTGCCTTTTTTAACTTCATAGAAGACTTATCAGACATACTGGAGTTTGTTATATCTTTGGCACACTGAAAAAAAAAAGCAATTTTTCAATATTTGCATACAATTTTTCTGCAAAATGATCACTATTTCTGCTTTTCGTAGAATTTTGCTAATCCATCACATCCATTTACCCAAGATTCTGCCTCTGACAGATCTAATGAATGACACATTTTGTAGCATGTTGACTGGTAAAATATTTAAAAAACAAGGACAAGATTGACTGAGGTCAGTAAAAATAAATAGCTTATCTCTGTGCTACATCTCCTTTTCCTTCATATATTTTTCTTGTCAAAGGCATCAGTAATGCTTCATTTTCAGAGTCACAGTTTAGAAAGGCTGAGGATTTAAATGTCACCCTTCATTATTGTTTGATGTGATAAAGGTTTCATGCCACAGACTTCCTGAGCAAGGATAACTGTTTATCGAATTCTTTTAGGAAAAGTATTAATTTTGCTTCTTAAACCAGTTCTTTTTCAGAAGTCTTTTGTTCTTTGTCACTATCAAATAGATCTTACGAGACTTAAAGTTCATGTAGAAAAGTGTTTTATGTGTTTTCTGAAATGTCCTTTACGTGTTTCACATTTAAATTCTGCCAGGTAAGGGCTTGATAACTTTGCCCAAAAGGAGAGAGGGTGCTTAGGTGACACAGTGGATTAGCTTTAAGACATTCAGAACCATATGGTCCCATAGTCTTTATGCTTAAAGAAGTATAAATCATTACACCACCTACACCTCCTAGCCCAAAAAAACACCAACCAACCAACCAACCAACCAACCAAAAATGAAACCCAAAAACCCCAAATTAAACAACAACAACAAAAAATAAATTTTTCTCCAAATTCAACATGTGAGCTAAAAGAGCCATGTTTTACTCAGAATGCTGCTGGGCCAGGCAATAAAAAAAAAATGGCCAAACTAATCAACAGTTTCATGTACTGAAAAGCTTGTAGGACATCCAGCCTGTATCTGCCCAGCTGGGAGGAGGGATGTTCTCTTCAGCTCAGCCCACAGCTGGTGGGGACACCCCATTGTCTAGAGGGATCTGTGCAGGAGAGGTTTGCAATACAAATGCCTCCTTTAAGCACTGATAACAGAGTGGAATAAATCGAGGCTTAACCCTAATAAAATGTTTCTTCCACAATACCAGTCCTAAAACCAGCAAGAGCCAGAAGAGTTTAAAAAGGTAAAACACACATCCCATGCATGCTAATTATTCCTGCCAGGATTTCTGGCCATTCTTGAAGTAAGGAATGTGGCATATAATGAAACTGTATCAACTGCATGAACAGAAGCCTGCCAGGGCACATGCCATTTTAACAGATTTATATTTTTGAATCTAACTTTCAGTATTCTTGGTACTCTCCTTCATCTACAGTATTCCTTTACTCTGAAACATGCATTCCCACCCACTATCCCAGAGTTTCAACCCCAAGATATTCTGGGTTATACAGGCAGGTGAAAACCAAAACCTTTCTAATTCTTAAGATAATGCTTGCTGTTGAGGTAGGATCTTAACTGGAGAGTGCAGAAATAGTGTAATTTTCTACCTCTTTGTTTCTTGCAAATATGAATACTTCATGTACAAACACTTCTAAGTGTCTGCAATTAAAGAAAGGTAAATTGTGTTTGATTCCATTATGGGTAAAGACATTTACCTTTTACTAAAATTACGGTTGCAGAATCGTGATGGTTTGCTTTCCTTTTTCTTACAAGTATGCCTACGAATCCTATGGAAGACTAGAGAAGGATTTCATCAGGGATCCTTCCAAGCTCTTTCTCTTGTTTATGGCATTTTTTTAGCAGAATTATTAGTGTTAGAAAGCTTTCTTGTCTGCATTTCTATTCTGTGAAGTTTTCATAATTATGTATGTATAATTAAGATTTCCATTAGTGCTTTTTTTTTTTAATTCCCTGTGTCCCAGTAAAAATGACAGATAAATGCCTTGAGACTGTTATGCCTTAATTGTTCCCCAGGAGTTAGATTACTGAGTTAGGACCTGATTCATACACATTTTATGCACCATTTCCTTGACTTTTTTTTTTTTAATTTAACATTTTGCTCAGAAACTTAATACTACCGAGAAAAGTGCCAATAGTCCTTATTTATGTAAATCCCTTGGGAATAGTTGCCATGTCTTCCCTCTGCACCTCATTATGCACTACATGCATTCCAAAGAAGAGGAAGAATCAGCTGCAATAGTCCAACTAACCAAATATTTACAGCTTTTTGTTGTTATTTCAACCTTTCAGATAAATCATGCCATGGGTTTCAGCAATATATACCTCAAAAAAAGTCACTCTGAATACACATCAGTGTAAATAAAACCGGATTTTGAATACTAAAGACAGCCATCAAAAGAACGATCAACAAAATGGGAGCACATGTAGCAGTCTGTTTTTCAGACTTTATAAATATTTCATCATAAGACTTAGTCACTATTATGCAGGGGTGAGCTGCTAAAAGAATATTAAAATAATTTGCTTAAGAGTCAGACATAGAGTTAATACGACATAGAGTCATATTGCTCCTCTTTTCCATGGAAATCAAACTGCAGAGGGAAGAAGAGCTTTTCTCACAGCCAGCAGGGGTAATGCAGCTCCCAGCAAAAATGCTGGAGTTAGAAAGGGTCACCTTGCTCTAAGTGGAGTGAATCACTTCCACACAGTCCTGCTGTATATTACATTATTATTAGTGCAACACAGTTGGAAAAAACAGTCATGACATACTTACTGGAAAGCATCTTTTCATTTAGCATAAACCAAACAAATTTACTTCCTTTGCCTTCTCTGATAACTTGCCTGCAACTTCATTGTCCCAAAAACCTAGAGTCTGTCAGCCTAAAGGGCACTGGAGACCCATTCCAGTTAGACAAAGTCTCCTTTCCTGCTCTGACAAAAAAAAACCAAAAAACCAACACCAAAAAAATCCTTCTGGAGAATTCCTTTTTGTTGTCCTCAAAAAACCCTTGATATTTTTTCTTTGGTGAAAGTATCAAGCAAAGATATTGGTGACAGTTTTGTTTCTCCCAAGAGTGAAGATGTCAAAGAATTCTGTGTCCTGAGAACAAATTCTCAGTGAAATCTCTTCATTATCCTTGGCTGCTGGAATACAGTTAGGTCAAACAAACCTTTTTAAAAACAAGTACTAGTTCCTTGCAATGAAAAATAGCAGTGAAATGGAATTTAATACATTTTTCGTAGGTGGGCCCTGTGTTAAAAGGCATCCAATAATGAAAAAGAAAATAATCTTTTAGTTGCCTAATATTATTTGGCCAAAATAAAGGGACAAAGTGCACAGAAAATGTAACTTTTTTCCCCCTGCAAAAGGGAAAACTTGCTTCTTCCCCTATGTCACTGTTTCCCAAATTCTTTTCCTTTTCTTTCCCTTCATGCAAAGTAAGGATAGCTCAAAAGAGACTGTACCCAAAATGCTTGAGATACCAAAACCTCCAGGAGGTCATTGTAAGAGGTTAAAAATATACAGGGAAATATTTACATGCAAATAAAATAATAGCAAAACAAACAAAGAAAGAAAAACAAAAATCTCCCAAATCACCTGTTTTTCATCTCAGTGCTATATAACACTCCACATATTTCTGCTGCAAACACATGTGCACTTTTTTGAGGGTCATGCTGCTTCAATATTCTTTCTTCCAGAGGCTTGAAAGAGGTTGAATCCTTATGATTGACTCACCTGAGAACCTCTTCAGAAGCTTTCAGTTGAACTCTTGCTGAACTAAAGCTGCAGAGGAGGAACAAATTATCTATTCTTTTTCTAAAGAAACTTAAAATTATTCTTTCCTTGGCCTTCCAGATGCAATTTAATAAGATTTTTGTTTGTTTACGGTAACTGGCAAATGCATGTTCAAAATTAAATGCTTGGGATATATTTTTGCCTGTGAACACACATACTTGATCCTTAAAATTATCATGTATTCATTGCTTCCCACCATTGCTGTTGCAGCTTTTCATTCCTGAGCAAAAGAAGGAAAATTAATATTCCCTGAGGATACATACAAATGTTTAGAACTATGACAGTTGCTAATAAATCTGTAATAATTAACCTACATCTTTAAAGCAAGTAATTACATCTTTTTCCCCAGCCCCCCAAGCTGTACCTTCCCACACTGCTCTTGATGAGTTTAAGCTACTCATACCAAAACAATAACTCACAGAAGGCACCAACACCCCTTCTGCAGAGAAACATATTGTAAAAAATGTGATGGGCTTCCTGCATGCCTCCACAAAGGAAAATCTGAACCAACCCCTAAAGGAAAGAAGGAGTTTGCTCTCAGTTTTCTCAAGACATTCTGATTCTCATAGAACTTAAATAGTCAAGACCCTCTGCCTTCTTTTTCTATTTTTTTTCCACTTTATGTTTGACTTATTGAAGAACAAGGGGGGAAATGTATAAATCAAACACTGTGTAGCCTAATATCCCTTTTCTTGCTAACAGACCTTTTAGACCCCACAACTTACTTGACTGTGAACAAAAGTCAATGTTACCTGTCATTGATTTCATTTCAGGAAGGACATGCAATTGCCATATTATTTAACAAGTGTGTGTACACAATCTCTGGAATAAAAATACTTTCTACTTGGAACATATAAATATTCATGTTCATCTTCCATTTTTATACAAAACTCATTTTTTGTATCCTAGACAGAATCTTTAAACAGGAGAAACAGGAGATTATTTCAAAAGTTTATATTCAGAACCACATAAAGCTATAAAGGATGCTTTTCTAGAGGTTAACTGCTGATTTCATTGGATTTTTGCAGCAAGATTTTCAACCATGTTAAAGATACCTCAAAATGCCCTGCTTAGAAGAACAGTCAGGAATACAGATGTTTCTGAAGCTAAAATCATTGGTACTGTAGTATTGCCCAAGTGACCTCAAAGGGGAAGGGATTATTAAAAAAAAAAAAACTGGATCAGAAGATGTTCATCTACTGGTAAATATACATTTAATGCATTTTACATTGACAAATTGACAACTTTTTTTTTTTTTTTTTTTGGTGAGAAGGTGAAGGAGGTAGGGTACCCATTTGGCAAATTACAATGCTCATAATAATAAAATTACAAGTCAATGAGTTTAAAATGAAGTAATAAATAAATGCCTTCTACTAGTACATTTTAAAAATAGTTAAACCATCTTCTTAAAAAAAAGTTGATTTTTAGGCATTTTAAATAACCTCCCTGTTACGCTTTCTCATTTGATCTTTACACAGAGACTGGAAATGGGTCTATTCATTATCTAACTAATGAGGTCTAATAAATATTAAAAACAACCCAACCAACCAACCAAAAAAAAACCACACACACAAAAAAAAATCCACATTAACAACTTTCTTTTCTTAGTACCATGTAATTTTTAGTGACTACCAAAATTTTTTGCTTTTCAAATAGCTTTCCATGCTTGGGAGGATCACAAGACAGGTAAAATATTCCTATAAATCTTGATTGATAGAGTGTGCTAATGCACTTTGCACTTCTCTCTGTCAGACATCAGTCAGGGACAAAAGCAGGACAAGTAAGTCTAGACTTTGGGCAAGAGCAACGTGTCTGTGTTTCACTCCAGGCAAACCTGCTGCAATAGTGGCAAAATCTGTAAAAGATGCCAGACACTGGAATTCTCCTAAATGCCTATGCCATCAGTTTACAGCTAAAGAAAACAAGTACAGTGCATGAAACTCTACTTGAGAGTCACAACATTGATAAGGAATAAATCCTTTGGTTTCATTAGAAAACACCAGTTTATTGAAACAGTCTGTTCAGAAGGAAAAAAATGTCACTGTAAAAAGTCTTGCCATTTACAAAAATTTGCAAGAAGTTTTGTAAATGCTTATTATAAAAAAAGGAATTCTTTTTTTCGTATTGCAAGGTCTTAAGAGTAACTACTTCAAGCTTAAATTAAATATGTGTGCTCTAATTTACTAATATTTACTATCAGACTGAAAGAAAAATGTTGAAGTCAAGCTTCCACAGAAATGGTTTTTAAAATATTTCCATTGGCTGATACTCCATTGTCCTGCTCACAATAGAGTGCTATAACAGAGCTCCCATCACACTACTCATCGAGACTCCACTTATTACAGTAAGTGCCTGGCTGATTATTTCGTGCTAGCAGCACATTGCACTCGCTGTTCTTGAACTGGCACTGACAGTTCACGGTCAGGTTAGGAATGAAGGGAGCCCTAAATTGTCTGATATGTGTTCATACACACAGAAATTGCTTCTGCCCTCAGTTGGAGTGTCTCGGTAAACTCTGGAGCCTGCTTGGCTTAAATGAGGAGAAAACTGCTAAATTATTCTTAAGAATGATGTGCAGCTGCTCCGTTTGGAAATCAGTTCTTCCCTGCAGGGCCTGCAAAGCCCAGCTGTGTCAGCCTGGGCACAGCTAACAACTCCTCTGTTCCCACGAGGGAAAAACAGCACTCACCAAGGGTGGGAGGATGGAGGTAGTGCTAATTACTTTGTATTCTAAAGACATCTCCTGGTTATCATCGCCAATGTGCTATATCTTCATTTAAAGTGGGATAAATCACCCTGTGTGGCATTGCTGGAGATCACAAGGGCAACAAAAATACAGGATGGATATTCTTGATATTTTTCATAACATCTTTGTAAAAAAGAAAAAGCCAAAATAACCACCCCTCAAAAAAGCCCCCAGCAAAACAAAACACAAACCAAACAAAACAAACAAACAACCAAAACTTCCTAACAAAGCCACACAGGACAAACTCCACTTTGTGACTCTCACTACAGCTTGAATATCCTCTGTGAAACTTCCAGTGCCTTTTTTTCTGTGATAAAGAGCAAGTGATCTATGGCTTGAGAGATAACTAACTCTAGATACTAGTAAGATTGGGCTTTTTTCACAATACCAGACTTCAGTTTGTGAGTCATTGTCTGGATGGTAATTCAATATTAAATGTGTTTGTAAAGAATCTTTAAATATCTCTTTCTGTAAATAAATTTGCTACTGTTTTCCACTCCCCTAGTAAGTAAAAGGAGCCAAGATAAAAAATGTAGGATATTGTCAATGCATGTAATGAAAGGGAAGTGGGCAGAAACAAACTCTCAGACACGTGGCTGAGTCTCAGATAATTTCTTTTGCCAGTGGACTTATGCAAAAGAAAGATTTTTTCTCGGTTGGATATCAGTGAAAGTACAGAGGGAGCAAGCACCTGTAACACTGCATTTTTTCTGAATACACAAAGCACTAAGATGCCATTATCTATAGGTGATGGTCAAGTTCATCTATTTATCTAATACTAACTGAGAAACACTTGGTCAACAGTTTCATTGCTTTTCTTTCAAAATCATGATCCATTCTACCTTAGTCTTCACTAATTATGTTTTGTTTATTCTTTCCCTAACTTAAAATATGCTGTTCCCTTCAAAACAATGCTTTTTCAATGTTGTATTTTTTAACAACAGCATATGTGGGTTTACATCATGAACCCAGCAGAGCTGGGGCATAATTCTTCAAGGTATAATTCGTATATAGATATATCTTTCTTCTGTAGATTTTAAGAATTTTATCCTGTGTCCAAAGCTAATGATCTTTGTGCTGGACGGTGGTAGAAATATGGGAAGAAAAGAAACGTGGTTATTCCCTTGCTGCTCTGATGGTCACTGCCTCTATCATATAGCAAATGGCTCCCATTTAATGAGAAAATGTTATGAGAGCTTCGTTCTCATAGCTGGCAGATATCTTTTTGTCTCCTACTGATTCAAAACATCAGTAGTGTTCAACAGAAATTTAAATACCTGTGTAGGCCAAGTCTGCATCAACTCCGAACTACAGGATAAGGAATCAGCAGGTTACAAGCAGTTACAGTACTATAAACATTTTTGCAGGCCAGTCACTGGCCCAGGCTCCTCAAAAAATATAATAGGCACATATATTCATTATTAAGATATCAAAATAAAATATATAATTCCAACTTGCAAACTTTGGAAGTACTAATAATAAGTATGGTAGTGAACATTTAAAAATTATTATATTTTCTTGCAAATGAAACATTAGGATTAACAATCAGAGATATTTTTAAATTCTGTTATTTATTTCCTTTGGCAAACACAAACTTTGAAAAACTCTTCTGAGCATACCAGGTGCTTCGGACACAACCTATTTGAATGCAAAAGCAGCAGAGGCTAAAACCTATGCGGAATTATTTCCACTTTTTATGCGAGTCTCATCTTTTTAAACCCTGCTCTGACAGTACAAAAACACAGGAACTGTGACTGAAGTTACCCTATCTGTGCATCTCTTTTAACTCCTACAAAGCATGGCAGATGTAGCCACAAAGGCAATGGACCTGGATGCTGGGGGAAAACCACCATGAATAAAAAGCCATTTCCCTGGCACTGGGGCTGTGTGCACTTTAAGAGTCTTCCACACAGATCAATATTAGACCACATAACTCATCAAGTCAGGATGAAGAATAACTCCTGAAAACATTGGTAGGTGCTAGAAACAAGA
Organism: Chloebia gouldiae; assembly: GCA_003676055.1. Classification (NCBI taxonomy): domain Eukaryota; kingdom Metazoa; phylum Chordata; class Aves; order Passeriformes; family Passeridae; genus Chloebia; species Chloebia gouldiae. The sequence goes on from QUSF01000016.1 coordinate 8,822,952, forward strand.
AGAAAGATAACTGAGGATAGAAAAAGTCATGCAAATTGAGATGAATCAATTTGTGAACTAGGCCATTGAAACAAAGATCAGGAGTCTAGAAATAAGGTTTTGAGATGAGGAGATAATTCCTAACAATGTGTAATGCTAGAAACACAGCTTCTTTTCAGCTTCAAAAACAAGATGGGTGATTTGTGTACTGCATGCAATTATCCTTAGAAGACAGTACAGAAAGAAAATGTGAGGAAAGGTAGAGCAAGAATAAGTACATGGAAACAGACAATTCAAGTGAGAAATTTGACTCTTTTTTTTTAAACTATACTTGTACTAAATGTCATCAGAGTAAGTTAAGACAGCTGCTGTTTCTCATGGTTCCAAAGGTTTTCAGTTCACAGCTGCACATTCTTTTGGAGCACAGGCTTTATTCAACCAAGTTGCTTTTATCAAGGGAATGCTGCAGTCAATGTTGTGAGTGATATAGAGACATCAGACTGGATGATGTAGCTGTGCCTGAAGATCTGACACTCTATATTGAGGGTTTATTGAGGGCACAGGAGTTGGTTGGTTTGGGGCTTTTATATTTAGCTGATTTAAATTTTGGAGGGTTTTTTATTTTTTGCGGGAGTTTTTGTCTGTGAGTGTTTTGTGTGTTTTGGTTTGTTGAGGGCTTTTTGGATAGCTGCAAATACAGCTTACAATCTTGCATGGTTAGTAATCCATTAGACACAATAGTATGTCAAATAAACATGGAAATTATTTCCTACATAGTTGTTATGTCCTTCCATCACAACCAAACCAACATTTAGTGCATTAAGTTTTTTCTTTCACAACTTGATTCTTCTGAATTAATAATAAAGCAGCTCTGAAAATCCCAGAACAAGAGAATTACCTAATTCAAGTAAGAAACAAGCGGTCTGGCTTTTCACTCAGAAGAACCTGTTCAGCTAGAGCTGAATCCTATACTAGAAACATTTTACAGCTAAAATTATGTCTTCATGCCACACCAGCAACACATCTCTCATATGCTGACATCGCTGCACGTCTCCAAGTCAAACCATCCCATCTCTTGCACGGGAAGTTGCACAAATCCTAGCACATTTTTACACTAATATCAGGGCAGGCCAATCCACTTGTGCTATCTTGTCAATGACTGCTTCCACAAACTGCACCACCATCCTGAGCTGAAACTTTTTCACAGTACAGAACAAAGGGTTCATTGTTTCATGTCAAAAGGTGTTGAGTAATTTGCTTAGACCAAATCAAGTAGGTCAGACTTGATCAGACTGTGAAACAAAATCAAAGCCATACCCAAATGTTGGTCACAAATCTTTGTCTGTAACAGAGATCAGAGGCAGCTCAGTCCAACCACAAGAAGTCAAAATGCCTGGCTGACCTTTTAGGGTACTGCACTATCAGAACCCTAGTGCTGATTGTCTTTCAGATTTCCTAGGCCATCTAAGGATTCTTAGGCAAAAGATGGCCTTTTGGAAGACTTTGGGAATGTCCACAGGAGTTGCCTTCCTGAAACAGGATGAGAGGATAATACTTTTTCCTGTTTAGAAGGGAATGACAAGCCTGTGTTTCATCCTAGGGACTGCTACTGGCCCTCAACTCTTTATTAATAAGGAACTATAAGGATTAATAAGGATCAATCTACTTCATCAATAAGGACTCTGCATCCAGACCCGGAACTTTAACATGCCCTCTGTAAAGGGCTAGTTTCTCAGAAATGCATGTATTTCCTGTACAAGAGCATAAAGTTCTTCTAAATTAAACAGGAGACATCCCGGAAGAAGTTTCTCTCCTCTTAATATGTTTACAAAGAAAGGCCTTTTTGTTGTTTGGTTTTGCTCCCTTTTGAAAATATTTTATTTTCCATCTTGAAAAAACTTATATGTCTACATAGGGGAACTATAAATAAAATGACCTACTGTAGATCACAAAGATTGATATATACACATATTTCTGTACTGATACTTGTGAAAGAACTAGTGTGCTGTTAAAAAAATTCAAAGGATAAATTCCATTAGCTCTTGGAATTCTTTACAGTACCAACATATGAATATTTTTTCTAGTTATGGTGCTGGCCACTTTCATATTTAGTAATATATCTAGGTTGTTGAGTATGTTATTAATATAAACAGCTTCCAGAAATTTCTCATCATATTGATCTCGTGCCTTATCATAGGAGTTGTCCAGCTTTACTGGATTTTTTTTTCACTTTTTACCAGATATTGCAATGTTTCATTGCACATTTTTATTGAAATGTCTATTGCATTTAAAGAAAAATATCTTATGTATACAACTGCTTGCAATAGTTGAGTATTCTTGGGAGGGAGTAAAAAATTGGCAACATTTTTGGAAATACAGAATAATCTAAATAACTTAAAGTTGCTTATGCTAAAATTAATAGTGTAAAGGACATTTTCCTCAAATTAGAATTACCTTCTTTTCATGAGGGAAATGAATTAAAGAAATGGAGCCTCTAAGCTCCTATTAGAACTGTAACTCCTGGATAAGTGCAACATCTGCCTTGTGTGGTTTAATTTACTGATGATTTTACCTTTTTTTCTCAGGAAAACAAAGTATTTATTCTTATAATATGACATGTCACAATATTACAATGATTATCCAGTTGCTTTATGTATGGTCATAATACCATCTGCTTTGCAGCTAGCCTTCTTTTGCATGTGTACCATCTGGAACATCTATCTATATTCTAATTATTGTACAGATGAGATTTTTGTTTTTACAGAAACAACATATTGGCTGTATCCTTCATCGATTTCTTAATTTAAAAAATACAATGCAAAATAATGTAGAACAGAAGCAAAAACTTGGCATCTTAAATTAGTTCTAGCTGTCTGATTTTCCTCTGTGTTTCTCCAAAGGAATGAAACAAAACAAGAAACCAAAATGTAAATACAACTACTTTGCTATTTATTTTAGGGGAAACAGGATCTGGGGTTTTAGGAGAGATGACATAGCCCTTTTGGTTTCAAGTAGGTTGGTGGAGATATATATATATGTGTGTGTATATATATATATATACACACCAAATTTTCCCACATTCAAGTTAATTCAATTCTCCACTGTTCTGTGCAAGTACAAAAACCAAAGTTGAAAATGCTCCTAAGACCCTCCTCAGTCATTTGCACGCATTTGCCTCACACAGGCCATCAACTCTGACATTGTTTATTCATGGCAAAAATATCATTAGGTTAAGGGTCCATAACATACTCATTATGTCTCAGAGTTTCTGCAGGAGGGAGACTTGGCAAAAACTTGCAGGGAGGGGCAGACAGTGACTCAGCAACAACAAAGATAGCACGATGTGGCAGGGACCCATCCTATGCTTTTTAAAATAACCTTAGCTTTCTCTAAGTTTTTTTCTACTTTTCTCTTTTCTTTCTCTGTCTCTCACTTATAATGAAATAAAAATATATCAATTTTTCAGCATCAATATTTAATCTCATTTGGTTTTTATCTCATTTTTTGGGGGGAAGGTTTTGAACCTTTGAAGTTCTTTCCATTTCATTCACAGAGTTTAGTTTTCTTGCCCTTCTATTTAAACCAGTTCGTAGCTGGAATGGGATTCTTCCTGGATCTCAACAAGAAAGGCATGATAAATAGCATGACAAAATACTTGTTTTAACAAGGTGGAATAAAAAGAAGAACATAGATAGCAAATATAACTTTACATGCTGGGAACTGCCCTTTTATGCAGTATTGGGCAGACCCTGGGTGGATATTTTTTTTTGGTGGCATGATTAATAGATTTTGTCTGTGGAGAGCCTCCTTCCTCTTCCCATCCTGTGCCTTTGGTTCGGTGTAACAAGCAGAACTACTGCTCTATACTTCAAAATTTCCTTCCAGAAATGATCCCACCTGTTAAAGCAGAGAAGCACCTATTATTTATTGCATTTATTTCCAAAATGGGGATGCCTCTGGTACATCAGATCTGTGAGATGCACTCTGCACCAACCCTTAATAATTATATAACACAAGGGCATCAGCACAAATGCATTGAAATTCTCAATGCTTAGCACAGATATAGGAAAACTTGGAAACTTTGTACAAAAGACCATATGAAAAAACATGTAAATATGGTCAGTTTGTATAGAATACCTATTTTCATTCATATTTTTATTGTAGTGAGAGTGCTTTGATGATACAGATAAATGAAATACTAGAACTCTATCTGGAAACCAAAGGATTTTTTTTCCTAAAAATTATGTCCCTGGAACAATTTCAAATATCACATAAAATACCCATCTCCAAAGAGGAAACAGTCTAACACTACAGCAATTTCTGGTCCAAAACAGCAAGGCTTCAAATTAGGATATTAAATTTCAGGTGAAGACTGGAAAATTTATTTCCAACTGTACCCTGCTTTTCTTTTTTTTTCTTTTTCTTTTTCTTTTTCTTTTTCTTTTTCTTTTTCTTTTTCTTTTTCTTTTTCTTCTTTTTCTTTTTCTTTTCCTTTTTTTTTTTTTTTAAGTCATTACAAAAGAATAATCAACATGCAGATATGAATGTTTCTTAGTCTTTCTGTGCTGGAAAAAATTAAAATGGTAGGCTGTGTTAAACTGTAAATCTTTCATTCCAGTCTCAGCCCTACCTTAAGTAACATTGAGAAGACTCATTTGTAATAATTAATAACTTTCCCTTTAGGATGAAAGGCGGAGCTCATAATTAATCACTGATATGAAAAGCACAAAAATGTTAAAATCACAAATAGGTCTGGGGTATACTATACATGACTGCCATGTTCAATATTTATTTTACTTCCCCAAAGCTTTGATGTGTTTGGTAAGACAGAGGCTTTCTGGCTGCAATTACAGCAAATGCAGTAAGTGCATCACTTCTTTTTCATTTGTGTTTCTCCAGGTGGCTGAAGCAGTGTCCTGGCAGAGGCCAGGCACCGATGACCTCCCACAGACCTTTCCAAGGATATTTCCAACAGCTCCACTGTAATTATAGGGAGCCAAGCCTGCATCTGGACAAGTGAAACATATTTTCCAAGGATATGAATGCATAAGACACAGGTGGTTTCACTACTCTTGTCCATAAAGTGCTTTCCTATTTGTCACCTATTGCACAGCTGCAGCAGAAGCCTCTCTCCTGCTAGCACACAGTAATTAACAGGAAAGAGGAGAGAGCAAGAGACACTTCTCAAAGAAAAGAAAAATTTAAACCACACTTACAATCACTTTCATTATAATCAACATTTTTATTTTAAAGGTAACTTGCAGTTTGAGATCATCTATGACCTTTAAGAATATCATCGTGAGTACGTGTTTTAAATATATATTACACTGTGTAGGGTGTCCAATTTATTTAGTCTGGTTTTCAACTTGGTACAAGATTTTTCCTTGTGTTTGCAACCTAATTTGTCTTTCTTTCAGATTAAAATTTACATTGAAACCTGAGATAAAACCATGAGAATAAAATGCATGAGGTAAAATCATATAAAACTCTCTTAAACTGAAATGCTAAAATACACCATCAAATATGCTAAAGGCTATTGTTTCCCCTAGTGTAATACTGCTTGCTTTTAAATTATTTTCTTCTGGTAAGAAATCAATAAAATGCAGAATTCCTTTAATTAGATGGAATTTCAAATTAAGCATTTTATCCTTTTAGGTTTGGTATGAAAAAGCCTACAGAAATTAATTCACTGGAGAAATTATGTACAAATTGCAAGATGTTAATTTAATTCTCAGTTAATTAGGTAAAATATTCTCCATTTTTTCCCCAGACTGAATTGTGCAAAGCAATTCTAAAAAATCTGCAGCTTACATAATTCTTCAGTAAAAGACCAGCTCTTAATTCATTACATGTAGAGAAAAGTTAAACAAAACTAAATCTATCACTGAACTTAAAAGAACTATAAAGGAATTAAAAGGCCAATATGAAACTTTTTAAAAAGGCTCAGAACGATGACCCTGATTCATTTTCTAAGTAAGGAGAACTTCTTGCATATGACCTTAGCTTATAACTCTTTTATGACTTAGGATTTAATTGAGCCAGTAATTCCTAAAAGCCTAAATTATTTCCTCCCTACACCCTTTTAATACTCAGTCTCTGCTTCCTCAATAATATATCCCTGTCATTCATAGTACTGAAAATAGAATTTAAATGGTTATTTATAGCAGGTATTCATCTATTTATGGAGAGATTAAGTAATATTTGAATGATAGAAGTATCTAAGTAACCAGGGCTTCCTCAAGACTTTCAAGTAGTAGTAAAAGCAGCCTCCAAGTCATTAGTGATTACTTCCCATAACTTGGAGTGTAACTGTTGCAGCACAGGTCAGGAGAAGATAAAACTTAGTTGTTAAAATTTAACAGCAGAGAGAAACAAAAACAAAAACAACAACCAAACAAAAGAGTACAAGAAAATCATAGACCTGCCAGCCTCACTTCAGTATCCAGAAAGATACTGGAGAACAATCCATTAACAAATCCATTAAACAATCCATTCACAAAGCCTTGAAAGAATAACAATGCAACAAGAAGCTAAGTCAATGGAATTTCCCTTTTTGACACTCTAAGTGGATCAGGGGAAGAAGTCATAAACTACATGACATTCTTAATGAAACTGGGGAAACATAGTGACAATGAAATTATTGTGCCCTCTCTAAAGGAGAAAAAAGGACCAAAAAAAAATCAAAATATGCACAGGCAATCCTCTGGTGAGTCTTCTCAGTCTGATATGAAGCAGGGTTCTGCAGAGATCTGCTCTGGGTTCAGGCCTCATCGATATTTCTGGTAACGCTTAGCTTCACATAGAGAGCACACATTTCAAATGTTCAGACTATGCCATTTGTGCAGCAGGAAAACAAGTGAGCAAACTTCATTCTGTGACCTATTAAGTGTTTATCTGGTGTCAGAGGCACAAGCTTGTTATTCTGCTCTCTTTATTTCCCATGGCACTTGAGCTTGTCTGTCTTTTAGGGATCAGGCTTTAAAAATGTGGGCAAATTAAGGGAAGCATAGAGAAAAGAAACAGAAACATGAGATTTAAAAGATGCTAAATTAGAAAAGGTTAAAAGAATAGATGTTTCTACTTTTCTACTCTTCTACTATTACTGTGTTTAAAGAATCCAAGAACAGGCTGGGAAGGAAGATGTGATTAATGATAGTGCAGTTCTAGTGAGTAAAATGTTTTTATTGAGAGTGTGAAGAGTTTTTCCTCCAGATTCAGGAAGGTTTTGTCAAAGAGTAATGAGCTTTTGCTCCAAGAGAACACACTGCTAGAAAGAGTCGTTCAGACATTTGACCATAATTAGTTACCTGGAAAAGCTGAGAAATCCCTGCCAATAAACAGCTCTTCAAAGGTATTGGACTTATGTTTGAGACTGAAAAAAAATCAGGAGAATTAAAGACAAAACAAGCAACATTAATAATATGGAAATATGTTGTTTTTTCTAGACCCTTCTTTGGAGAATAAAAATTTAACTAGAAAGGCAAATTTGCAGATTATTTTACAGCCAGAAAGAAATTTAAAAAAAAATTCACTTAACTGTCATCAGGACTACATATAACTATGAAAAGTAACCTACTAAATTGATTGTAATTGTAGAAAGAGGGAAATACTGATTTCTTCACAAGATATTTTATCACCTCATGAAAAGGGATAAAAGTACACATATAATCACACACCTATTTGCTGGAGAAATGCCTCTTTTTCATGACAAGAAAAATATAAATACCCTAAAATAGGCTAAATGTATCAAGAAGGATAAAAGCTGTAACTATGGCTGGAACTTTATCATCTTGACTAATTCCCATCTTGGGTTACTCACTTTACAGAAATCATTTCAGCAAATGAAGCAAAGTTAGGATGTGTGTCAAAGATCTGCATATCACGTTCATTGTCCGTGAAGTACATAAATAAAAGGTGAAACACAAATACACCTTCATGACACTTTTTCTGCTGCAGTCTAAAAGTAAAACAGACTTGTACCAATGCACTGATACTTTTATTTATGAAGATGTAGACTGCAGAATTCAAAAAAAAAAAACCACAGAAAACCCCTGCAAAATCCAAAAAAACAACCAACCAATTAAAAAAAAAAGCAAACAAAAAAAACCCTAAAAGTCAGACTAAATTTTTTTAAATGGTAATAGATATCAGGAGCAAATTATATCTTTAACCACATTTTGCTTCTGCTTAAATTATTTCCACAATTCCAGTAAAATAAAACCATATTCTTCTATGAACCAATTAAAAAAAACCACATTGATAAAATTGTATGAAAAGAAATATTTAAATAGAAAGTATGACACCTGCAAAAAGTCATAAACACAAAATAATGAATTTAATTATGTAATGGAAATGTTCAAATAAAGACCAAATGGAGTAGATTGGTCTCCTTATGTTTAGTAATCAGTTGGGTAATTTGGTCATAACAATCAAAAATTTTATAAAAATATTTTATTATCTTCATTATATATGATAGAAAGTATTTCATCTCCCTCTCTCTTTTCCTTGCAACTGTAATAATGCTACAGGCTATTTTAATTCTTTCCAATTTTCCCACTTCCATAAATATAACACTCTTATTTCTGATTTTCTATTCCCTCCCCCATTTTACATAATTATTTCTCATCTCCTTTTAAAATCAGAATTGCCAGAATATTTACTGACCTTTGAGCCATTCCAGTTTTGCAGTTTTCTGTCCATTTTAATTTGAGAAACTGATTACACAGACACATGACTATAAGGGAAAAATGTTTATTTTCTATTTTAACAAAGGGAGGCACACAGCAGTTGGCAGGAGTTGTGTTCTGTGCATGCTGCAATTCTCAGTAAGGATGAGAGTTATTCACCACCAGCTGTTTTTGGTGCACTGGTGATTGTGGGCCAATTGACCAGGGATTATTTCTTCCTCCCTTCTCTGAGGTGAAGTGTTTACACATTCTCTGAATACTGCTGATGAGGAGTCCCCTGGGAAAAAGCTGGAACTATGCTGTAATCAGATTGTTTCTGGAGTTTTTTTCTGAATATTTGTGATGTGGGTTTTTATTTCTGACCTGCATATTACAGTTTTCTAAATCATTGAAAAAATGATGGTATGGCTTATGTATCTAAAAGAGAAGAAACTAAAATAAAAGCAAATCTGTCTATCTATATCTCTCAAACAAGTCCACAGGAAACAGTCATCAAATTAAATCAGTCTTAAGGGCCTCCTTCTCATAAGAGATATTGGAATACATTTTCTGATAACAACAGAGTTGTGCTTTCTTAGCTGTGGAGCAGCATGGTAAAATCCATCCTGTCTCTCCATGTAATACCCACGGCCCTCAGTTTAGTTATTTTTAATTTACATCATAGCCATTGAGAGAATTTATCCATTCATCCATAGAAAATTAAGTAAACCAACATAGCCCCTCCAAAAAAGCCAAAATCCCTGGAAACAAATTTATTTATAGAACATTTCTAGCCATTAGTAAGAAAAAGATGCTGAGGAGATAAATTAAAAAACAAAAACAAAAACAAACAAACAAACAAACAAAAAAAAACCAAATTTGGACACAAGAAAATTATTTCTCCAATATTATTAAAACATAATAAAGGTAGTACTTAGTCACTTAATATTGATTCCATCTCTAGAACTCCATATAGTTTAGATGATGATAGATTGTATACAGAACTAACTTCCTATAAACTATATTTAACAGTGTAGCAAAATCAGTAAGATGTGTGGAGCACATAAAAATCAACCCTACTTAGGAAGACATTTTTATGTTCCCTTTGCATAACTAAGTCTGCAACTTAAAACTGCATTTTTAAAGAAAAAAAATTAAAAACACTAGGGAGGGTGCAAGTAATATGCAAACTATAGCAAGTATGTAATACAATTATAACTCTCTAAAGAACCTGAGCATAAACAGACATTTATTTATAAATTATTTTATTCATAAAATTTATTGATAATGAAACTTTCCATGAAATTTTCCCTTATTCCCTCTGAGGAACACTTTACTTACCAGGGCTGACGTTGTGCAGGGACAGAAGAGCCTAAAATCTCCATGTTATCTGTAGCTCTAAAAAAAGAGTACAAGAGGCAGAAATAAAAAAGAGTTTGTAACCAATACCAAATTTCTGTGTGGATCAGCAGCAGAGCTGTATGGGTTTATATGTCTTTGGATGTGATCTCCATACCTCACACAGACTTTCCCTTGTAACTAGCAGAAATATTTACTCCTATTCTTCTACGTTTTTATTTTTCTTTCCTCCTCCCCTATGCTCACATTCAAGTCTGGTGCAAAGCAGACTAATGGTTCTAGCATTTCTGCAATGCAGAAGCCAAGGGAACATGAAACAGAAATCTATTTAGCTTTACTCAGATAGTTCCTGCTGAATTTATTCTTTAGGTTTTAGGTGCACAAGGCTAAAACCTTGCGGGCAAATGCACAATAGAAGGAATAAAAGCAGCAGAAACCTCAGTGAAAAGGAATAATGAAGTAGAAGGGAAAGAAAGCATGGGAAGGTATGTCCAAAAAGAACCCTGAAAAGTACATTTCCACCTTCCTCAAAAATCCCCATCACTCCATGGCATTGAATATTCCATACTCAGTGTGCACCACTGCACAACCAATACACACCAACTGATTATGGCCAGAGGTGTGACTTTCCTCCCCAACTGAGTAATTCTCCTGTAAAATTAATGCTGTTCTGTTTGTTAATGATGTGGCTGATTTTGACACATTTTCCTTGTATTGTTTCATCATTATTTTTGTCAGAAATTCAGTTTTGGAAGTTGAGCTTTTTTGGAAAAAAAAAAAAAAAAGAGAGACTTTCTCATTGACAATTTTACTGAGGAAAAAAAAAAAACCCTAAAAAAGCAAAACCCCAGGCTCAGGTACTCAGAATAAAATCTTCCTGAACAGACACTCTCATGGAAGGCATTGAAGCTTTTCAAGGAGTCAGATGTTTCTCAGGATAGTAAATTCATATTGTAAGAGCTAATCAATGTGCAGTAAGTAGGCCAAGGCTGTTAAACAAGTACTGGATTGAAAAACAGTTTCACTACTCACATTTGTGTTCACTCTGGAGCTGCTTGCAGGAGAAACCCTTCAAATATTTGCCTTCAAAGCTTTGAATTGTTTTGCATTAAATCTCTCCTCATTCTCTGAAGGTACTGCAGGTGTTGACCACTGAACACAGCACTCATTGCCTGTCATGTTGCCTACACCTTCCCACTATTTCCAGGTCTCATCTTTTACACCTGCTAGAATTTAGGCCCATCTACAGCTCCACAAATTTGCACATCCTTACCACAGAGTCATTAAAGTTGGAAAAAAACCCCAAAACCGAGTCCAACCTTTGACAGATCACCACCTTGTCAACTGCAGCCCTGAGTGCCACATCCAGTTATTTCTTGGATTTGTGATTCCACCACCTCCCTGGGGCAGCCCATTCCATTGACAGCCCTTTCAGTGAAAAAATTCTTCCTGCTTGTATGACTGGAGATGCTCACAGGTTAGACTGTAGACAGAAATGATTCCTGTGGCAGAGTCAACAACCACTTCACCAGGAAAAAAAGAAAAGAAAAAAAAGTGAAGAAAGTCAAGAACTGCTTAGGAATCTTTAAGAATACATAAACCACAGCTTATTTTGCTGCTGCAAGTAGTAATTCAGCATGGTCTCTATCAAACAGCTGTACATGAATCAGTGGTTGATAATGAAGCCCTGAGGTTATGAGGCTCCCAAGTCTTCTATTCTTACAGCTAAAAAGATGAACTGAAATCAAACCCTGTTTTTTAATGAAATCATTGGTTGCAGTCCCAGGGAAGTTATGAGATTATTATTAAAAGGTGTGCTCCATGCTAAGCAAAAGATTGAGAATACCTTCCCTTGCAAATAAGGTTATGTACCAGGTATATCAGAGACTCCAAAGGAAATTTTGGCCTCCCTGAATGTAATGGAATTTTGTCATTTTATTAAAATGGCATTTACTATAAAATGACATTTAAAATAAAATACCATTGTCATGTTAACAATATTCTATTTCCCATCACTGAACTTCTTGAAAAAGTCACTTCACCTTTCTAAACACCCTATTCTTGAGCTATAAAATAAAGATAATAATGAATTACTTCTCTTTGTGAGATATTTTTAAAATAATGATAAAAATCATTGTAAGTCTGCATTCTCAGGAATACAGATTTCATATCTGCATCAAATATATGGCATCCAATTGACATCACAATGTTCTTCAACAGAAGATTGGTTCTATACTAACGGAAAATTAAGAAATAAATTCTATGAATATACTGAGGTTTTATAGTTCTGCATTCATTTGCAGTAGTTAAAGCTTGGCCATTTATCCTGGCAATGAAATAGATATTTAAAAGTTCTATTAAGATGAGAACAAAATCTGGCTAGCACAAATGACTGATCTTAAAGTTACATTCATTTCCATCAAGGAGTGATATTTTTATGGTCCATTCTCCATCGACACTTTGGCAGGTGTCAGAATAATAGCACTGAGCATCAAGGAATTCCCATAGATAAGATTCTCAGCAGATGTAAATCAGCAGAGCTAGAATGCATTAGAGTCACAAGAAATTATATCACCTCAGAATGTGCTCTCAGGTATCTGCTATCCCCACTAAAATACCTCTCAAGTCAGCAGTGTGCACTGTTATCACTGTATTGAGTCTTAAAAGTCATGTGCTAAGCCTGTGAATCAATGCAAAATTCACCAGACTAGAATTGATTAAATTATTGTGATGAGTTTGCAAATTTTCTGTATTTTGTGTCCAGCTTTTTCATAGTCTTACGTTTTCTAAGTGCTCTCTTTTGCTTTTCATTAAAAGTACATCGGTTTCATCCAGTTATAAACAAAAAAAAAAAAGGCATTTTCAAGTATACTTTGGGGACAGAAGACACAATCTAAAGATATTTTAGGCTTCAGCAATAAAATTGGAGGGGAAAAAACCCCTTCTGAATACAAAGCAAGTAAGTTTGTTCTTCTTTTTTTGTGCTTTCGGGACCTGTCTACCCACACCCAAGTGCTGCACGAGTTCCAGGAGCTGAGATTGACCTGTAAGACTGTTCATCTCTAGATATTGAGGGTGATCTCCATGCACTGTCTCTGTGGGGCTCACAGGTAGCATCACACAAGGGCCTCATTCCCCAGGGAAAAAGCACAAGGGACAAATGCCATGAGTGCAGAGCAGGGCTCTGGCTCCTGGGGCACAAGCCAGTGCAGATCAGTGGCTCTGGGAGCAGCACCCCAGATCCAGCAGAAAATGGAAACACCAACAGAAAATGGAAACCCTTGTGAGCACTTGGTAGTAGCCAGCACAGTAAATAACATTTCCCTGGTACATTCATTTAATGCAATGCCACAGTATTTCCCTCCCTAATTAGCATTGCTTTCCTGTAATTAAACTTTTGGTTTCTATAGAGAGATGCTACAGCTATGAAATTTATAATTGAAAATGTTGCCACCAAATTGCAGATTTCAGCTACATCCATGCATTCTTAACGGATCCCATAGCTTTGGCAGTGTGTAATAAGAACAGATTTTCGAGGGAAAATGCCACAGAAGGTGAGAGAATAGAAAATCGCTTTGGTGTGGTAGATATATCTGCAAAACAAAGCCCACCACTGCACAAACCACCAGCTAAAAGCTATAAACCATGCATTACAGCTCTTCTGTTGATATTCTGAAAATAATTATGATTGTGAGCTGTCAGAAAGATTCACTGCACCAGTTATGTTCATCACCAGCTGACAACCTACCTAGGCAACCCCTTTTAAAATCTGAGCCTCCCACAACACTAATGAGCATTAAAGAACAAAATATATAGCTCCCATGAGTCAGAGGCACAGCATCATAGCTTACCAGTGCTATAAACAGTAAATCTTTACATATGCCTATTGGCAACGATGCTCCACAAATGTCAGCATAGGCTCTTGTTTTCTAACTTCATCAGCAATGCTCCTCTTCATTACATTTACAGTGTGCCACCTAAAATCAAGCACACCTGCAGAGAGAAGCGTGTTTGACACTCAGAGATTTTCCCTTGGGGTGGGAAGAAGTAGGGTGGCATGAAAAGGGTTTTGTATGGCATTCAAGCATGGAGAGCCCCCCTGAAGCTTTCTAGGTTTTTCTCGGAGCATTATACTACTGTTTCTTTCCAGTGAAAGGGGTTCTTGTTTTGCTTTTTGTCTATTTTTTTTTAAGCAAAATTGGCCATAAAACTCTGCCACAGTCTCTACCATATTCTATTCTGCAAAATAGCCATTTGTCACCATGTCATATGCGCCACAGGATCTCATTGAGGTGTCATGCCCTCAAAACACATTCCTGCTTCCAGGAACGAGACACAATAAAACAGGAGTATATGCCACTAAAGAAAGAAATTGTTTTGTTTGTCAGGACTGTTGAGAGCAGTAACTTCACTTGGAGGAGCACTCTCAGATTATTTTAGCACAGTTGTCACATACACAGATAAACCCAGTGAAATATAGCTTTCGGGATCATTATTTGTACAGCATTTCAAAGCAATTTGTCTTGACCTAGTGCTTTCATACATACATGATACTTGGAACTCCTGGGTGCATCCACAGGCCACTCAGAAACTGAAGCCTAGATAAAAGTAGTAATCGACTGTGAAGTACCACACGAAGAATATAATTTCATTTAAATAAAACAACAAACAGCTCATTGCTAAGTACAGTTTTCTAATAACATACTAGGAAAATAACAGGAAAAATGTTCAAGTGATGAGAAACATTTCAGACTCCTTCACCAAAAAGCTGAATTTCATTATGCAGTCAGATAAAATAATCTAAGTTGTGCATACAGAAGCATATTATTTCATTGCCCCCACCAGTGCTTTTCAGCATGGTTCCATGGAAATCTGCACTGTCCAAAGGGAGTTCTAGATGGATTTCAGGCAGGAAAAATTTCAAGTACAAGTTTAAAGTTGAAAACTTTCAATTGGTGGGAAAATCTTCTGGCATAGAACACTCATGCACTTTGGACCACTCTGAATCAATAAATATATACCCCACTGTGATCTTTGGACACTGACTGTCCCATATGCAATATTCTTACCTTCATGTTAAATTCCTGTGTCCTTGATATTTTGTATGTAGCATTGATATAGGGGTCAGACGATGCATGTCATCAATAAGTAAGAATTTTACTGGGGAAGCTTTCCTGCCTTCAGAATCAGATGTTTGGGAAGGTTCTTTGCAGGAAATTCCTTACAAAGCCACAGTTTTGATTGATGGCTAAAGGGGAGAGGTAAAGAAAAATCAATACCCAACCAAAAAGTCAAAGCTAAAATTGAAGCATTCCATAGGTAGAAAAAGGCAAAGAAATATCCAGCATGTCCCCATATCTCTGGTCTTCCTAACCATGGACACGAGATTTGCCCAAAAGCTTGTCAAATAGATGAGATTACAGCACTGGTCTTGACAGCAGTGAGACAGCAACCTTTGGGACACAAGTGGCTTTGTGGCTGACAACCCTGGGTAACTGAGAGGTGAATTCTGTTTGCCCTCCCAACAGCCCATCTGGCAGCTTGGTTTACCCTGTCTGACAGCAAATGACAGCTCCTGACACAGACTCTGCTAGTCCTGCTCTTCTCCCAGTAGGAGGGGAGGATGCCCATTATGGCTTGTGACCAAAAGGAATGGAGCAGAGGGGTGTCACCGACCTCCACAGTAAGAGCTGGAATGGACACAGCAAAGCTCCATTTCTGTGATACAAATCTGCAGGAATCTGACAAGTCTGGCAAGGTAATCTTCCAGAGAGGAGTTTGCAAGCACTTGAGCAGTTACTGTGGTTACTGCAAACCAGATGACAAATCTGTCTCTTGGTTACTTTGGTCATACACCTATGTCTGAAAAGCATTGAAGAAGCAACAAAAAGAAATTACACGGAGCCTAGAAAAGTATTTCCTTTCACAGGTTTAACATTTTCCGAGCTTTAATTTAATTAAATGCCTTCCTGCACTTCATCTGTTAAAAAAAGCTCATATTCTCTGATGTTGACTCCATTCATTCAAGTGGATCAGAACAAGAAAAGAAAACCCAAATTCTGCTTCCAGGCAGGTTGAAGCCCAGTGCAGCTTGGTATTCATCTTGCTCAAAAAAATACATGTCATATATCTCTACCCAATAAATACCAGATAACATTTTTCATAAGTTATTAGACCACAGTAATTATTCAGTCCACCTCCTGCATAACCTGCCTTTTCAAGACACACTACTACAGTGATGCTTGTAATAAGTTTTACCTACCATTCACCCTGCTGAAGTCTGTTAATTAAGACTTTCAGACACATGCAATAATCCTGCCTTTTCTGCTCCTGGAGGACTATGCATATGCATGAGTGATCTCTGCAGCTGGAATGTTAACACAGCTGAGGGTAATATTCTATATATGGAACAGTAGCCATATGCCCACACAGCACACCTTGCCCCTTTTACATAAATATAATCCAAATCTACATTCTGGGATATGCAGTGCTTCAGCAAAGATAGTTTGGGAAGGGGAGGTTCACTGGACAACAAATTTTCTTTAAGCCTTGGGGAAAAAGGAAAAAAAAAAGGTAGTAATAACACTTCTGATGCTTCCCAAAAATAAAACACAGCTATCAGAACTCCCTGGCTATTTGACACCTCATTTTCTCTGCAGTAATAAATACATCTAAGGAAGCTTTTATTTTGATAGTTTTCTCTGAAAAACCCTCCACCCTCTTCAATACAAGATTTTCAGTACCTCTGAGGTTCATTGCAGTTATTCAATCTTCCTTACTGCATAAAACACAAAAAATGTCTTTTCTGGCTGAGAAACAGGAGACCTTTTGGGAAGCTATCCAAGTATTGTAATATTTTAGGATACAGGATTCTTATGCAGTCCATCAGGAAAAGCAGACACCTCAGAAAGGGAAACCAAAGTCTGTCTGGACATCTTCTCCAGTGAAATATTCACCTCACAAGCTGAAGATCGCTGTCTAATGCTCTGCTTGCTCTCAGGATTCTGACTCCTATCTTTTGCCTCCAAACACTGTTCTCTAGGCAGCTGGCTATTCCAAAATGCAGAACAATCCCAATATACCCAGGACGTGCTTCCACATGGATAAGACAGATGTTCAGTCAGAAAGAGAAAACCCCAGAATTATTTTTACTACCCTTCCATTTCCTCTCTGAGTTGCTCATGGAATGCTAAACTGGACTTCAATTCTCATTCTTCCTTTCTGTAAGAAAGCTACTGCCTGCAATGGCTCAACCACCTTGCAAAATTCAAATAATGGTCTCCATAGGAACGAGATGTGTCCCCTCAGTCTTTACCATATTTAAGGCCTATTTAGTGAACAGGATATTTAAGATAACTCCTGTACACAGAAATATAATGTTAGTATAGCTCTAGCAAAATCTGAACTTTATTGTCATCTTGCAATTTCTATTCTTAATGCACAGCAAACTTCCTTTCATGGTGGACTTGGCTGACCTAAGCAGATGCAGTCAAATTCTTGATGTTTGCAATGCTACCAAATGAGCTGCATTTCATCACATGATTTTCCATTTTAAACAACAAAGTCTCCTGTCTCAGGGGACTTGGAATTCACAGGGTCTGCTCAGTACACTAGTCCAACTTAATCACCACCCATGTATCAGAGGAAAATAACTGATATTCCTAAGGTAGGAAGGATTTTTTTTTTTTTGCCTCATACTTGAAGTTCAGTAAGTAATTTATGTCATAAGACATAAGGGAGACAAGGTAACTATGTCACAGCTGTCTAGTCACAGCTCAATTGAATGAAACCATTTTTAAGAAAAAAGGAACATATTCAGATTTATCATTGTGCTTTTTGATAAAAAAACAGACATTCATGAAGAGTTAATATTAAAAAAACAAAGTAAAAAATCCCCTGACCTTGAAAATACTCATTTATCTCAAGCACATTTGAACAGAATATTTTCAGCTAGCTGTAATAACCTTAGAGTAAATGATGTATTTCATCCACAGATCCTATTCTTCTAATAACCAATTGTTTCCTAATACACAGAAATAATAATAAAAATATGTTAATACACACTTATGTCATAGTAAATGAAAACAACATTTTGCCACAAATTCTCCAAGAGACAGAATAAGCAACGTGGTCAAATTCTAGCTTCTGTTCTACAGAGATTCTAGGAGATTTTTCCTTAAAAGAGGAAAGAAAAACAATGGAATTTAATTGAACTTCTTAACTAAAATTCCTCAGCTACAACATAAAAAATAAAACAAAAATAAATAGGACCATACATCCTTCAGCTGTGCCAAAGAAAAACTTTAATTGATTCTCATAGGTATTGCACAGATGAAGCAGACAGCAAACAGAACTCAAGGCATAAATCAAGAATATTTTGTTCTATGAAATACATCTTACTATACCTTCAATCTTCATTGGGTTTCTCATACATGTAGGCACATGTAAAAGCGCCTTCAGGAACAGCAGAAATGTATTTAAATTAAGATGACAAAAATTTCACTGTGTTATCTCAGTGAACTCAATATGCTAGAGGTACTATTTGTGGAAATAGCCCAGTTTAGCATCTAAAGCCATGCATCTCTGGCAGCTATTGACAAGAGATTCTCGTTAGAATATGCCACTTGTGAAAACAGAACCCATCCCCAGATGCCTATAAAAGGTTGCTTAATTGCTTAAACTACTTTTATTTCCAATTGATACGTTCATGAAATGCTTACGGTACCTGATTGATTGAGCATTAATTTAATTTTACGTTATGTCTAATGAGTTATTGACTGCTCTTTGCTTTCACTCAGTCCTTTACTGGTGAAGCACACAAAAGAGTGAATACTCCAAACCTGCTGCATCAGTGACTTTTCCTAGCAGGGCTGGTACAGGCTTCCACACAAAGATTCCTCCCCTTGCAGTACATTGATGTGTGTGATGCATTTCAATGTTGTAAACAGCTCCTCTGGTTGTTTGTTTTTTTTTTTTCTTCCTCTCCTGGCTCTAGTCTTTGAAAGAAGAAAGCTCAAAACTCAAAGAATTGACCCTTTCTCCTGTTGGGGCATTTGGAGGTAGAGAATTGCTACCATTTTGGCTATGGTTACTGATCTCATTGAACCATACAAATCAAACCTGAGGTCTACAAATGCTAAGATTTTTCCATAAGACTACATGGCAGACTCTAAATATTCTTACTGGGATTTTGTGCTTGAGCTCAATCGACACTTTAAAGGGTTTCAAAACTACCTTTTAATTTCAGTAATTTGTTTTCCTTGCTGTCATTTCAGTTTTGTCAAATGAAGGTCAGTGCACGTTGCAGGGACCACTTAAAAAAGTAAAACTAAGTTGTTTGTATTGGTTAAGCAAGTGAAGGAAGACTCTGAAATGGTTCTGTTCTGAGGGTACTTAATCAAGCAGAACAGATGTTTATTATACAATTAGGGAACACTTTGCCATCAGTATGAACAATTCATGAAATCAAATTGCTCCATAATACTTGCCATTATTTCACAAACACTTGCTGTGAAGAATTGAGGGTATGCAAAAACCCAGATCCTGTATTATTCTCCAGCCCCAGGCTTTATTTAATTACCCAGCAGGGGAAACAATGCTGCCTGTTAGCAAAAAGCCAGAAGAGCTAGAGCCTGCTTCAGCAGCCAGCCTGGTACTGAGGGCTTGGAAAAGAGGGCTGTGTGTGAGGCATGGCACAACTCCACTGCACTGTGGTCATCCTGCTCCAAAACAGGGAAGGAAGGTAAGAAATAGAGAATTTCCCATTCCCAGCTTCAGCAGCTGGTCCAGAAGATGCTCAGTTATTGATACCTTCTGGCCCAAACCAGCCAGCACTCTCCTGGACAGAGCTCAGGCACAGTTCAGGTGTGAGCACAAAGCAGTGACTTGTCCCTCAGCAGTTCAGAAGGGGCTTCTCTGTTTTGAAGAACAAAGAATTTACCTTTTTTGGACTGAGCAGCTGTTGTGCTACTCAGCCTGAGAGATGGAGAATCATTTCTGACCCATCTCACAAATGTAGAGAGATGTTCCATATATAGGCCCCTAGCAAATACCAAGGCCAGTGAGTCCCTAACTGGGGAGCACCCAAATTTTGGTGCTCCGCTCTCACTGTACCTGATCAGGGGGTGCTTCCTCAGGAGCTCAGCACCCAGTGGCACTGTGGATGGCAGTCAGGACACCACTTAGGAAGGAGACCAGAGGAAATTCTCTCACAACTGCTCAGGAAAAGAGACAGGGAACAAAGCAGCCAAAATGATGATTGGCTAGTGCCTGAAGCAGAGGAATACTCACTGGAAATCAGCTCCAGGACAACTGTCTACTGCCCCTGCAGTGCTGTCATCTGGAAAAACTGAGCTAAGAACAGCCAGACCCCAGAGAAGGAAGCTGCATCTGTGGCTGGAATCATTGAATGAGGTCACTTCACCAGAGCTGTTATCACCAAGACCAGGGTTCCTTGACTAGATTCTCTCTTGATGGAAGGTCTCCCTTGCAGAGTGAGTGGTGGGCATCCAGCCCTCACTGCTAAAACATTGGTACCCCAGCCCCCTGACAGCATCTCCCACAGTCTGTATCTGTGCACATGGAAACTATTCCAAACTCCAGAGACATCCACTGACATTCCCAAATTAGTTCTGATAACAATTGTTACAAAAGTGCTCCAGATCTATCCAGATAGAACTATCTGAGAGACAAAATGCCAATGGATGATGCTTATGAACACACAGTTTCACTCCTGAGATTCATGAGACTGATTTACCCTTTCATATGCACTGTAGATGGATTCTTATGATCTGCTGTTAAAAAGGCAGCTCAGACTTAAGCCCTTCTACTATTATTGTTACCTCATATGCAGAAATCTCTTCAAAAGCACTACCAGAAACAAACTTTTACAAATTAATGATTTGTAAAAGATATGATTTTTTTTTTTTCCAGGTCCAGACTCAAGGTCTGATTTCTAGTTTCCCAGTAGCACCAGTTCCCACACAAGCTGCCATTGTTACTGTTTTTTCAACCTGCTCACCCATTTCTAGGTCCCAGTCTAGAAAAAGGAACACAGTACATTATTTCCTGTCACCCATTTCTAATGATAGTCATTTATTCTGTTGCTGGAGTCTCTGAATAAGATACAGGTATAGCTTAGCCTTTACATAAATATTTTTGTGTCTGAAGCTCTAAATGCTTATTTCAACACAGAAAACTGTGAGTGGACAACAGAGGTTGCAATATGAAAAGTTAAGGCAGAGACAAGACAGTTGATCTCTAGCAGATCTCTAGCTTGTAGCTGCCAATCAGAATTTGGAGCTGGAATCACTTTGTAAATAACAAAGTCCACACTGTTTATGTAAGTGATTTGTGCTATATTCTTGCTGAACCTCATAGATATGACACAATAATGTGAATGGTCTGTTTCTCTTCTTCCCTAGTTTGATATTCAGAGTTTGCTAACACATGACTGAGACAATTCAAGCACCCCAACAGTGGAGTGAAAAAACACAACTAAGTAGCTATGCAAATATTGTTCTAAATTTAAAAAGGCTTATTCCTTATTCCAGCAACTAATCTCTTAATATTATTTAGCATTTACAATATGTACTATTCAACTAAGGGTTGACAGCATGTTAGATTCTGCCGAAAACTTCTAATATAAGGCCACACCTTATGACTATAAACTGTCACAATCAATGAGAATCAATAGCTGTCTAAAAGGAACTTAACAGTCATTTTTAATTCATTGTATGATTACCTTTCTCCTGCAACCTCATACTGTTTTCCTCCAATGTGAATTGCAGTTGAAAGGCTATATCTTCACAAAAGAACCCTGTTCTAGAGAAGGAACAAATAATAAAGGACAACCAACTTAATATAACTCTATCTTTGGCATATTCAGACTTCTAGTCTTTGAAAATATTTATTCCTCTGCTTGGCACTTGAATAAGTTTCTCTGAGATCTTCTTAAATTCCAATTAAATTTTTTTCCATTCAGACCTTGTCTTAGTGTAACACAGTACTACACACCCTGCTTGAATGTTACTTATTTCTTTCATTTTATATTTTATTTATACTTGATCTGGTCCATTTTATTTTTTCTATGATCTAAATGGAGAAAGATACCTCTGCCTACCACAGTATGGGCTGTCCATAAAGAAAGGAAGAAAGGAAAAAAAATATTTTACTGCAGGTGGAAGGAAAAATAATAGGAACTGAGAAGAGTATGGTTAGGGTATGATTTTTAAGGGGATCCAAAGAGCATATATGCTGCTAGAAAATCAGCTCTGTGGAAATGGAACTGATATTAAATCACTCCGAGAACTGCACCACAGCTCTTGCTGCTGCTGTGCAATCTTCTGAAGAAGAAATGTTAATAAACAAAGCATTCCTTCCCTCTCTTGCAGGTTCTGGGGTCTGTAACCAAACTTCCCACGAGACTTTGGATGTGGCATTTTTTGCTCAACTTTGTTGGAAGAAGTCTAAGGAAAAAAGTGGTAAAAATAATAAACTAAACCCTCTGTGATAGGAATCATGAATGCCTTCCTACCCACTTTGCCCTTCATTCAGCATGCCTCTTAACAAGGCAAGTTCCCTCTGGTCTGTGCTCAGCCCCTGTACTGCAGATTGTCCCTGTCTTTTAGTCATCTCACTATATGAAATTCCTTTGAACACAGTTCTGTCTTGACTGCACTTAGTGTTTAAATGCCAGATGGTGAGGCACGGTATCTGGCCTTATAAATAAATAATTTCTCTTGGATCTCTGAGATTATTGCTCGAGTCCCTTTCTGCAATTGCTCTCTTTTGAAACAGATGCAGAAGAAGTTAATAAGGTAACATAATCACATAATATTTAGCATAAAACTATTTTACTGTAGAAAGTTAGATATCTTTCAACACCTACTTGGAACAAGAAAAATACTCTCAAACCAAAATGTTTTGAAATACTTTTCCCTGCCCCAACTCTATTACCATTATTAAAATTTTCAGTTCACACTGGTTCATGACAAATGTGAATCAACTGAAAGAAAGATTTAAGAAAAGACAGTAGCTGATTTTTCAT
The DNA here is from genome assembly GCA_003676055.1 of Chloebia gouldiae. Lineage (NCBI taxonomy): Eukaryota > Metazoa > Chordata > Aves > Passeriformes > Passeridae > Chloebia > Chloebia gouldiae. Next base: position 8,846,004 of record QUSF01000016.1, read on the forward strand.
AAGTAACAGCGAACTTTTTTAAGTCTATAAAATCACTGTAAATAGTTTTAATGACACTGAAAATAACTTGGCACGGCCCAGGAAAGGAAATAATTACTTAAAGAAAATATTGCTCAACAGTGATCATTTCTATTTCATTAGTATCTGCACAATGAGATGTGAAAAAAGAGGGTTTCTCCCCAGAAGACAGACTTTAATGCCTTCAAAATACTGACATAATTCTGTCACTCCTTCCAAAATATTTGCAAAATTTGATGATAGTTACTATTTTGGAATAGTTTCGGGTTTTCTTTTGGTTTGGTTTTTGTTGTTGTTGTTGTTGTTGTTTTGGTTTTTTTGCATCATCGTTATTCACACCCTTTTCCATGAGTGACCTTCACCCCAGATGTGCATGAAATGAAATCTGGGACATGCCAGCTTCTGCAGCAATAGGTCTTGGTGAAGCCAGAAGTCTGCAGCTACACAGCAAAGAATAAGAGGAATCTACATGGCACTGAATGCTCTGCTTTGCCAATAAATGTTTTAAAACAGCTCTAAAATTGTGGACAAAACCAACCTGATCTTGGATTATATGGAGCCTTTGCCATTTTCTAAGCTAAAACAAGCACATAATTTTGCAGATTCATTTAAAATCAGCATCTTTCTTTGAATTTATTGCATTTGAGGTCGAGGACTTACCATCATTTTTTGTTGCTATATGATGAATAAGATCTCTGAAGACTCACCTCCAATGTGATTGAGGACACATATCAAAGCCAGAGTAGAGCCAGTAGAAATTTTTATAAAACAGACAAAAAGTTCACCAGAACCTCTAGTCCCATGACCAAAGAATTGGATAAATCTTCCTGCTTTAAGCTTTTAATTTAAAGCTTTACCTTTACTATTGCATACTTACCTTACTGGTAAATATGCAATAGTAAACTGCATTTTAGAAAAAAACAAAGCAATTTCCTGGACTGAGGAATGGAAAAATGAAGGAAAGAAACTCCACAAACATCCATGACCAAACTCCCAAAATCACATCTTATTTACTTCTGAAGAAAAAACACAGTGAGGATTTTGGTTTCATTGGAGTAGATATTACAGTGAATACAAAAGCTCAGCAGTAGTTGCACAAAGTTTTATATTCTATGTGCATTGTGTAAGGATTTTAAAATATTATTTCATATTTAATTTATGATCTACTGCAGAGAATCTACTGAGTGAGTGCATATGTTTAACACAAATAAAAGAAGTGGTTTTAATGAAAAAAAATGTTATTTCCCATTCAGTTGAAAAGGTGATATCCAGTGGATGGCTGGTTACTTATAAGTTAACATTTGCTTTCTTGCTGTAAAACCCATCCACAGGGGGGAAACAAAATATACCATTTTATATATATTTCTTTTTCTTTTATTTGTTTTATGATTCAAAACTTACCCTAATGGGAATCTGAAGATGTATTAGAAGCAGATTTCATTTTGTTTCACTGCACCCCTAGCATCACTGGCAACAAATAAATACCACAAAATGAAGAAAGAGAATTAGAATGAAAGACTTATGCTTAGGTCACCTTTTCCAGCATACATTAGATTTGATTGTCATGATGTTTATTTCATAGAGCTACTCCTGCAGTAGGCAGCTGTTGCACTGATTTGCAGTAAAGTCATTAACCTGGGGAGGTACTATTTGAAGCTATTTATACTTCTACAGAGAACTATTACAGGACCTTTGAGTTAATAACAAGTTTTATGCAACCACTGTTGGATTACTGAGGTCCTACCAGGCATCAACTTCTGCCAGTATTTATAAATCAGACTGTATCTTGCTCATGGAGAGACTGAAGTTAGGGAGCTGCAGACTGGTCCCAAAACACTGCCTTTTGCATACAAATTGGTGATTTTTTACAGTCTAGAGTGTGAAAAGAGCAGACTGGTGTCTGCTAGAAACATGATAGGTTGAAACAGGTAAGGCATCCTAAGATGTGGTTGCATCTGAGGCACACTGAATGACACACAGAAGAGTGAAGTCCAAGACCCATGACCATGAGAAAAACTTGGGATTTTATTGAAAAAGGCATAAACATAGATCATATCTAAGAAGGATTCACCTGTCCCAAGGTTTTAGCATAAACATGATAAAAAGTTAGAGATACCATTATTTTGAGATAACATTAACATAACAATAACTTTTCTACCTGTGGGGCTGGTCAAATCATTTCTCCAAGGTTTAACAGGAAAAATGTGGAATGTAAGAATGGAGTCCAAATTCCTTGGCCATCCTAACTACAAATCCACCTTTCCTTGCTGAAGTAGAAATTGAATTACTCACAGAGCAGCACTTGACTTCACGGACAAGCTGCTCTGAAGCCAAGGTAGGTAAAGATATTAGACTCCAACTCTTAAATATCCTCTGTAGTACATAACTCCTCAGTCTCCCTCATCTTGCAAGATACCATCACAACAGTATTATTACAATGCTTCACATAATTCCTTTTTTCATATGCATTATCCCTCACAGAAACCATATTTTTCCAGCTCACTGATAAAAGCCAAAAGTCTGTAAAAAAGCCCAATTTTCAGAAAGGTAAATGATAACAAAAATGTAAAGTGAGGAGATGAGTGACCAGAGAGGTTCCCTTAGGGTTATACACACATTATTCTCTTTCTTCTAGCTCCAATGCTTTGCTAGGAGAGAAAAATATATGTGACATCCTCCACGTATTTACTCATCTGTAGTGTCACCATTATTTTGACAGCAATACAGCAATACAGTATCACTATCACCTCTGAGCTACAGGACAACACAATGCTAAACAGCTTGAGGACTTTAGAAGAAACAATAAAATCAACGTGTAAGCTCGGTTAAAAAAAAGGAAGAAAAAGGGATGATTTACTGATTCTGCAATTTCTTGGCTTGGGACAAAACTATCATTAAATCCCTCCTCATCCCCCAAAAATACCCAAAAAAAAACCCCAAAATTCCTAGGCTGCATCTTTTTGAGACTCCAGCAAAATACTGCTTTTTATGATCTGGAATTCCAGCCAGCCTTAAATTACACCATATATACTACCAAATTTAGTAGTAATCAGGAAAGGATGGCTTTTAAATTGAATGCAAATGCCATTTGCACTAAGGCCAAAAAATCAAATTAAAAAAAAAAAATTGACCAACCAACAATAACAAAAAAAACCAAAAAACCATTGCCATGAGAATTTAGCTAACACATGGCAACCTGGAAAAGAAGAGAAAATGCAGGAAGAACCATGTGGTCAGAAACACTCAACAAGGTTGGCAAACAGAAAGGCAGTGTTTCCTGAGGGCCTGGGGAGTGCTGAATGGACTTTCCTTCTAGTCTCATAAATACCTGGTTCCCAGGCTGAGGAGAAACCTTAAGAAGAATATTTGCTGCCAGCACTCAGTGGGTAGGGGGAAAATATATTTTCAAATCTATTTATTCCTGTTCCATTTCACCTTCGGTTCTCTCTTTGAAATGTCCACCCTCAATAGATTTATTTCTTTTTAATGCCAGGTTTTTTGCTTACATTTAGATAGTTTGTGGTCAAATCACACTTTTTGACATTCAAAAGCCTCTTTTTAAATTTTTTAATGAATTAATCTCACTGACAATATGCAATCAGATGGATTTCTTTTAGAGATACTTAATACAAAACAAGACTACTCTCAAGAATAAAAGATTTCTAGTGAGTCCAACAGCATACTTCAGAACCATCTCAGTGGTGAACTATGGCAAAATGCCACTGTGTGTGTCCAGACTTCAGAACAGACACAACTCCCAGCCCTGGTGTCCCATTTTGTTTGGACAGTGACAAATTCCAGCTGCATTTCCACCAGAAAGTCAGGTTTGGGGAAGGACTAAGATATAACAGAGTAAGACCTGGAGGTATGTCAGGATGTGACTAAGATCTGCAGTAGATCCAGGTGTTCTCACAATCTTGGAAGTCTTGATTTAGCTCCATCTAATCTGAATGCTGTTAAAGGCAGCAGTGATCATTTCAAAAAGCAAAGACTGTGATGTCTGTGGAGACGCAGTATGTACAAAACGTTTTCCTTTTAGCAAAACATCCAAAACCTTTGTAGATCTGTAAGAAAGTAAACATTTCAAGCTGTCTTGGTGAAGACTTATATTTTATTTAAGGAAACAAGCCCAGTGCTCTTTGGTTCCTCAGGAATTTATCAGCATCCATTACTGTGTATCTCAAGTGGATAACCTATACCCAGTGGACTACATAAGCATAAATTCAACAGCAAAAAACAACAGTCTAGTGCTTAGAAAACTGAATGCTCTCCACAAACATATTTTTCAGGTGTAAATAAAGACATTTGAAAATATACACAGTTGTACATGAACAAATATACCCAAAGAAAGAGACAGCTGGATAAATTGTAAGAAACATGTTACCATTAATGAATAACATAGGGATAGGGCTCAAAGGGAACAAGGGTGTAAGAAATCGATTATGATTCTGATTCACCAGTACTTGGTTCAATGGTAGAATCCACTGTTTCTATCAATTAAGTACTTATATGGAGATTTTGATTTTATTAGGAAAAATCTGTCTTACAAAAGTTTGGTCATATTTTTTTAATTCTCAAATATCTCAACATGGAAAATTCTAAACGTTGGAGTCTAAGCAATATTCTGATTTATTATTATTATTAGTCTTTAAAATGCTAATAATGGAAACATTTAGATTTTACAAAAGCAAAAACAACCTACACTGGTATGAAAATTAAAGTTTTCTTATATAAAACACTGAAATGGAGAAATTGAAAATAACCAGTTTTCAGTCCCAATGCTATGCTAAAAACTGACATTCATTGAAACAATTTTCCAAAACCTTCATCTCCTACTGGAGGTTCTAATTTGATTTTTTTTTTAATGATTGTTACTATCTGTTTGAGTAGCTGTAGGAAGCTGCTTAACTTGACACCATAAAAATATGGGGAGACTGAAGTTATTCAGGGAGAGAAATTAGCTGGATGTGCATTGTGAAATATAGAATTATTCTCTATTTCATAGTTATTCTCTATTTCCAGAGGAAATTAACCACTCCGAGTTAGTCTGGACAACTTCAAATCCCTTCTTGCAATGGCAGTGAGAATGGAAGAAATTTGAGGGGAAAATTGCCCACAGAGAAGTATTCCCATGGCAGTATCCCAAATAAGTTTTGGGATATATTCATAAATAGGAATGCAAGGTGGTTAAGTCTCTGGAGATATTAGAAATACAAACCAAAACAGAACATAAATTAGAGAAGTTCCAAACCTTAAGAATATAGAGACTTTTCACACTTATGTAAGACAACTATAATCACCACTCTGTATCAAAGAAATAATGAGAAATAATGTAAACTGCAGGATTTCAAAACATAAAAGGAAAATACCCTAAAATCACTTGCTTGCTATTTACTTTTTAATCATATAAAACCTCTCTGTCTCCTTTTCCACATTTTTTATACTTTATTGGTAGAAGTGGTATTTGCCTTCTTCCCTCCCACCCCAGTCGGGAGAGGTTTTAAGTCAGATAAGAAAATAGAATTAACATGTTTACTCCACAAAACTGAAGTACAAGAACTATCTCTCTTTCTCAATTGCCCTAAATTGTGACATGGAATCACTGACTCTACCAAGCCTCCTGATTTGTAATCATCAGTGTAATTATAACCCTAAACCCCAAAGTTGCCAAGCTATTTTAATTCTCTTTTCATGCTTTAGAAGTTCTGGGAGCTATCAAGAATTAAAATCAAAGCCTTTATATTGAATAAATATCAGACAAACTATATTTTTGTTTTTAATTTTCTGAGGAACTTCTAAAACTCTATTGAAGATTTTACTTCCCTTTCAAATTTGATTCCAAAAGCAACCCAACTTAAATCCAGTAGAAGATCTGTACCAAGCAATCCTTCAAGTGCCAAACAAGAGCTTTAATATTGCATGACTAAAACAGATTTTAATTTTCCTAATGTCAGAGTTCTTCTGTGGAAAAAGATTTAGATTCATTCAGCTATTTGATATCTGCCTCAGATATTCAGAAAATTCTCTGTAGTAAGCAATATAGGTTGTTAATAGATAGGGTAATCAAGGCAGGCATCTAAAGGAAATCATACAGGTCAGTTCCCTATGCTTGACAAAGGTGTCTCTGTTTAATAGGACAGATGGAAGATGAAGAACCACTTAAGTGAAGAGACAGGAAAGGTTGCCAAGGCCAGATTGAAAATGTCCCTTTTCAAACTCTGTGTGCTCTGTGTGGCAGCATGTGAAAAATGCCTGGACATATTTTTTTTTTCCCCTATAAAATTTTAAATTTACATGGAGAATTCCATGAAGTGGGAGATAATAAAGACTAACCACATGAACAAGGCAAAGGCTTTTGAAATGCAATGGAGACAATTTGTATAAAATATAAAATATAAATATCTGATACTACCCTTGAACAGATTAAATAATTCTAGACAAGTCTTCACCAGATACTAAGAAAGATAAAATATATGTAAAAAATACAAGACAGCTTACATGTCTCTGAGTTTATGTAAAGAATGTTTAGAAAAAGGTCTTGTAGGCCCACACTTACAAAAAAACCAACCAAACAAAAAAAAAAACAAAATCATAATCTAGAAATTACTGCAATTTTTTAACTAATAAGGGGCACACTCTCTGCCACTCTAATCAATAAATCAGAATTTTATTGAATTGAGTAAAGCCTGGCTTACAGACAGAACTGCAGCATTGCAGCTGCTACTCTGTGACCACAGCCACTCCACAGGAGTCATCAGTGCATTTCCTGGACATGGTAAATGCTGTGAAGCAAAACCCTTTCTCTTTGACCTGAAATTACAGTGCTTTGCAAATAGAAAACATCAGGTTTGGTTTGAACATCAAGAGTGAAATACTGTGTCTATTAATGTTGACTTTGACACTGTATGTCAGTCAGACTGTGGTGTGTGAATTTATAGGATATAAAGAAACACTTTCTGTGACTGACATTCTTAACATTTCCTGTTATGCTGCCTTCCAATGCTGATGTGGTTTATATTGCCTACAAGACTCTATCTGCTTAGTACTATGTTTTCCCCTCAAATTTTCTGAGATACAAAATGAAAAGACCACAAACCATAAAACTTTTTTCTACTCTTTGCCCAACAGCAATCAGTTAACTAACAACTACTAAAGTCAGTCTTACTCCTCTCTTGAAAGATCTCAAGAATAGTAAGGAGATAAGGTCAGTTACTGCAATGAACATCACTGGGGTCCAGAAATACTTAATTCAAAGCCAGAAAGATTCTCCTCTGGGATAATGGTACAGCATGTGTTCAATTAGCCTGATGGTTACTGGAAGTGTTTGGCCTGCCAGTGCTGCACAGCACCAGAGGTCAGGGACACGGGCTTTGGCCACTTCTGCCTGCTGAAGAAATTTTAGAGCAAGTCTCAGTTCAGAGCTGGATATAACCTTAATGAACATCTACTTTTGCTTCTATATTTACATTAAATATAGAATGATATTGAAGATTCTCTACATGTGTAGGGAATTTTACTTTGACAGTTGGCATATATTGTAAAGATAACAAGAATATATATACATTTTTACTACCTTCTAGGACGTAATGACTACCTTTTAACTTTTTACAGTCTTCCCTCTGTTCTAACTCTGGCATTATTCCTAACCACAGCAGTTTAAAGAGATGATGCAGAAAGGTCTTTGAAGTGTAAGCATGATATATTATACACCCTCATAATATTATATTCTTATGTTTCTCTTCTATTCTCTTTATATATTTATTTATATAAATATAGAAAAGCATGTGAAATGTGTGCTTCAAATATAATGAAACCATAATTATGCATGAGATGAAAATTGATTTACTTTAGATGACAAGGCTACATTTCCTCCTTTCTGCAACATGAGCAGTTGATGGACTGACAACAAACGAAGTACAAACTTCAGGCTCTGCGTTAGTTAGCAACTAGTGGAATAGAAAAAGGAACAGCTTGTTAAACCATCCTTCAACTCTAAGTGGGAATGCTTGCCTTCAGCTAGTGCTGCAAACGACTTACACTTTGATCTCAGCTGAGTTCCACCAGGGTTACTGATCAGCAGTTATGCCAGTGAAGCTCTAGGAAGCTGTGTCTTCAGTCTTCCATCCCGTAGCTACTGCCTCCAAGCCACAGTGTGGTTATTGGTCTTGTGAGAGGCCCCTGAGAGCCTCAGCCTGGTGTTAGGGAGATTAATTCCAGAAAAGCACAGTAAAGTTTAACTTCACTCTGGAATGGAGCAGGAACTCTCACCCACTCACTGACAGATTCTCAGTTGTTGGACTCATGTAATCAAATATTTATGACATCAAGCAACATCTGACTGAAGTGTGTTTTGGAAAGGAATTACCTCGGGTTTCATGGGAAAGCATGCAGCTGAGCTCAGACAATGAGTGCCCATGACAGATGCTCAGAGCACGCTGTGTTTCTGTGGCTGACATCATTCAGCAGTGGGCCTCTTCCCAATACATTACTAAGTGTATTCTTTAGCTTGAATGTCTGTAACAAAGCTCAAAGAATTAGCTGAGCGAGGAGAAAATGTGTGCAAAAACACAACCAGATGATTGAAAAACAGAGTTCTCTATTCTGGTTCAAAAAATTGTTGAAGGCACAAGGAACAGCAGCAGCTACTTTCTCTAATTCTTCATAAAGGACTGAGTAAAATGTCTTCCTTGACAGTTTATTTTTTGTGTCAGTAAAACAACTTCCACTGGTCAATTCAGAATGCAGAAGAATGAATTTTTTTGGGAACAGGAGCTGCATCCATCCAGTGAGGGTTTGACAGCTGACCTGTTTGTAAGCAAGAGTGAGCTCCATAAAAGGGAACCTTTTAGCAGCCCCACCAGTTTCTCTGGTTGGGTCAGTTCCAGCTCTGTGCCACCAGCCTTGCACTTTGCCCACAAGGCTGGCAACGATTGTGGAATGTGAGGAAGAGAAAGACAAAAAAAACAACTTTTTTTTTTTCCCTTCTCCAGCCCTCAGTCTGCTCCACATGAACACTGTCACTCATTGCAAATTATTTAATTATCTCTAAGACACCACCCTGTTTTATTCAAATTAAGTTACCTGGTCTACAGGTATTTTAATGGCAGTTGCTGAAGCCCTTTTAGGTCTAGTATTTCTGTACCTGCCTATCTCTAGCTAATAATGCTTTCTGGCAAGTTGAAATTTCATTAAAGATATCACTGTAGTACATGCTGAATGAACACTACCAAAAAGTAGAACAAGAGTGCAAGAAGTCATTAAATTATTACTCCCAAAGTCTCACAATGATTATTGTTAATAGGGCAATCAAATCCTGCTGTATTGTTCCCTAACTACATGCCTGCTTAGTGGGTAGCATACATTTTCATTAAATAAAGAGTTATGGTTAGAAGAAGAATGTAATCAACATTAATGACCTGAAGAGTAATTGAAAATCCAGTCTCAGTCACCACTCCACCCAACTATTAAAAGGACAATCGTTAAAAAAATTCTAAACTAATTCCATTTTGTTTCTCTGCATGTTTGCAGACTATCATTCACATTCTCCCTGCCCTGTTATCTCTCTTTTTCTGGTCAAATTAATTTACTGTAATTAGAATAAAATACACTGTATGTGAAAATAAAATTTTGGCATTGGCTATGTCTGATAACAAGTACTGCAAGGAAAAGCATTATACATTCACCATACATTCATTATGCATTATATTTGTGCAAAGTAAATCACTTTGTGTGAAACCGACTTAGCCTCAGTGTACAATAATTACATTCCCTCCCTCCACACCAGTGTTTAAAAATCTCTTAAAAGAGGCAAAAAAATGGAATGTACTTTATGTTAAAACAAAAAAAAAAAAAATCTGAGCTGAACATCTTTTTTTTTTTTTTTCCTTAAACTCACAATATACAACATTCCTTTCTGGGATTGCAAACATTTGTCTTTGTTTCTCTTTGTGCTTTTTGTTTGTTTGTTTGGGTTTTTTTGGTTTTGTTTTGTTTTTTTTTTTTTCTTCCTTATCTCAGAAGAACTCAAAATAAATAAATTGGCTTTGTGCAGTCCTAAAAAAAATTTTAAAACCCACCCCAAAACACAAGACAGACCAAAACAAAAGCCAAACACAGTATGGAGGTCATTTTAATTTCACCATGAGAGAATTTCATACACTTCTTCAGTTTAGACTGTCAGCAATCCAATAAATAAACAATTCCAAAATACTTCAAGACTTGTGACTGACACAGCAAGGATTTAAAGCACCTGAGCATTTCTCCAGATAATGACATCTGAGAAATAATGGCAATCCACTAATCAACTACTGCTGCTGCATTTTTTCCCCCCCACAATATAGGAAAACATTGTTTTTTAAGAAAGAGCTTCACAGTTGCCTTCTTTCCCTGCTTCTTATCTGTAAGCAGGCAGATGTTCCTGAATTAATATATGTGAGTCGTTGACTATTTATCCTTTAGTTAAAAATTAAATACATTTTGTAGCATTAAGCAAAATTATTAAGTGGAATGTATAATGCAGCTTAATTATTTTTGTTAAACTGGAGGAGAAAAAGAATTATTTCTGTAACCATGCATTTTTCACATTGAGTTTGTTTGTTTTCATACAGATGACATTATAATCTACTCTTCCAACCCATTTTCTTTCACTTAAATCTAGCAGCACTTCGAGGAAGTATTGAAGGTAAGAATGAAACAGTACATAATACAAGCAGACCTCACTGCATTTAAGAAATAAACACACTCATGTAGCAAATAATCTTAATTTTTACCCAGAACTACTACCTCATAAAAAGAATCTACTCTCATTCCAATTCAATCAATGTTTTGGGGTGTTTTTTTTTTTGTTGTTGTTGTTGTTTGGTTGTTTGGTTTTTTTTACTGTACTTTTTAAGGATTAAGAATTAAAGTGAAACAGTAGTTGAGGATAAATAGAAGAAAGGAGATTAGGAAAGTACCACCACCATTTCCTCTACTTCTGGAAGAAGCTGCTTGCTTTTTTAACCTTTAACCTAATTTCCTTATGAGATAATTTTCTCTGTATAATAATTTAGTTAATCATTTAGAGCTGCACAAAGCAGGCAGAGAAATTTCTGTAACAGGCTGTTTAAGCAGCAGCATTTAACACTCGGTTTTGGGAAGCTGAAATGATAATGCAAAAGGAAGAGCTGCAGAATCAAAAATATTCCTTTTCATTTCCAAAAGTTTATACCAGAAAATTTTAAATAAATGAAATGAAATTGTATACATTTAGTACTGGTTCCATAAGTGATTCACAGAACTGTTGACAAAACTAGTCAAAATTCAATAAAAATATGTCAATTTAAAATGGTATTTGTGCATTGAAAATGTGAATGTTACTCTTACTAATACCATACCTATATGGAATACATTGATATTTTAGCCCATTGATATTTTACAAGAGCAAATTACTGTCAAAACCAATGAAAGATACTAATGGAACAACACAGCCTACATCCAAGATTATTTCAAAATCTGTGTTTATTCTTTTCATCTGACTTTTTAAATGTTAAATTTTTTACAGCCTCTTTTACAGATCTTACATGCTGCATAAAGATTCCCCTTGCTGTGTGTCAAGAATCCCAATGCTGCGAAACATCCCCATGCCATTCAGAAATCTGGCATCACACCCAGCCCTTAATCAGCCCTTCTCCATATTTTTTTTCTTTTTATTGCCGTTATTTGTGGCTCATGGGACTAAATATTTACTCAATTTTATAATCCAGGTAATTCCAATCATGAAATTCATTCCTTAGGTTCCTGTACAGGGATATGGTCTCCACAGCAAAAAGAACCCAGGCAGACTGGCTGCTGTAAACCCTAAAGGGAAATGTAGTAGAATAAGTGAAGAATATATTAATATCTCTTCATTGTGACATATTTGAATTATGTCACTGGAATTTACTGTCCAGCATCCTTGGCATCACAAGGAACTGTTTAGTGTGTGTGTTGAGTATCTAGAGGAGAGCAACACAGGTCACACCAAAGCAAGAGGAGATGTGGATTTATAGCATCTCAGCTACTCCACAGAAACCATCTACTTGCACACTCATGTGCATACAACAGCATCATGGCTTAACCCCCCACTGAACGAGATGGGAGAGAGAACCATCAGGGTAAAAATGCAAAAAAGGGGGTTGAGATAAAAACAGCTTAATAATTAAAAAAAAAATAGAAAAAAAAAGAGACAAAATAAACCATCAAATATAACGAACCCATGGAAAACAAGTGATAAAAATCCCAAATAAATTGCTGGCCACAACTGGTGGTTGTGGTGATGCCCAGCCAATCTTCAAGCAATGGCAGCCCTGGCCAGTATGGTCTGGAATATCTCAGAGGTCAGTGGGGATCAGCTGTCCCAGCTATGTCCCATCCAAACTTCTGGTGAGCCCCCAGACCACTCACTGGTGTGGCAGTGTGGGAGGCAGGAAAAGCTTTGGCATTGTGTGAGCACCACTCAGCAAGAATTAAAATACCCCTGAGTTATCCTGCTTTCAGCACACATCCAAAACACAGCCCTGTACTAGCCACTGTGGAGGAAAAAAACTCCATCCCAGTCAAAACCAGTACAAGAAACAAAGCTGTAAATTTTGAAACTGAAAAAGAGAGGTCAGTCAAACAGCTGCCATCACTTGGCTAATGCTGTGTAATCTCTCACAATCACATATACCACAGTAACATGGATATGCATTTGTAGCCATGAAGTATCTCCCTGTCCAGCACACCCATGACAGAAAAGTCCTCCTAGCTCCTCAAAGGAACATATCAAGCCTTGAGTAAAATTAGCACATTTTCTCTGGAAGTCACTGAAGCCCAATAAACATTGAATCCAACAAAGAGGCTTTAATAGCAAGCTTTGAAATGTGAGTGTGCTTTATAGGCCTGTTTTATTTGATTATACACTTGCTTTTATGGTTCAGATCAAGCACATGCAGCAGGTTTAATATTTGCCATGCTGTCTCTGGGGAGTCTATCACATATGCACATAGCAACAGTTTTCAGTCTTCAATAATTACCAGCAGAAGTAGCAATTGTCAGAGATAGTTCAAATGTATAATTCAAAACTTGAATTTTTTTTTTCCAAAAGAAGATAAATTATTTCTGAACACTTACCACTTTTCAAGAGCACACAGAAAGAATTTATATGCACATACAAACCTATGTCCTGCTTATTTTTCTCTAAAACAATCCTTCATTCTCACACCTTTGATTTTCCTCACTTCAATTTCTGAGTGGTCAAATCTGACACAAGATGGATCCTAGCCCTTCACTCTTATTTAAAATGTTCTACTTTACTAAGCTTCCATTTGAATTGCAGAATTTAAAAACATTACTTCCATTATTAAATGTATCATATTTTGAAAATGAAAAGCGGCACATCAATTCCCCTTGTGCTTGTCAGGGAATGATGAAGCTGAAGAGATACTAGCAAGAACCTAATAAAAGTTTAAATTAGCACTAGTCTGTGGTTGTTACTAATACAATTTGACACGATGTACAAAAGACTTTTAGACATATACATAATATAATATATATATAAATGTGTGTATATGTATTTAATGTATTATGTATATATGAGATAGCCATGGGCACTCAGGCTCTATGCTAAACTATTTTCTTTTCACTGATATTAAATTTTGAATAAAGATAATATGATAGAAAGTCTTTGAGAGGATTTTCCTCCCAAATAGCTAGCAGGATTTCAGACACGGTAGTCATAATTACGTACTTACAGTAAAAGAAGAAATGCATGCATCATCCTTAACTTCCACATTTTCTATTTTACTATATACTCTGTGCATGTTCTTCACAAATATTCATTTCTTTCCCTTCTCACTTACTTTAATAGTTCAACTTATTATTCCTCTTTCAATTTTCTTGTGTGTGTCAATTCTGAGGCCAGTCAAGAGTGCTGACAGTATGTAAATTAAGTCCAGGCGAATATAAGAAGAGATTTCTCATTTCTCTGAGAGATTTAAGAGAGATAAGGAAGAGAGTGAAAAGATCCTTCTGGATATCTGCAGTACTAAGATAACTTTTATTATGGTTAAAACAGATTAGCCCCTTAATACAAAGGTGTGTTTTATTGTTCACACAGCTGCTCCAACAGATTGGCTTCTAGGCAAAACAGGAAATAAGGTAAGACCTAGATATTTTCAGTGAAATTCCACTTTAATTATTTCTTAATTAAGAGAACATTGTTCAGTTAAACAAAGGTACACTGTGAGAAAATGGAATCAGCTGGCTAAAGAGATCAAAACACAGCACTGAAAGGGATTTTAGAAGGATATTCCAATAGATATAGTGTGTTGAAAGAGGTTTAAAAAGGACAAGGCAGAAGACAAGTTATATCAGTTGGAAAAGTAGTCATTTTGGTTTACTGCTGTTCTGACATTTATTATAAATGACAGGTCAGCTGTCAGATGAGTAATAATACTTTCCTTGCAATTTGGAGCACATTACTTTTCATCCAGGGTCTCTCTCAGTCAGAATTTTGCTTTGGAAGACAACAACACACAAAAAATTAATTAATAGAAGACATGTAATCCCATCTATAATTCCACCTGAGCCAAATCAAGTTGTATGGAATTACAGAACCTTACAGAACTGGCTCTCAAGTCTTGTTTTCTCCCTAAAATTACAGGTAAGTGCATCAAATTAGCACAGGGGATTCTTGTTGTCGTTGCTTTTTGTTTATTCAATCCAGAAATATTTTAATTTCACAAGGGACTGTGATTTTAGGGTGATTTTCATACAGTGAGAAATTACACTGAGTTTATTACAAATTTATAGTGAAAAGCAGACCTATTCAAATAAAGTTTTAACTTACTATTCATCTTCTGAGAGATGCAAATTATTGGCAATTTCAGGAAATGATGAAGTCATTTCTCCCAGCATTTGGGGAAAATATGCAAGTGCCATTGATTTCAATGAGACTTAGTGTTGTCTCAGTCCATCTTACACAGATTTATTGAGAAAAACTATTGCTGCTTCTGAGGACTTGATATCTTGTCTATATATATATTTTTTCCACCACAGATTAGCTCTATTTTTGCCCTGTTGACTGAGTGACTGTAAGAGTTCAGAGAATTCTTGGAATGCATCTTCAAGTCTATTTTCACCCAACAGAAATCCAACCCTTCTGCTGCTTGTGGTTTAACCCCAGCCAGCAACTAAGACCACAGCATGGGAAATTACCTTTGAGACATTCACTGCTAGAGCACATTTCTGATCTGAGCTAAAATGCCTGTGAAGACACATTCTGTGTATTTCTGTTGGCATTTAAGGAAGTATATTAGCTACTCCTGTCGATCCTACTCACAAAATGTGATGGTTTACGTTCCAGGCTCTGTATGTTAGCTGATATAGAAAAGGGGTACAGATGGAAAGAAAGACACCAAAAGATTCTGGAGGAAAGACAGCTGAGAAGGGAGCACACTGATAGTGCTGAGTGTGTTGGAATAATCAAAGTGAAGTGATGCAGTTAAATAAGAGGCTTTTGAAGGGAGCAGGAGAAGTTAGCTGCTAATTGTTAAAAAGGAAAACCATTTGGCAGTTGCCCTTGAAAACGTTCTTCAGTATATTTTAATATACAGGGGCTGGTTCATTGTTAGTCACCCCCTGCAGACAGAACCATGGGAATCAATTCATGAGGCTTCTCACAAATGGAGTCCCACAGTGCTCCTGCAGCTACAGTCACCATACTGTGAAATCCAATATGGGGACTGCAACCCTTCTGATGAAAAATGCAAAGAGACTGGGCCAGGGAGATAATAATTTTGCCAGTGTGTTTTTGCAACTAATTTATGGACACATATTGTTTAACATGCAGAGTAAGAGAGGGAATTAGTGCACTATAAACAAATTAATTGTGAAATTATTTCTACAGTTCTATCAACAAAGCTTTAGTCCATGCAGAGCCCCTTGCATTACAAAGAAGTATTTTAAAACATGACCCTAATTCTGCGTTCTGCATCCCACACAATTCTGCTCATGTTAGAAAGTGAGACATTTAAAGCCACAAAAATTCTCTTCTCCCCCAGTCAAGCAAGCATCAAAGAAATTTAAAAAAAAATATTTAAGATAAGGTTTTTGAAACTTGTCATCCTTGGAAAGAAATAAAAAATGATGTTTCCTCCAACAGCTACAAGATCACCTTAAGAAAGTAGAGGGGTCTCATGGGTAGATTGCAACAATGATTTGCTGGCACTTGGAAGCATATTGAGGGGTGTGCAACTCTGCTCACCATATCCAGAAAATATTAAAGAATGGAAAATAAAGCACTCGGGGGGACTGCAAAAGCTGCTGGTGTTACCTTGACAACGTAAGTTAAACACATTCCTCTGCCAGACAGTCCAGGGGAAAAGTTCCAGCTCTTTATTAAGTTGCTCAAACTAATACCTATTAAACACATAGCTCTCTCTGAAGAGTAGGAAAAATTATTCTATATCCTGTCCTGTATTCTCCCTTCTTTCTTCATATCCAGCAACAATAAAACAGAAACAAATCCCCCGCACATTTCTGTTGTGCTGCTCCACTCTTTGCCAGTTTTTAGGTTGCTTGCCCATGCTCATTCTTCGTAAGTACAGGGACCCAGGGGCTTAAAAATCAAACATCACATGTGAAAATTACATCTAAGATCACCTCTTCAAACTCTTTTTCCTAAGCCTTTGGAGAAATCGTTAATAGAGGTTTTAGGAAATGTTTTTAAAAAGGATTGGATACCAGAAAGTAGCAGGTGGTAGGCATACCGTGTAATTTGCACAAGGTCCTGAGCAAATTACATTAAATTCATTGGAACTATACATCTATAAGTTTTGGTAAGTTGGTCTAGATAGCAAAGTCAACAGAACTTTAGTTCAATTTCTAACTTACAGTGTCATCCTCAGGAAACAGGGGACTATAAATTTGATTTCCCAGACATTCAGGTCAGAGTTTACCAGTCCAAGTTTATTAGTCCACATTAGTTTGGAATATCAGCCATAAAACTAAGAACAGGGTTACCCAAAGTGTTGGTCTGGATACTGATATATGCAGTGATACCCAGAACAGATGCAGTGTGGGAGGAACACCCAAAAAGGTGTTAACAAAAAGTCCTTTCAATCAATCTTGCTAGAAATTACTTTTCTGAGTGATCACAGAGAAGACAGGAGCTAGCCTTTCCCCTTTTGTAAGGTTTATGACATTCTTATTATCATGTAAAAGCGGTAACCAGGCTGTTCAGTCTGATGTGTACCAAAAAGTACTTTATCACATAAAGAACAATTAAGGACCATATCAAAAAACGAAGTTGCATGCATAGTGCAACCAACAAGTAACAAGAGCTAATTTCCTACAAATACATGCCAAAAAATTCTCCCCCAGAATCAGTCAATAGGTGCCAGAACACACTAACATTAAATTATGTCATGTTACCAATGTGCTGTAGAGTCTAAAAAGTAAAGTTAATTAATATGGTATTAAAAAAAGTCATGTTTTCATTTTCCCCTTTTCCTTGGTCTTATATGATAGTATTTCACATGAAAGGAATAAATTAAGTTTAAATATAGTCAAAACATTTATGACAGCTTTAAAAAGCCAGTAGGGACTTAATGATTTTTCTGTGAGAAGAATCTGTACAGTGAACCAGAAAATACACAAGCTTTTAACACAAGTTTTTTGCCATTTGGTTTGAGAAACATATAACTATTTATGGCACTATGTGACTCTACCTAAGAGAGCAGAGTGCAATCACTTCAGCTTTTCCCACAACTATTATCAAAGTAACAGCAGAAAGAATTTTGTATTTTTATGCTTCCTTCAATTAGGGAAAACAACATGCCTAAACATTTTATGAAGAAGAGGACATGATTATTCATGTGGACATACACTTTTCAGAACCTGGTGAGAAAAGATAAAACCACAGAAATACCATTTCTCTGCCTTGTTCCTCTGCCAGGAGTATGGCTTCTTGATACACCCGGGAATGTTTTCCAAACCAGAGCATCATATTCTAAAGGTTTCTAATAAATCATTGAACCTTAATGGTTTACATCCTGAACATGTAATTATTTAGGCTGAGGTGATTTATTCAGTACATTTTAAAGGACGTTCTGGTGGGTAGGGAACAGATTATGTTTGTGAGTGCAGGTAAATTATGGCAGTCTGTCATTAATTCTTCTGGTTATTGCAGACAAGTAATTTAAGATTATATTCTCAGAAGTGCTTAGGAACCCAAACATGCAGTTAGGCACAGAGGTGAATGGTCTACATTTAACGGAATGGTGCAAAAGCAAGTCCCGTGGATATCAGCAGATGATGCAGGAAACTACTGAGAACCATTTCTGTGAATACAAAGTTTAAATACCTTTTAAAAATCTTGAACTGTGAACATGTCAAAATAGTAATCATGAATGATATTCATCAAATAGTTTGGGTTGGCCTCAAAATCACTTAGTTCCAGGCACCCTGCCATGGATAGGAACATCTCTAACTGGATCTGATTGCTCAAAGCCACATCCATCCTGGCCTTGAATACTTCCAGGGATGGAGCATCCACAACCTCTCTGGGCAATCTGTGCCAGTCTCCCACCACCATCACAGTAAAGTATTTCCTTCCAATATCTAATCCAAATCTATCCTCTTCCATCCACCCTGTTCTGTCACTACCTGCCCTTGAGAAAATTCCTCTCCAGCATTTTTGTAGGACCCCTTTAGGTAGAGGAAGGACAGTTTTTTCAGGGTGGACAACCCCAAGACTCTTCAATCCCACATTTATGACAGCAGCCACTGCATCCTTTAGCAAATCCCGTTGCCTTTGGAGGCAGTGGGGAGGGAGGGAAATAAAAGTGAGGTAAAGAATAATTCGTCTTTTAATTAAAAAATTGCTTTGCTGCCTTTCTCAGCACCACTGAGGAGCCTCCTCTTGCCCTGCCACTTCCCAATTCCACACTGAACAGAGCCGTGAGAAGGAGATGGTACACAGTCAATATGTCTCTCTGTCCCCTGAGTCGTTATTTGCACTGATGGAAATTTGTCTGCTCAGTGAAGAAAACTTTGAGGTTTTCATTTTTTAAGAGGGAAAAATTAATAACTAGGATCTGATTACTGAACTGTAACTGCTTTTTTTGACTGACAGAGAAACAGCTAAATTATGATTTCTGGAGTTTATCTCTGCCTAAGCATTAAAAATTTGAAAACTTTACAGCTCTTCTTTTAGCCTAGTAGGATAAAAATGTGAACTCTTCATGTGTTAAATGCTCTCTCTTGGAGTGCATTATTGCTTAATATATCCTCGTTCTTCATAAATTAAAGCAAAAAAAAGAAAAAAGTTAAAGTTAACTTCTTTTTCCTGAAACAAAGCTATCAGTGGGCTTGATTAATATACAGATGCTGCACGCTGCTGGGACTATGCTTCCATTTTCACAGAGTAATATGTTCTGCTTATGTTCTTGCAGCCATGTAGATTTATACGTTTTGCATTTTAAGGTAATATATGGATCTTAATATTGTTATGCAAAATGTGTGTTTAAAGTAAAGCATAGCACTTCTATTCCAGACTGTTACAGTTAAAATACACTGAATTTGCATAACATTTAGCAAAGTTAAATTTAAGAGTATCTCCTCATAGCATAGGTATATGTGGGGAAAGCACATTCATCTCCAAGGACCATTTTAAGTATAAGTAGGTCACAAACCAGAGGCTGAAATTCTCCAAGTTATTCTGCACAGAATATGTTTGCTGTCCCTGGCTGTGCAGGCTGCTGGAACAGAAATCTCAGAGCCATTTGGCAGGAAATGCACACAAAGGCTGAAGAACATTAAAAGCAGGTTAGTGTCTCCCATGCCCAGTGTTTTCCTTTACATGCCTGCAAACAGATCCCATTTTTACTGGGCTGACTACACAGCCTCCAGCACACCACGGGCACTCAGAAACCTTATTCATTACACAGCAAATTCATGCTTAGGCTTGCCAAGGGCAATGGAGGATGTACAGAAAAAAAAAAAATAAAGTAAGGAGCAAGCCCCAAAACATGCAAGGAGTCTCTGTAAATTCACTATTACCTTCTTCTTTTGTGCTCATCTTCACTTAATTGGCTCTGTATAGTTCTGGCCCTCATTAAGTAGATGCACTTTTCTCTTCATATACTGAAAATTGCCTTGCTACTTTGCCAGCAGTGCCATCCAAGTTGATGCTTGTTCATCTGTTTCTACTATTTCTTTTCCATTACTTCTGTAATTATCACCCATGAAAGAACAGGCCAGATATAGATATTGGTGAGATTATCATTAAAATTCTTGCAGATGCCCTTGCAAGAAGAGTGAAAAGGGAAAAGTCTGAGCTACTAACTTGTTTTATCCTAGAGCAGCTCAAATGGAATCCCTGAATATCTTTCTCTATGGAAAAAAAAAATCTGATTTTAATTTTTAATACATACAAGTCCCTGATACATTCAGACTGTTAATTAAAAAAAAAAAAACCAAAAAAAAAACCTCTGAAATTCAGTAATTATTTTTAAAAACCAAATTGGAATTATTGCTAGAATGAAGCCTGTCCATAAAGTCAGGAAATAAAATGTTAAAAACCCCACAGTAGCCTCCCCTGAGACCTGTGGGTTTTCTTCACAGCTAAAAAGACACCACAATTTTAGAAGCACATCTGAACAAGGGCTGCACAGCAGGAGGGCTGCATGAGCAGAACACTTAACCCAGCACAACATTAAAATGTGCTTGACATTGTCACAGACCCCACGAAACCCTGAAGCAACTGAGCATCTGCTTGAGAAGCCTATTCTTGGGCTTAAACAATGAAAAGTGGATAATAAACAGCTTTTTGAGCACCTGAGTTCCAGATTCCTACAGGCCTATCTCCTGGCACTTTGACTACTTATCTGAATTATCCTAAGGCTTTCTATTACCTTTCCATGTATATAAGCTTCTCCCATGCATTTTAGCAGCAATTTGTAAAAAAACATGTTAAAAAAAAAAATCAACCAAAAAGAATCCAAAGTGAATATTTAAAAATCACTTTCTTCCCTGTTTTCTTATTTTTAATAAGTGTGTGAAAACTGAATTATCCTGCAGACTTTTAATCTCCTGTCAAATCTCTCCAAGGTAGAAAAACACATAATCTTTTGTTTTTTGGGGGGCAGGGGTGTGTGGAGACAGGGGATAGAGCAAGAAGCAGGGGAAAATGGGTCAAATTATAAATAACAATAACTTCTACAAGCTTGTATTCAGCACAGTAATTAACCTCTAAAGGGAATTTAAAGGCACTGAACAACCTAACTCCTTCCCTGGACAGGCTTTATCAAACCTAAACCAACATGTGATTTCTCTACAGACACAACATAACAGGAGAACCACCAGTTTATCTTCCTGAAAAACAGGTTCCTTGTAGTTGGAGAATATATATATTTCCCCATCTATTCTGCAATGAATTTTTCAGGAAATCATATTATTAGGCTATTTAGGTGACAGGTTTTACAGTTTTCATATTCAAGGAGGAAAGATTATTCAATTTCTATCAGAGCAATCCCATGGGACAAAGAAATTTACAGCAGCAAAAATACCCAGTGTATACTCAAGTGGATAAATCGTATTTTCCTACAGTGCCAGTATTTCAGTCTGATCAGTCAGGTTTTTCTGCACCCATCAGGACTGAAGAAATGTGTGAATTAAGGTTTTGGTATCCCTATAACAAAGCCCACACATCAGTGTTCAAATGAACCTTTATGAGTATCTACAAATGCAACTTCTATATAATCTTCTTTATGTAGCTTAGATAAATAGTAATCCTGCAATGAAAAACACAGAAGAAGAAACAAAGAATTTAATAATTCTCATTCCTCAACTAATTCCTGCACTTGGTGATTTGGATTCTTGTTTTCTGGAATGATTAGTAAAAATCATCAGTTCATTGTTAAACAGAGTTTGAAAATTTACCACATGTCCAGGTAATGCTAGGAAACTTTGAGAACACACGCAAAATTCAGTACCAAAATAAATTAAAGGAAAACTGATAGGCTATCTTGCCTGAATTTAAACATTCTTCTTCAGCTATTCAGATTTATGAGTTTGAGACAATGCTGTCTTTGTTGTGACTGATCCTACTGACCACTTTATAATTTTTATTCATTAATCATGGCTGAATTTAGACATAAGCCTTTCTTGATGGCCTCTGACATAGGGGGTCAAAACCCAAACATTACCTCTGGCTCATTTGTTTCTTCAGGAACTCTCAGAAGTGCTAATAGTATCTCTAAAAAAATCCTCAACAGTTTGCTAAAGAAAGCTAAAATAATCCCCTGTCACAACCTTGTACTGAGAATTTACATTGCTCCAGTTATCAGTTATATATCATTACCTATTTGATCACTATTTCAGGATCACAGGGTTTTTTGAATGGCATAAATCTGCCTGTTTTTACTGATATAAATTATACTGGATCCTATTCCTTGGAGTCAGAGAAGCATTTCTCAGACCTGCTGAGAAGCTGAGCCAGAAGAGTCTCAGTGTTATATTAATTTCATAGAAACTTATTAAAAATTATTCTCTTTAATTTGCATCAATTGCATAAAAGTGATTTCAAGCAAACAAGTATTTTTGAAGAAATGACAGAACCTAATGAAAAGTTTTGGGACCTTCTTGGAAGATGTAAAAAAAATCCCTAAACTCTTAGGCTTTCTGGACTCTTCCTATTTGTCAAAATTTCCTCTAAAGAAATAAAAACTAACCCAAGATCCCACCTATATCACCATTACCTCACAGCAAAAATCAGGGACAACCACTCATACAGCTTTTTATTCCCAACTGCTAAATTCCACTTGCTCTTGAAATAAATGCAAGAATTCTTGGTGACTGATGGAGCAAATGGGGAGCACCCATTTATGCTGCTTCCCCCACCTTTTTTCCTCTACAATTTAATTCTTAGTAGTAGCTGATGTTGAATAAAAAGGCCACACTTTGGCTGTTTTGGGGTCATGGCTTTCCTGCCGGAGCTTGGACTCCCAGTTCATAATTCAGTGAGCATCTCCAGTCCTCATTAGAGCATCTCCAAGAACATCATGACTACTGCAGTCACCTGACAGAGAAGGGTTAGTAAGAAAAGGAGTGGATAAGGTATGATAAGTTCAGAGTTACAGGTCCTAGAGAGGTTCAGGCAGCTCTAGTGACTCTGGAAGGGGAGGAGATCCCACTGCCACAGGAAAATTTGGAAAGTCAGAGTGGGGAACAAATGTCATTACATCTCAGGAGCAGCAGGAAAGTCCTGCCTGCCTCCTCTGAAAGCAAACAAACCAATCCAAACAGTAATTTTAACACCTTAAAATGTTAATTTCAGAAAACAGTATGAAAAACTCTAGACAATTACTGTGTTTCTGGAACTGTTTCACCTTATACTGTGAAAATATGGGACATTGCTGTAGGTTTAATGATAAGGAAAAGGTAAAAAAAACCAAAAAATCCAGACAATTTATATATAGAAATTTTAACATCTAGCTACTCTTTTCCAATAAAATACCCATAAGATCTTCTTTGTAGTTCATGATGCATATTCATGGTTGTAAAAATACTGAACAATATATGAGTCCATAAGTACCCATTAGTGTTGATAAAGTCAAACTCTGCTTTTGCAAGAGCTTGAAATATAAAAGTTATATTCCCTGACTTATTATTTTCAATTTACATTGCTATTAGTTATGCAATCTAGCATGTCTTCACTTAGTATTTAATGGTTTAGCACCTGCCTGTGTTTGGATTTTTTTAAAACAACATTAGTAAGTGACATAGAGAATAAACTCCAAGGGAATAGTCATGATCTAGTAGCAAAACGCAGAGAAAAAAAATCCAGAGATTTTCTTTCTTTTTTTTTTTTTTCCAGTAGAGTGAACTTAGTCCATTAAATAAAAAGCATCTTTCTTTAAATGTTTCGGGGAGTTTTTTTCTCTTTTTTTTTTTTTTCTTTTAAATAGAGCATTTCAGGCTTAGCTGTGTGCTGGATTTTAGCCAAAGATTCTATTTGAGGGTAATGTTCCTTGCCTCAGATCTTCTGAATTGTGACCATACCTCTCCTTTGTGCATGGTTGCTGTTAAGGAAAATACTCCTCAGTGGTGACATAATGGCAGTGCAGATGAGTGAGCTGGAGAAAAACAGACCTAGATGATCACAAAATTGTAAAAAAATAAAACCCTCACAAATGAGCGGATTGTTTGTGTAAAGACAATCTGTATTATTAGCAGTGAAAGTATTTTGAAGTGTAGTTAATCTTAGCTAAACCCAGAAGTTTTACAGTAGGTAAAAAATTACCAATGCAATGCACATCATAAAAGCATAAATGACAGACAGAGGATGGATTATTTGCACAGTTTTGCCTATTTATACCTACATGTCTGAAGAAAGAAGAAGGTTGATTGAGTTAATAACAAAAGGGGGAAAAGGAAGTTATATATGAGAAATAACTGCTTTTAAACCTTGGCACAGTGCAAAGGACACTATTTGTTTTTTCCAATAAATCTTTAAGGATTTTAGCTATTTTCATTTCATCATTTTATAAAGAAACTTCTTTGACACACAGAGAAAAAAAAAACAATCAACCAAGCAAACTCACTTTTCTTTCTCCTCTCTAATTCGATCTAATTTTCTCCTCTCTAATTTAATTTAAATACAGCAGCACATACTTAAACTCATAACTTGAATTCAGCAGAGTTAGGCTCCTGGACACTGGACACTGTGCTGTAGATTTGAACTCAGTACAGTTGCATAAGGTTAATCCTGTTTTGATATGGCCCATTGGGGCAAGAGTCAAGAGGGAGAGAGAATTCAAAGCACTGAAAGTTTAAAATAGCAAGCCTTTTAAATATGCTGTTTCTACTCTTCATTTCAGCAAATGCTACTGGTTAGGGGTTTTCAATCACATTCTGTTACCTTCCATTTTAAAACTGATTAAAGATAAGGGCAGTCCCAAGCAGGAATCATGGCATCTGAAAGGTGAGCTCCATAGTCCCATCCCTTGCAGTGAGCAGGGACATCTTCAACAAGGTTATTCAAAGCCCTCCAGCCTGCCTTTGAATGTTTCCAGGGATGGGGCATCCACAGCCTCTCTGTGCCACTGTTTCACCACCAGCACAGTAAAGAATTTCTTTCTTCTAGTTTGAACTGCAGTGTTATGGTACCATATGCTAATCTGGTAACTTTGTGTTGAAAACAGCATAATGGAAAAATGAACTTGCTAAATTCATGCTTGATTACTGCGTGGTTTAGACTGTGATTGGGAGACATTGCAATTTTAATTCTACTACACTACAGATGAACATTAATAATATACTTATGTAATTGGATGTGTTCCCTTAATCAGAGCTGGGAAAATGGATAGTTCAGTAAATCAGTTTCGGTTTTAGATCTTTTAGAATTGAGCATTTCTACACATCATTACTGAACTACCCTGACTTAGAAGGTGCTAAAATATGAAAGAAAATACATTCTACTTAAAATTTCACTCACTAGGAGACAGATTCTGACAACTCCAATTCAGATTCAATAGACTTGGAGCAATTACTGGTATCCCATAAGAGTCACAACAACCACTCTTATCCATGTCCCTGGGTAGAGCCCAAAGCTGTCTCCAAGGCAGTCTCTAAGTCAATTCCTATTTCCCTGTGTTCATGGATTCTGGAGAAACCATCAGACTTGGATCAGAGACATGAAGGGAGACCTCAGTCACCTGACAGAGCCCAAGCTCTTAGAAGATGAAGTGGCAAAAATCCTGAGGTTACCCAAATTAAGCTATTTGTTTGGACACTGGAAACATGGAGCAGCAAGACCTACCAGGGGAACAAAACTGCATCTCTCCACTGTTGATACCAAGCACTGTTGTCCAGGCACAAGAGGAGCCAGCATTTATGAGAAGCAGTGAGAATTAAGCTCTCACAAAAACTCCCGAGTCATGCAGTAAGGTTGGTATGACTGGTATTTTTATTTAAATTGCTGAGGCCCTTTCTTAAAGGGAACAAAATTAGCTTATATCATGAAGGTCTCCCAGCTGGTTTTTTTGGTCAGCAGAAATGTATTTTCCTAGAATGACACTATAGGGTTTGGGATCTTTAGTTACTGTTATTAAACCAAGCATTACTGAACAGGTAGTATTTCCTTAAGCCTAGATAACTTAGGCAAAACTTGGTATTTGTTGATAGATATAACTGTATGTCAAATTGGGTCACTTTCAAAACGTGTTTTAATTAATTTTTAATTTAAATGCATGTGAAATTTCTTTTTTTTATGTCAGCTATATTTCAACTGATCACTAGGAAGATAATTATCGTTAATTACCCCTGACACACAAACAGGTACTTTTTAATAATGTTCTCACACATTTCACAATAAATATGTTTCAAAACCCCAGCTATGTTTAATAAGCATAGAGTAGCTCTCTTTAGCCTGCATTTTAACGTGTTCTGCATTTAAATATGCAGAGCTCTATCTCTACTCCCCTTAATGCTGCAAATGAAATAATGGCAACATGCCATAAATTTAAGTAATAGAACGTTACCTTTGTCCTTGGCAATGCCTATCCTGCTTTTCAGTCACTTGATTTTGACACCCAGGGAAAATGTTATTGTGCACTAAAGCACTTTGCAGCTGCTACACTTAAAATATGTTTTAAAGGTGAACACACTTCACCTGGGGGCTAGGCTCACTATCGATTCCCTCAGTGGCTATCTGAACAGAGATTGGGAATGAAGTAATTACCTACCATGTGTGGAGATGAACTGAAAAGCCCCACAGTTCACCATCTACCCGAATTACTACAGCTCACTATATCTCCAGCTGCAACACATCCATCTAGCAGTTTATTTCAGTGCTCATTTTAGCAAGATAATGTTGGTTGCCACATTCACCCATCTCGGGTATTATTGATTGTGGATCCTACTCTCCTCCTCTGGAACTGGGGGTTATTGCAGGTATTGCCAAGCTTGCAAGTGAATGCTGCCTTACCCAGAGCTGCAAGAACGCTTTGTGCCCACTGGTAGGAAATAAAACAACCCATCTGCTTAGCAGCACAGGTGGTGAGCACGCTGTCCTCGTGCTCGGCTCCCTGCAGGCACTTCCCTCTGACAGCAGGGCTCAAGGATGGGAGCTGAGTGGGATTGCTCTGCTAAAGGGTTTGGATAGGCAAAGATGCGTTGAAGCCACACTTCTAAGGGAAAAAACTTGCAGGCATTCATTGTGAACCAAAGTTTCTTGCACCTTCTGTGTTCTTCCTCGGATTACTTCCCTAGCTGAGGTCAGGAATGTAATGATAAAGCTGCCCACCAAAGGCACTAATATCTACTTTCTGCTGAACTTCTGCTCAGAGTTTTAAAAATGGTGATGATTAGTGGAAGCTGGCTAATGGAGAGCTCTGAATTCTCATGATGATCTATTAAACATTCTGGGTTTTTCTCTTCTTTGAAATACCACTTTTACTGGCTGCTGATTTCTCTCTGTTCATTTGCACCTGTTTTTTCCAATGGGAAAAAAGCCAACAACTTAGCATTTGCACCAAAATTAGAATGAAATGAAGTCCACTGGATATAGGGCATTAAAAACACTCTTTCCACACAATCTCTTTTTGATTAGTAGTGAATGAGATCTGGCTATAAAGAGGTTTTACATTACAGCCCTATAATCTATTTGTAATGTCTGCTTTACAGAGCACCTTTCTTTTTCTCTGCACTGAGGTACAAAATAATTAAGAGGAACAAATCCCAGCAGAAAAAAAAAATGGTAGTTATACTTTCTTATGGCCATAGCTATGTAACAGCACAAGTGATAAATAAGTTGAATCAGACTTATAAACAAATACATATACATGTAAATCCTCACAAATATACACTTATATACATATAAATCCTCACAAATTATTTTCTTTTATGTAGAAAAATTATAATATTAGGAAAAAAAAACATGATGTCATGTTAAAACATTTATGGAAGAATAACATAGTCACTTGTCTTCTAAACATTCTTAAAATACTAAAGCTTTTGCTGTATCCAACTCCTAATAATATTAAATGCCTGGAATTTCTTAATTATTAACATAAATCTATGACTGGATTGGGATTTAGTCTTACTAAGTTAAAACATTTCTATACTTCAAATTTTAATATTTTGAGTTAAGGAAAGAGTCTCAGCTGCTTACATATGATAATGTGGTTTGCATAAGTAAAATGTGAAAATGATGTTTAATTAGGGAAAAAAATCTAGCAGCTTATTTCTCTGTTAAGTTAGAATCTAGAGCAAAGTTTAATTAACTTGTGGACTCTCTGGGTCTTTTTCATGTACAGTTTCTGAGAGGCTTGTTATAAAGCTAGAAATCATACAACATGACAAACGCTTATCCTGTTAATTTTACTTTTAGCTGTGATGAAGTTCTCAAACTATATCAATTTTTTTTTTTTCAATGAACCAAGGAGCTCCTTTTAGGGGGAGCATTTGTTCCTTTTCACCTGAAATGTAGGGGACACTGCTAGGTTTTGGGAACCTCTTTTCCTGCTGCTGTCCATAAATGGTGGGAATAGAACTGTTGTCCCCAGTTTCTCCTGCCAGTGAGGCCACAATGACTCTAAGCCACAAGGGTCCAATTCTTCTCTGCTGTTGTCCCAACCTTTGCAGGAAGAGTAATCAGTTACCTCTTTTTCCAAAGGCAAGTGATTTTCTTTTTCAGTCAGTTCATAGAGCTGTAAATATACTTGTCTAAAGAACTAAACCCCACCCCCCCCCCAAATCTACACCCCTACAATTAAATAAAATTACATTTTAGAGATTACTTATATTTAATATTATTAAAGAAAACATTAAGTTGAACACGAAGTACACAGAAAGTTCAAATGCATCTCTCAAAAATTGCAGTGCTATTTCCTCTCATACAGAATGAAGAAAATAATCTTGTAGAAATAATCTTGTAAAATGTAATAACCCCATCAGAAAAAGCCCAAAAATTAAAACTAGTGATTGTGCAAGGCAAAAGAAAGGAGGACATTTGCAACGCATTTAATATTCAAAAGCGTTTAGTAAAAAAAGTATCTGGACTTCACAAAAGCCAATTCACAGAAAATACTTATGGAAAATGCATACAGTGTATTCCCAAACCAGCTCAAATAATAACTGTTTTTGTGTGATAATGGGGCAGTACTAAAGAAGCAAACACACACTAATCCCACTGTGTCTCTGGGCAATTTATGGTATTCCCACAAGTTTCTGCTCCATGGATGTCCTGTGTAGATGTAGCTCTGAGCCTTCACCTCTCTCCAGCAAAACAAATTCATTACAGTTTAGTATTGCTCAGAGCTGCTCAACCACCTATGGAGTCAATTCCTGCTGTTCCAGCTATGCAAGAACAGATTGTCTTTAATCTGCAGTTTTCACAGGCACTGGCTGGCTGTAAACTGAATGGTTATAATGGCCATGGATGTTTGCACAGAGCTGCTCTCTCTCAATACTTCTGGAAAGCTGGGCCACCAAACCAGCTTAGAGCTGGCCAATAAAGAATTCAAAAAATTGCCTGAAGACTATTGCAAGATATTTGACAAGGAGAATCTTGAATAATCTTTATGATGAATACCATGTGACTATCTTCAGAGCTGTTCAAGTAATGAAGAAAGCTACTTTAAACCTTTTTGCAGGTTTGAAGGTGTTATTGGCATGTAAAATGAAAATGGTTGTAGGGAGCTACTTTTTCAAAGTTATGTCATACTTCTAAATATGCAGTTAGGTTTCAAGGCTAAAACAGTCTTATATTTCCACTAGTGCCTACTGCAGCTCCAAGTTGAGTCTAAGCAAGCAGTATCTGCAGCCTGAGTGAAGCTTTGCTGAGGCTCTCACTTTGTCCTATATTAACTTCTAAACTCAAACCACACACTTCTGTTTATGTGTGCCACAAATTCTTTTTCTTTTTTCTTTTAAATTTTAGCTTCTATTTAGCTTTGTCTTCTTGCCCCTTCTCTTTCAAAGCAATAACCTTCATCAGATTCTCCCAAAATGCATTTTGAAATTACACCCAAACTGCCTTTCCTTCTGGGCTGCTCAGGCATGGACAAGACTCAGTTTCTGGCTTCAGCTGAGCTTTCATGGAGATCAAGAGGAAGGGCTGGGGCAGTGCTACCTCAAGCACTCCCCACCAGTCATAAGGACTTGATTAAGAATCAAGACATCACAGTACCTGTGCCCAGCTGTGCTGTGATCCCTCTCACTGCCACTTGGCAATTTTGGGCTTCCCAGTGTTCAGCAGAGACCTCAGCCCAGGCTCCTTCCAGGATGCCTTGACATCACAAGCCACAGGCCACTGACATCTTGGAATTGGCAGTGTGGATGCCCAGCATAAATCATGTCTGAGCTTGCAGGTGCCTCAGGATCCAACAGCATGGGCACAGCTGGATACAGCAGGTATGGCTCCCCTCATGAGCATCACTTGGTAAGTTCCCATGCCCACATAAGCAAAATCCCTGCAGCAATGCTGTCTTCTCCCACTGAGCACTTCTTTCTAAGCCATCACAACCCAGCAGGGGAAGCAATAAAATGGGAGGCAGCAGCAGTGAGTGTAACAGGGCCCACAGCTGATACTTGAGACTGAAAAACACAGCTGAAGGAAAATGCCTTCAGCATTCCCACAGCTCAAGCAGATGTGAGAGAGCCCTTTGAGGAGCAGGAGCATGTGATGGGACTGCTGGGGTGTGCTGGTGACATGAGATGTGTGGCATTTGCCACCTTGAGGCCCTTGCAGGCTCAGCAGCATCTAATTAGCTCCCAGCTGGAAGCACCTTCCCAAACACTCCTGCTGCTGGCTGAAAATTACTCTCCTTCAGATCAAGTTTCTGGACCAACAGATCCTCCTGGGTTTGGCTGGTAAAGTTCTGCATCTCCTTCAGATTGCATCACAATCCCTGCATATACATTTCTTCTTCAGAAAATTAAAAAAAAAAAGAAAAATAAGAAGTACCTCACAAGTAATATACTTGCAACTCCTATAAAAATGATTCTCCACACTGCTGCCACAGGACAAAATCATTACACGCTTAGATGCTGAGTGAGAAACCCAACTGCATGTTCTCACTCTCAAATCTGACTAGTTTTCAGAATATAGTTTCTCATTATATTCAAATTCTGCTTGACTCATATCACACTTTAGACCAATATTAATTTTAAGTACAGAGAGAAGAACAAGCAACCAGCAACCACTATCCTGGTAGAAGTGGTAAAAACTGGGCTGCAAAATATATTTAACGACCACAGGTTAAAAATCATCTCACTAGTTAAGTAAATGAATGTGGCCACACAGCTGGTTGAATAAATATGAAAATAAAATTAAATAAACACTAATTCAATCCCCAGCAAATCTTGCAGGTCAGCTCATCTGCTCCTTACCAGGTGTGATTGTGTAACACAGGCAAGGCTGGGTACCGAGGCAGGTGCTGCTAACAGGAAATGCTGTGAGTTAACCACTCCTGGCACAGAAACTTGTGGGATTCAGGAATGCTGCCAGAATGACAAAGCAGTAAATCCTATCATTTTAACATCATATCACAAACTGAGACTCATAGTTACCTATTATTTATATTTCTACTTTTTAACCTGAAATTTAATTGTATACTGCAAGTATTTGCTAATATTTGCTGCACATTCACCATGTAGGTGTCTCAACAACACTCCACTAGGAGGAAAAACTGAAAATTCCAAATTTTTAGGCTCAAAGCACTCTACTGGGGATTGCAGGACTCTTGACCTGGAAACTGCAGCTTCTGCAGCTTTGCTCCTTCACAGATACAGCTCGAAAAGTGTTTTGTTTTTTTTGTTTGTTTTTTTTTTTGTGTGGTTTTTTTTTCCCCACTGCCAAGAGAGAACCAAAAGACCTTCAAGAGAGCCAAAACATCTGCAGCCTGAAATATCTGTGCCTGCCAGCTGTGATGAGCAGCTCTACTTAGTCATGAACTGACTGCATTCCTTCAGTGCCTTGCAAAATGTCTTGTATTTGCAGCCTAAGTTCAGTAAAAAGGTATCCAGAAAAAGGATTGAAACTTATATTCACATTCTAGTTCATGCCTACTTTGACCTACCTCAAAAATGTTTAGTATGCAGAGTAAATTACTCTGTAGTCCAAAGCTTTGTTCATATTCCATTTATTAAAGAATAAAGAGCCTTATTTACACAGTAAAGGTAAACACTGTTGCTGTTGCTGTGTATACTTTTCTGGGGCACGAGGGGTATGTAGCAAACACTCTCCCCAGAGCTACATTGACAACATCAATGGAAATAAAAAAAAAAAACCAAAACAAAACAAGGCTTTTAAACTAAAACGGTAATTTCTGTCAGAAATACTAGATATCTGTCTGCTTAATAGCAGTGAATAAGAGGATCAACTAGAAAGAACATAGACTAGCAGGAAAAAAAAATATCTCTCCAGCACCTATTGCAAATAATGGACATCAGCAGCACCTGTGCAGAATTCTCACAGTGTCACTTAAAGCCTTCAAGAACAAGAAACTGGAAATAAAGCTCAGAACTCAGCCTGGCAAGGAAGTGTTAACTTACCACACTGAATGACATTAATTGAATCACATGCCACTCAGAAACATCTAAAATAGATGAGATAAAGGGAAGGAAAAGGCCTGTAGCTTTTACTGAAATGATAATCTTCCTGCTTTCTACACACATTAGAAATCAGAGACTTACAGGTAAGCAGGCTTGCTATTCTTCCTGAATACCCTGAAGGACTTGAAAGCTTCTTCCCTCATCTCCTAAAAAATAATTATACATTTCTTAAAAATGAAGTCCGCACTTCTCAAGTCTTTTCCTCTGCTCCAAGCAGTGAGGAACAAAAGCAACTTTGTAGTATTTGTCCATTTTCCTGCAGGAGGTCAGACTCCAGAAAGAAGAAATAACTGCATTCCCTAGACCTGTTTCCTATTACCCACTCTCACCCTTACAGATCCTTTGAACTGGTGTGAATGGCAGAGTTCCTACACAAGACTTTTTTTTTTTTTTTTACCAGAGCAGTTATACACTTTAAGGCTTGTTTATCTGGAAGCAGTTTGTGATCCACTAATACCAATTTACACAGTCTGGTGCAAAGCAGCATTACTTTGGTTGTAAAATTTAACTAAACACACAAAGCCGTATTTTTTTGTAGCAAGTTTGAGCAACGATTTTTTTTTTCTTATTAACCAGAATTTACTGTTTTCCTGAACTTTAAATGAGATGCAGAGATGATATTTCAACTTTGCCATGGTGCTGAGGGAGTTCGCTGGACAACAAACTACTCCCTGAGAATTTCACCAAATGGCTGCTGAGAAGACAGAGTGGATGTTCCTGAGGCTTCACTAAATCAGGGCTCTGGGGAAAAACATCAGGTGGACTCCTTCTGTGCTAGAGGCAGAGTGCTCCCAGAGTCCACATTTCTCTTTCCTTTCACAGAGAATTAAAATGATATATTTTACACCAAATAAAGAAAGAATGCCCAAAGCAGAATATTGAAATGCTCTGCAAAATTAAATAATCACTTTTTCTGATTTCAATTCTAGTCTCTCTCACCTTCTCACATTTCTATTTACACAGTGAGAAAAGAAACTTTTCTTTCTCAAGAATAAACAAAATCCTTACGGTTACTTCACTGCTTTTTTAAGACTCATTTTTATAGTTCTGTCCTCAGAGAAGGATTGTTGGGGAAAGTAGAAAGGAATGAAATAATGGGATGCTTTACAGATACTTCTGTATGCAAATAAACAGACCAACAACAGCCATTTCTCTAAGAGGGTTCTGCCATCAGCATTCACCTGCACAGACCTCCCCTGGGCCCTGGCAATGCAGTCAGAGCATGGATGGCTGGCTTTATGGACAGCAGTCATTTCTCTCTGAAGCTCATCATCATGCAGGGCAGTGTCTCGAAAGGCAGAAACCAAGGTGAGCAGAGGAGCTCCCTACAGATATATGGTGGGGAGAGGTTACACAGTAAATCACTGAGAGGGAGGTAAACAGGAGATATATGAGTGCTGGAAGTTACATCCTAGCGAGTGACATCCTATCCACTTCTTGGTCAGGCTGCTGCAGCAGTCAGCAGCCACATATCCTACCTCACTTTTGCTGTGGCTTGAATCTTTTGTGAGTTATTATAAGCAGAAATGGAAATAGCAAGGTGCAAGCAGGGATTTCCAACCCTTCCCCCTCCCCATCCAAAATTTGGAAATGCACTGAGCCCTGACCGTAGCACAGGAGGAGAGGAGGAGTTCTGCAAATGCCACCAGCATTTTCACCAAGAGTGATCAGGAGAGAGTCAGTCAGGTGGTGCTGACTCTGCCCCTTGCTTTTGCCTTGACACATTCTGTGACTGCAAAATAAACCTCTTTTCCTTCACTTTTCTCCCAGTAATATGTGGGTGTTAACACTTCTTTTGTAAAAAGTTGTTCTGGAATCTGCAAGCAAGAACTCCCTAGTGTGAAGCACTATTATAAATTATTTCAAGCAGGGTGCT
Organism: Chloebia gouldiae; assembly: GCA_003676055.1. NCBI lineage: Eukaryota > Metazoa > Chordata > Aves > Passeriformes > Passeridae > Chloebia > Chloebia gouldiae. The sequence goes on from QUSF01000016.1 coordinate 8,880,517, forward strand.
GCCTGGAACTTCTGATAAGTTCTGCCATGCTGCATTATGAGGAAATACAGAGTGAACCGAGTACAAGTCCCAAAGCCCTTATTAAACAAAATACGTAAGGAGATAGGACTGCATGAAGTAACTAAGATATTGTAGTTTTCCAGGCTATTCCTTGTGAAAACTGTTGATGGACCCTGAGTACCATCAAACAGCTCTCGTTTACTGCATGAAACCAGCTCAGTGTCAGCAATGCTTGCCAGGAATCAGTCTGGGGCTGGAGTAGGAAACACAGATTCCTCTGCAAGCGGAATTCACAGGAATGAGTTTAGAAGATCTTGCAGACTCTTAACTGGGCAGTTTGGTCTATAATTAGCAGCATCTCTGAACTGTGGCAGATAATTCCTTCTACCTCTCCTTGCAAAAAGAGAATGGGGAAGGGAGGGAGGGGAAGGGAACACCACACATCCCCTGCAAAATACAAATGGAAAACAATGCATTTTTATCCCATTCTTACTTTACTAGCAGAATGTTCTGCTCTGACAAATAACTGCCAGACTTTGTTATTCATGTTCTCATCAGTCTTTCAATTATCAAATTATCAGTCTTTTAACTGTAAAAAAAAAATCCAGTTTATTTCAATACTGCTCATCAGGAAAAAAAATCTTTTGACCTGCCATGTAATTTTTAATCTATGTCAAGATATGAGTCTACAAATTTAAGGCATGTATAGGGCTAAAGATACATAGACTAAATACAATAGAGTGTATGTTATATACAGTATCTTCTAGTAGAAGTTTGTTTACTGAAAACAGCCCTTAAGGACAGGCCTCATTATCTCCAGCATCAGTGCCTGCACATGTGTGTGTATATATATACGTATATATATACGTATATATATATATGTATATATATATATATATGTGCCTCCACTTTATATTGTTTAATGGATATACTTTTAAGCTATCTTCAGATCTGTATACAGCAACACTTAGATTTCACCAAATCACAGAATCATTTGAGTTCCTTCAGCTCTGGAAGCCCTGAAGAAATTCCAGAAGTTCAGGCAAGATTAAACTTTGCTTCTCTTCACCTTCTACCCTACCTTCTTGTGAAGAGGACTTAGAACAAAACCAGCCATGCTGTGGCTTTGCTAAAAAATCAGTCAGCAATATTATGCAGAAATTCTTCTGTCTGTCTTTGAAATACTGTTTGGGGATTTTCTTGGCTTGAGAAGAAGTTCTTTTAACAGAGCCAACCCTTCTTTGAAGCCTATTTTAGCCAAGTGTCTTCACATCAGACAAAACAGACACCTAAAATATAAATGTTTGCATCTGATCAAATGGCAAGAAGGAGGAACAAGAGGAATGCCAAGAATCAAGTGTAGCTTCTAGGAGAGACAAACACTTTCATACAAAGGCAAAAGATTTCAGCAAAGATTTGATGAGAAGAACTTACCAGTAAATGTCTGATAGACCTTAGTTATGAATAAAGCCTAAAAGCTACTTAATAAGGCTGTAGCTTCAATCCAACAGATCTGGCTATGGCCTGATGGGGACCTGCACCTGCCTTGTCTCTCTCCTCATGGCATGCTTTTTAAGGAAAGAGCTAGAAGGACACAGGACTTCTAGAATAAAAATGAAAGCAATATTTTTGAATTTAGCAGGTTCAAACCAAGTAGGTGAACACACAAGAAATGAAATTTTTCTCCCTTGCTTGGTTTCTAGACTTAAATAAGTTGATTATGTTCTGAGCAGAGTTACTTTGCACAGCCTTTGCCATTTTCTCTAATCCTCACTGCAGTCTCAAGGAGTCTCAAGTAGCTGCATCTGGCAGCCCCCCCCCCCACCCAAGCCACCCATTTCTCATCCATCAGCTACAACAGATCTCCAGAAAAAGGAACAAATTCCTTGTCTTTTTAGAGGCTTCACCTTGCTCAGGCTTCTTACAGGCACATAAAGCAAAGGCAGGGATTACAGATGCCATCTGTCACAATTGATTCGGGCACATTACAGTCTTTTTGTTGTTTTTCTTTAAAAGATTACCTTCAATTAGTGGAATTAGGTGATCCAGCTCCCTGCTCAACTCACCACAGAACTGACTTTGTGCATCTGAGGAGACAGGTGAGAGGTAAAAACTGAACCACATGGGCAATAAAAAAATGACCAGAGAAAGAACACAGGAACTACTAATACTGGTATTAGCTACAATCTCTGACTGCAGAGACAGTGTCCAACTCTCAGAACAATAAACCTGCTTACTGGAGGAGATCGTGGAAAAACTTTCTAGGACACTTCTTTGGCCCTCTTCAGATTTACAATACTGTCACCTGAAAGATGCCTTGCACTAACTCCCATGTTTAATCATAGAAGGGCAGTCTTTAATTTCTGTGATATGTCCCAAATCTACTGTAGCTGGCATAGACATAGCAGAATCTCCAAGAAACTTGAAAATCTACATTATCAAAGAACCCATGCAATGCCCTTTTGTGCTGTTCTGACACTGCTAGGTGGTATTCACTCAATACATACTGTAGGTCTCCCCAAATTTACCACATTATATGTGAATTATAAATGCCAGTTCCCCATGCTTCAGGTCACCAGAAACTTTTACACATTAACTCAGAATGTCACTGAGTGGTTCCAGCAGCAGGAACAGCAGCAAATTTGTCTCAGTTACCATGACCATAAGCAGCAGACATTCTGGAAAGCCCCATGCAAGCAGCCTTGGAAGGTAAGGGTCGTATCACATTTATGGGATTGGTGCCTTGAGAAGGCCGACCTAGAACAGAAACTAGACAGAGTTAAAGAATAAAATAGGTATTTATTAGAAGGCCTCAATGGATACACCTTGGGCAGTACAAGAGCCCAGCCAGGGCTACACCCAAGATGAACAAAAAATGGTCACAAAATGAATGACCGGTCCCAAGGTCTCTCATTTATCTGGTCCATTTGCATATTGGAGTTAATTGTCCAAATACAGCTTTAGGTCATGAAGTCTTCTTGTTTTTCTCTCTGCAGTCCACATTGTTAATGCTCTTGGGACTGAAATTTGGGTGGTTGTCCTTGGTCCCAAGGTGGAAAAGGAATTGTTTTGTCTACCTACTCTTTGAAAAGAGCTTACTATCCCTAAATAGGAAGCTCAGAACTACACACTAAAGCAGAACAGAATCTGAAAAATATAAAAGCTAAAACCTAAGGCAACAGGATAATACATAAAACATGCTTTTTGGATCTACTTTAGAGGAAAAATTCAAAGGTGCCTGAATTTCGAGTTAGGGGCTTTATAGATACTGCTAGTCCTGGGTTGTTAGACTGATATCACAGCAGGGGCTTTGGTAATGTTACTGGTCACTTTGTGGGGTCAGGTTTGGACTTTTCCAAAATATTGGATGACTAACCTTATCCTTCCTTCATCTGAGATCATATTCTGTGAAGGGAATAGATCAGAGCCTCTAGTTTACTAAGATAACAATCATTTATTTGAGCAGCAACTTCACTGAACTTATTTCAGATACAGGAATCCGCCAGGCCTGTGTGGGCTGTGCTGATAAAATGGTGCAGGGCTCTCCAGCTGCTCTGTCTTTCTTCCTTGCTGTCACGTCAGAGTCCTCGTGGGCCTCTTTGACACAGCCCCTCCGTGAGGGCTGTGGGCTTAAAAGGTCCTGGCTCAGCTCCCCTTGATCCCAGTGAGCTCAGGGTGACATTCTTGCCATAAAGCATTAGGGGAAATGAAGTCTTAGCTGAACACAGAGAAAAGGGGACGTCTCTGCTTTGATAAATGCCTCTCTGTTCAGAGGGATAGAGACTGGGTAAACAGCAGTCCTCTAACATGGCAGGGGCAATGCTCTTTGATTACCGCATTTGAGGAAAATAAAGCAAGACAGAGTCAGACTTCAGCACTGCTTCAAGCACTTGCAAGTCCTACTGGCCATAAGTCAGCAATAGAGCTCATTTTTGGGCACAGATTGTGAACACAGAGGTTGATTATAGGACTAATGACAATAGAATTGAACTAATAATAATGAACCAAACAAAATCCAGTTTTGCACTAGGTCAGGCAGGAGAAAATGAAAGGCAGGAAAAAAAAAGTTGATATTTTTGTCTGCCAGTGTAAGAATTGATATATTAGAAGAAACAGTGTGTTTTAGTCTTTCTTTAGAAGCAGCAAATAGCTTCCTTTCACACAGCATTAAGAATCAGTGGCTAAAGTGATTTCACCAAATGGGGAATGTATCCCATTCAAAGACTGCATAATGTCCATTGTTATGGCTTTTTCATTTCTCCTGAATAGCAGCAGGTAGCTATTGTTCTTCTCACTTCATAATCTTCAGAGGTTTTCAAATTTTCCATTGTAGATAATGCCATCCCAAAGGAGATTGCATTATTATTGGCTTCTCTGACATTATTTCAAATCTGTCTTTCTTTGGTCATGTTTTGAGGTGAAATAAGTACCATCATATCTGCCTGACTCTCAATATGGAGTTCTATTTTCAGAAGTTGTGGAGCTTTTCTGGTGGAATTCCATTTTTTCACTAATTATTTGCTTCCTAGATAATGGGGTGAAGAGTCTCACCTTATTAAAAATTATTTTAAAAATTCAGCAGCTTATGTAATTCTTCTGTGTTTTCAGTTAAACACTCGTGTGGATTCTCCCCCTCCTTCCCCTGCATTCACTTGTGGAGATCTAAAAAAAAAAAACCAAAACCACTGTACCAGGAGACCAGAGCAACCCTAAGTCTCTGCATTGTCTATGTGTGATAAGGCCCTTTACTATCTCTAAGGAGCAAGCATTAGTGCTGCAGGTTTTCAGTGTTCATTCCTTTTTCAAGTTCCTTAAAGTTCGTAACAGCAGAAAACATTGTGATATATGGGGAGCAAACTAATTTGATAACAGCCTTCAGATTAACAGCTGGATTTTTCTAATAGAAAATATCAAAATTTTGGGGTACATTTTCCAGTTCCCAATGATCGCTAACATCCCAGATATTAATTTTCTTCACTCCTAAGCTACAAAAAAATGCATACTGATATTTATCTATATTCTATTCCTAGTCCAGAGGAAATCTTTGTCTTAATGACTACTAAAAAAAAAAAAAAACCAAACAAAAACCAAACAAAACAACCAAGAAAAACTAAACCAGAATAACCCAAAACAAAAAAATCTTTGCATGGTGGTACAAAGCCCAGATTATTTTTAGCTGATTTTCTTTTGGTAAAATTTCCAATAAAATAATAAACCAAATACAAATAAAAAAATATATATATATATATATATATATATATATATATATATATATATATAACCTCAAGACATTTTTAATTGTAACAAAAAATAAAAAATCAAAGCTGCATAGCAGGAGCTTCCCAAAATCTAATTAGGATACTATTGGATTATTATTCTCTTAATACTTCAATTTACCTTTATATCACTAAGGGGTAAGTTTTGCTTTTCTTTCCCACAGCTAAGTTATGCTTCCCATGGCTCTAACTTGAATCAGAATGGAAAAAATATATAACTAGAAGTTAGAGAGGTGACAGAAAAGAAAGATGCTCAATTACAGGAGTATCAAAACCAAAGTAAAAACCTTTATAAGATCACTTGATTGTCACTTCTAGCTAGTTCAGTTGCTGCCAAACCTAAACTGCTCAAATTTGCTGACCCTGCACTCTTTGCCTGCCAGGCTGATTTTCCTATCAAAGACATTCATAAGGACAAACTCATCCCTACTTTCCAGGGCCTGTATCACTCAAAATGCTTCAATAAGTTCAATGGATCGATTCAGTCTCCTATTTGCAGGACTGAAACTGTGAGCAGGTTAGCACCTTTAGCTGAATAGGGTGATGTCAAAGTAGAAAACCTATACAAAACACTTTGCTCAGCAGTCAGCTCATCAAGCTGGCTTGGCTAATGCCAAAGCATAGGCTCTGTGGCAAAATGATATGCCTGAAGCATACTTAACTTGCTGAAGTTTTGCAAGGTTTAGGTTTGAAGGTTATTTTATTGACATTTTTAGCTTCCAGAGCCAAGTTTCGCTCATCTGAAGAAAAACCTTAATTTTTGTTCATTTTCTTTCCCTGAGAAAGAAAAGTGTAAGCTTCCAAAGTCTTAAAAATACTGTATCATTCTAGTCCAAGGTGAATGAGGTACATCTTGTATCCAAGTGGTCTGACAACATTTTGAGTGGAAGAGGAGAACCTAAGGAAGACTGTCAGTGCTATTAAAGTTTTTTTTTAAATTAAAAAAGAGAAAAAGGAGGCTATTCATGGTTATTAACTCTATATAATCAGAATGCTTCATACTCCTGTGCAGATGTAAAATAGGACATAATCCTGTCAAAATCCCACCCAGCAGTCATGTTCTTACTGCAGACACCAACAATGCCTCTGTGCCCAGGCTCTTCCCCCAGCATTTAAAATGTTTATGGATCAAAGATCCAAGAACTACCCTTAGGACCCATGAGGGCTGCACATGTGAGACCCTTCAAGTAGGAAACCCCTCAGAAAAAGCAAACCAAACCCAGCAGTTTATGCCATCCTGGGCACTCCTAACAACCATACCTAAAATTCTGACCCACAGATAGGGGCATAATGGAAAAGAGACACTTTAGCCATGGGACAGAGATGAAATCCTGCACAAGGCACAAATGTCACATACACACAAATGTCAGTGCCAATTCAATGGTCTCATCTTCTGGCAGACCCCAAGACCTGAAGTATAATATCTTCCTACAGACCCTGAGGCATTTCCTCCGTGCATTCAGAAATCCCTTCCTGACTATTCACATGTCCCTCACAGGAATCACTGTCATGGTGTTTAAACCTCAGAATCTCCCAAGTTTCCCCACACCAGAGGATCCTGCACATTGCTTCCTCTCTAGTCTCTTACAGGGATGTGCCTCTCCCTTGTGGACAGCTACTGCTTCCAGCCACTTCATGCTCCAGCAGTTCTATAAAAACTGATATTTTGTCTGCCAGTTGCTACCCCTGGCAGTGGGACTATGCCCAGGGAATACTTCCCTGCTGATGATAGAGGGACAGATCCAGAAGTCAGAATCCTTGAATAGGTGCCTCGCAGCTGTATTTCCAAATTTTTGTGCTGCTGATTTTAATTGATCTGTGCTACCAAGAGTAGTTGGAGACAAAATCAGCTTTAGATTAATCTATATAGGAACACAGTGTTTCTGGCCTTTTTTACTGACCACTATCTTACCTTGATTACCTCGAAGCAACCTACCTGACAATTTTATACCTAAGCAAACAAAAAACAAATTTTGAACTATTTTTGGGTGCTTTTATGAATAAAGACAGTTACTTCAGCTACTGTAATTCATAACTTGATCTTTCTTCCTCAGTCACAAAAAGCATTATCTGTATCTGAAGTCACCTGCCAAATCCTGCCTGGATTGCATGTTCAGCAGAGCAGTTTCTTGGTAACTCACACTGGTCTCTACACTGAGGCCTTGCCAAAAGGGGTTGTCCCACACTGCCTGAGCCAAAGAGCAAGTCCAGTGACAACAACCAGGCTCAGCAATGGAGTACAAATCTGTAGGCAAATCCTCTGCATTTCCTCTGCTAGCATTTGGGAACCTTGGGAAGATCTGTCTTTCTTTATCTCATCACCTGACTGAAAGCTTTCAGATCTGTCACGACATTCTGCTTCTCCATTGGGCTCATCATGTTGCAAGATGTTTTCCACAAGGGAAAAAGCCACAGGTGGAGGGCAGGAACCCGGCTGAAGCACAGGGCACTGTCACCTGCAGGCAGGGTGTCCCATGGCTACATCAGAAGATGGTGGTATGCAAACAAAGTGATGAAGACTGAAGGTTGCAGGGTGCCACTGAAGTCAGTGTAAAGTTATTCAACCTCTGCAATTAGCTCCTGGGAATGCAATGATAATGTTTCAGTAGTTGTTGCCTTCTATTTGCAGCCTCTCTAGGAGAAGGATTTGCTGCATTTACAAAGGTTGTGGCCAGATGATAAACTCTGATAGTTTTCTTCCATTTCTGACTTCTTAAATAAACACAAGATAGTAACCTGACTTGGATCCCCAAAGTATTCAGTGTGCCACAATTCTTTTTCTTCCAAATGGATATAAGTGCTTGCTCAGAAAGCTGAAATGATGGAAATCGATTCTGTATTCTCCTTTCATTGGTCCCTTGGGAACAGAATGGTAAACAAAGAGGAGACTGGGTGAATTCCAGTGTTTGCAGCAGGGTAAGTAATTAAAAACTGTTCAGCATATAAGGGGAGTTTCTTAAGGTTACCATAACCATAGAATCATGGAAAGATTTGGGTTGGAAGAGATCTTAAACATCATCTCATTCCAACCCTCTGCCATGGGCAGAGACACCTTCCATGATCCCAGTTTGCTCAGAGCTCCATCCAACCTGGCCTTGGACACTGCCAGGAATGGGGCAGCCACAGCTGCTCTGCGCACCCTCTGCCAGTGCCTCACCAAAGAATTTCCTTTTAACATTTAACTAAAATCAACAATAACAACACAAGCTTTTATATAGTAATACTACTTTGTTTTGTGGCACTACTGAGTATGCAAGTGGCTTGCAATGAAAAGAGAAGCCATAGTGATTAAGGAAGAAGCATAGAAAGATCGACGTAAAAATATTGCAGCAAGAGACAAGTGAAGGTGTGGGGGGGAAGAATTCTGAGATAAATTTTTCTCTATCAAGGCTCAAAAAAAGCTACACTGTAAACATTAAAAAACCCAAAGAAATGGGGTAAATATGGCAAATAATCATTTCTCCATGTTCTCTCATTGTCTGGGTTCCATTCCAAAATCCTCCAGATTAGGATGAATAGCCCTGTTTTTGAAGCAGAAGTAAGAATTACAGAAGTCATGAAGGGCAAGTGACCCAATGAAGGGACTGGGTGTGTGCTTTTGGTGAATGTGATACAGATTCAGATGCCTCACTATGGCAAGTCTGAAGTTACTCTGAGGCTCTCTAATAAAGTTTACTCTTATTTTTTGTAGGTAAACAGTGACAATGTAAAGTCTACAATCTGTTTGGCTTTGAAATTTTATATGAATTTCTCAGCAAAAGTATTTGAGATCTAAAATTCTTCAAGCTTCCTTCCTCTGGAAGTTGTAAACTGTAACTTTGTCAGAATTTCTTTAAATTTGCATTTATGTTAAAAATTAAGGTTGATTAATTAACAACAATATTTTAATACCACAGAACTATGTTCAAGCATCTAATAAAACAACACTTTTTTTTTCGTATTTTTTATGGTTTTGGTTGATTTAAGTGAACCCTTTTGAACAAGCTACCTAAGCAGTGACATGCAACAAAAAAATCTGACATTGTAGTGGGCTTTCTGCTTTAGGGGACTTTGAAATGATGTTGCACTGAATTCCATTCTCAGCATGTTAAACACAGAGAAAGAACATGCTTGTGTACAGGACCTCACAGAATAGAGGCCTTTGCCTATCTTTACCTGAGTATTGAATGTCAGGTTCAAAGAGCTAAATTCAACCTTTGTCATCCTTTCTCATGAAGACAAGATGACCTAGAACACTATGGAAACCCAGACTGTTGCAAACTACATAAAAGAAAACAGACTGCTGGGAAAGAAGAGGGACTCCTGAGACACTGAAGGATAGCAGCATGCTGACTTAATTGGGGAGGAAGTTGTTCTCCGGTTGTATTGTCACTGCCACCATATTTTTCTTCATATTAGTTCTGCTTCCATGTCTGAAATGTCACTTTGGGGACTGCTGCCAGATGTTGTTTGGATGAAGGTGACAGAAAGTGCTATAATACTAGATGAGTCTGGCATATGTGCATCATCTATAATAAGGTTCTACCTGGAAGAGCAATGATAATTTGCAGAAACTGATGAGGTTTTGCTGAAGAGGAGAAGCTATGGCCAGCACTGCATAAGAAGCATGAAATTCTGTATCCTACTGAGAGTTCACTGCGAGAGTGTCTCTAATAGCAAGTTATGAGTAATGGTATAAATGTATGCTAAAAATATTAAAAATTTTTAGCCCTGAGAAAATTAAATTCAGTGTTTTTAGTGCTCAGTCCTGAGCACAGAAAATATTTGGTAGTTTTGGATGTAAAACAAAGATGGCTGTATAGATGCCTTATAGTCCTTTCAATAGAATATTTTTCTGGAGAGAAAAATTTAATTTTATCCGAGTTTGTTTTTGTTTTTTTTCTCTAGAGCAGATCATAACACTAGTTTTCTTTTTATTACCTGAATTTTTTCTTTTGCTCTTCTTTGTTCTCTTTCCTCTGAACTCTCTATTTTATTCTTATATTTTCCACTGGAAAGGGGAACAGAAAATAATGTTTTGTCAGATGTTTTAAAAAAATATGTTAGGAATAATTAAATAAGAAAATATTCATTATGCCCTTTGGTTTCATAATTATCTGTATGATATCTATTATTTTTAGAAAAAGAAAATACGTATTGATATAAAGACAGTTGTGTGCACATGCAGACACATTCATAGAGAACACACATAGCTCATCTTTGTACCCTGTATCCAAGGTGTAAAGAGTCTCAGAAGACATTTTAAATTACAAATACTCCTATTTTAAGTCCCTGGAGTAATTTCACTTTAAGTGAGATTAAGATCCAGTATAAGTATTATGAATGGGACTATTATTCAAGTCAGATGACAGTTCCCATTATAAAGTCCTGATTTTGGTGGCCTATAATTTTGCTGAACTTTAATCTTTCAGGCTGACGTGTTCCTCACTGGCAGGATGGGACTGGAGGCTATATGGTTCAGAAGGATGGTCCATCTGTCAGAAATACAGCCTGTCTCCTAAAATTAAAACTTCATTTTATCTCTTCACAGCATATTCTTACTCCCTGTCTCTAATTTCAAGAGATACTCCAGTGTCCTTGGAGTCAGTCTCTGCTTCAGCAAGATGAGGATCTGGGCAGTACATGGAAGAGGAAAAGAGAGGAAACTGGAGGGAAGCGAATCCTGCTCCTGTTGGGAATATTACGGTCAGGTTCTGTGTTTCTGCCTCTTCCCATTTTATCTTAGACTCCGTATTTTATGTCCCAGTGGGAGGCCAAAGGAGGAATAATCCTGAACTGCCTTGCCATCCCTCTGTTAAAGAGAATACATCTAAATATATATTTATTTCAGCCAATAGTGAGAAGCTTGCAAGTGAAACTGATGTGACAAAAGTAACTTACTAAATCAATTGCTGTTTATTCCTGAGTACCTGATTAGCTGAACTACTGAGTATTCACAGCATCATTTGCCAGCAAGAGAATCTTTACAGTCAACTAACCTAAAAACTAAATAATCTCAAAACAGCCTGAAAAGACAAATTGGTTGTCTCACTGAGGAACCAAAACTGAAAGTTAATTTTGACCAATGTTTTGAAAATAAATTTAAAAAAAACCCTCAGATCTGCAGATCATCAGTTCTTGTGTATCTTTACTGAAGTGATAGAACTTTAGGGCATGTAAAAGATACTGTAGCTTAAAAGTCAACAAGTGTCAGGTTGTGGGAATTGTGCTGGCAGCATGGATTCATAGGCGAGAATACTTGAAAAAATTTACTCTTAAATGAAACGGAGAGAAAGCTAGTTCATATAGTAGAGAACAAGATACATCTGCTTACACAGTACAGACTAGAAGATATGCAACCCCAGTGTAACTCATTCAATTGCAAAAATATAATATCTCAGGATTGAGCTTGCACTATTATGCTACTGATCCACACATAGATATTTATATTTTAGAAACTCGGGTTGGCAGGGTATAAAATCCCAAAAATTGCTGAAAATAAAAATTAATTAACATATCCTGCAAATTTGAGTAGTGCACATATAATGTTTTCTTTTTCCCCATTTCACAATAGCTATCAAATAAAAAACAATCCATACATATGAAAACACGATATTAGTGGCTCCTCAGTAGTCATACAGAACTAATTCAGGAGCTCCCAAATTTGCCTGCAATCTGGGTCTTAAAAGAACGGGGAAATTATCAGCAGCAAACTATTAGTGATGGCTGAAAATTTTTTACTCTAAAGCACATCTAATAAATGAAGGTCAGTTGTGTGAGCATGGATGTCTAATATTATATTTAGAAACCCATTTTATCCCAAACAGATTTCCTTGGGGCTTGTGTACAGAGGACTGGAGAATATCATCATTCAGAAGTGTACAGCAAGAAGTTATCCCAGAGCATCTAAAATGTTAACATGGGTGGTGTGATTTTACCCAGTAGTTCTCAGCATAGACTAGAAATTTCTCTGTTCACTAATATTAGGATATCCCATTCTGAGATAGGCTTGGATGATGTCCCTCAGCCAGAAAATCACCTTTGAACCTTGGTACTCTCAGAATAAATACCTGATGTTAAAATATTTTTGTTACAGACACTGTATTTTTATTTTGGTTTTTCATTTACTCTCAGGCAGCCTTGGGTGTCATTCAAAGTTTCTGGCATACTTCACAGGACCAGTGCTGAAACAAGCTGAAACCCACCCATGACCAGACTATACATGTTCTGGACTAGAAAGACAAACTGACACACAAACAAATGAATAAATACATAAAAAGTCAAAAAAGCCTACAACCTATTAAAAAAATAATTAATACCTCCATCAATAGTCAACCATAAGGAAGAGCTTCAGCAACTCAGAGAAGAGGGTGAGCTTCTCATCTATTTCAGGCTAACCTATAAGCAAAACAGATAAATGTGTTAACTACTTTCCCAAGTGTAGTCTCAGGGGATGTTGAGAAGAAACATATGCCAATAATTGTAAAGAGGAACTGCTGCTCTCTTTCAATTGCAAAACACATGAGAAGGTTTGTGAGCTTTAAATATTGTTTCAATACTTGAAAAATAAGAATATAAAAGCAAGTAACTGAGAACTGCAACAACTATAACTATTGTAAATATGAAAAGGCTGTATTTTTCAGTACTCTGAAAGTATCTTAGAATGCTCAGACTGGCTAGCTGTATCATTATCATGCCATTCATCAGCCACTGGCTATTTGTCACTTTTAACATTAATGGACTGATGATCCTCTTATTCAGTCTGTCTCTGTCCTTCATATCTTCTGTATTAAATTTCCTAATTATTTTTTTTGTTTTCTGTGATAGTTTGTAAGCAAATTCCCGCTGTTTGTAGTTTTAACTCTATAGGAGCAAGGTTGACATAGAAAATTAATAAACAAAAAAAAAAAACCCATAAATTTATCTATGAAGTTACTACAAACCTTAAAAATGTGATATTATTTATAGCCATATACTTAAAAGACTTTCATAGCCCACAAAACACAATGCTTTCTAGTCCAATTAGTGATACTGGTTAAACATATTATTTTTATTATGTTCTAGGCAATCTTACAGAGGAAAATAAGTTGTTCTCTATCTTCCTGCTTTTTGAGTGTTCATGTATTACAGATAGATAAGTCACAGTCAGATATTTCTAGATGTCTTCTCACCATTTACCCTACACCTTCCTTTCAGGGAGTTGGAGAAAGTGATTAAATCATCTCTGAGCCTCCTTTTTCCCAGGCTAAACACCCTCAGGTCCCTCAGCTGATCCTCATCAGACTTGTGCTCCACACCCTTCACCATGTCCACTGCCCTTCTCCAGATCTGCCCCAGCACCTCGGCGTCCTCCACAACTGAGGAGGCCAAAACCGGATGCAGGATTCGAGCTGTGACCTCAGCAGTGCCCAGTCCAGGGGGATGGTCCCTGCCCTGGTCCTCTGGCCACATCACTGCTGACAGAGGCCAGGATGCCCTTGGCCTCCTTGCCCAGCTGGGCACTGATGGCTCATGTTCAGCCAATGTTGACCAGCAACCCTTTTCTGCTGGGCCACTTTCCAGACACTCTTTTCCCAGGCTACAGCCCTGCATGGGACTGTTGTGTCCAAGACTAGGACCTGGCACCTGGCTTTGTTTAACCATTGGTCTTGGCCTATCTGGCCTGTTTCCAAAATGTGAAAAATTAATAGCACCCAATATCGTGATCCTGCATCCTATTAGTTCTCTTCTTTATTAAATTTTGAATAACTGTTTTAAAATTGCAGCCACATTTGAAAGAAAATTAGGACTATTAAAGCCATTAAGTATTTACAATGTTCTTGGGAAATGGGAAACACTGAATTAGTTTCATCACTTTGAAAAAGGATGCAGCATCAACTCAACCATTATGAGACACTTCAGTGTGTCTATAGGATAGCAAGACTGTAAATACCTAAAGTATGTGAAAAGATTAGACCCAAAGACTCCCGCCAGGAGACACAATGGATAGAAAATTAGACTTCATTAATTCCACTCTCCAAGGAACAAAGCTTTTTTTTTCTCATTCAGTTGCATCAGGCTTTGTATTGCTGCTTTAAAATTAGCTATGTCCAAGTCAAATTCATTTAGCTGAAAACTCCTTGAGGTACTTTTGATCTTCCATAAATCAAAAGCTCTTGTGAAGAATCTTAGCTTCAACAACATTCCTGCCACATACTAAACTAAAGGCCTGTGAGATGTTCTTAGCAGAATACACAAATTATGTTATTGTATATTAGAACAAATATATTTTTGGGGTTTTTCCTACAATTTTCAAAGCAATGCAGAAACTGTTTTCTTACTTTTTTTTCTCACTGCTTTCTCCAGTGGAAGAGGAGTTGGTGCAAGTATTCCTGGAATTTACATCACTATCCAGAAAACTACACTACAGCACTGACAAACTCAGTTTGTCACTTTGTTTAGGAGGCAAGTGCTTTGCACAGGGATTTTTGCCTTGTTCTGGACACTTAGAACATCAAAGAGCCCATGACTTTCAAAAAGTTAAAATCTTCTTCCATAGGTCATCTCACAAAATATTTTGTCTGGTCTAACAGCTTTGTTTGATTTGCTTTTGGGATTACGAGTCCATTGGTTAAGCTTCAGTTATTTTATTCAGTTTTTGTTCATAATCAAGGGATTTTTTTTAAAAAGTAACAATCTAATACTCCACTGTCAGCTGAAGAAAAGTGCCAACGTTAAGTTCCAACTCTCACAAGTATAGCACCTTAATAAAGGGTGTAATCTGGATGGTGATGTAAACCATTAAAAGAAATATATCACATTTATAGTGTGATGTGGCTCATCAGCTGCAAGAATAACTACAAGAACCCTTTACTTTTTTCATACTTTAATAACGTTAATAAGTGGCCTTCAGTGTTGTTTCTACACTTACATGAGGCTTGTACTCAAATATCACATAAACAGAAAAATCACCCACTTGCTTCCATTCTCTAAAAGCTTTTTCAAGTCTTGCTCATTACTGTGCAATAATTTGTACATCTAGATTTCCAAATACACCATTACTAAATTATTTAGAAAACTTCGGTCGTGCCTGTACATTCATTTTCCTGCCTGTCCTTGATGCTTATGCAGTAAACAGTTTTTCCAATGGTGGTGTTTTACTGACCCTAAGTTTGCACCCTACAGGACCGCATCTAACTGGACTATCAAAAAATTATTAAGAAAATATTATAAAAAAAAATATGAGAAAAATATTCTCATCAAAGTGAGTTCTGGAAAAACCAGGAGAATGGGTATCAAACTCAGTACTGCTCCTCATTCCCAATGAATTTACTGAGCTAAACTATCTGCCTATGCAGTTCTAGTTTAGGAACCAGCTTTGATCTAGGTTCATTCACTGCCTGGCAGTCCATCAAGCATTTCTATATTTGTGTCTACTTTAAAATCATAAAAAGAAATCTGGTTCTCGAAAAGAGCCATTTCCTAGACTGCACTGAAGATGGCTGTTGGCAAACGCCTGTTACCAACGGAAGCATTAAACATTCTGCTTCAATGTGTGTGGCTGCTTTGGTCTTTTAATTGATTGGGAAATTCCCAAGAATCTGTTCCAAACTTAACTAGCACATTGGAGAAATCAAGATTCAGCAGCTCAAAGACACTTTTAAGTGGTTTCTTGTGGTGTAATATGCATGTGGAGATGTGTAAAACGTGACTAAACCATGCACCTAATATTTTGCAACAGCACTGTCCTAAAGTTAGAGCATCAGTCTTGAGCTCATTTTTGAATATGTAATCAAAAATCTCCAATAAATTAAAGGAAAACAAACAAACTAACTAAAAAAAATATCTCAAAATACTTTCCAAGAAAAATCTCCAACTAAAATACGGCAAAAGAAGTACAGATTTTCCAAGTTAGTGTAAAACAGAGAGAAAAAGGTAAATATGAATATGAAAATACAATAATAATAACCAACATTGTATCAACAGGGACAGACAAAACAAGTAAACAAAACAACTGCAAGAAAAGTGGAATTCCTTTATCTCTTTTTGGAAGAATTAAATTTTTATGCAGCTCAAAGTGGCCTGGATTTATTTCACCTTAATTTTACGTTAGTTTTCTACCATGTGAGCAATGTAGGTCAGTTTTTAAAGGAAAAAAAAGTGACATTTTGAATCAAAAAGTCAAAGTTTCATTTTACAAATGTCAAAATGAAATGGTTTGGCATTTCCAAAATGAAACATTTCATTTCAGAAAGGTCAAAATGATATGTTTTGACATTTTTAAAATTTCTCCCTGCATTTGTTCTGACCAGAACTATTAGTCAAATTCAACCTTGATTAGTTTCAGGCCCCTTTAAGCTCAATTTTCTATTCTGATTACCAGTCATAAAAAAAGATTTGCCCAGTGTCATTACATCAAGGAAAACAATACAATCTTTAAAACTGTGCTGGAATTGCTTCTGTAGCACACTCTCTGTCCCTCTCCTGCTTTGTCTCAGCCTCCAGCATCCAAGTACCGACCCACGTATCTTCACAGCTGGGAGAGTTAGCTTTGCCCTACTGCATGTCTTAAATTAAAAACAATAACACGGCCAAAGACACAATGTCTCAATTAAACCAGAAGCTGGACAGAGAATTAATTGTCCTAATGGACACGTTTCAGCATTTTTATAGTGCACATATATTGCCCAGGTGTTACAATTACAGTCACTATAAAAATGCTTATAGGTGAATAAATGCACTGTGTGAATGCAAGGCAGAGTAATCTGCCCATTGCCCTTAGCAATAACATGTCAGCATTTCTTTTCAGTGTCTCTTGGGCAGTCCACACGAAACTCAATATTGTTAGTTTAGCATCTTATGAATAAATAAATCATATTAAGCACGGCAACAAGAATTGAGGTCAAAACACTGAATAAGAATAAATAAGAGAAGTTATAATGCCTGCTTGCTGTGTTGTTGGGCGGTGTGTGCAGCAGAGTGAGAGATCAGCTTTCCCACTATTCTGCCAGCGCTCTGGGATCAGTGCAGGGCGGGCAGGGGACAAGAGCAACACCATTGTGCTGACTGCACACACACCACACCAGATTTACTGCGACATCATACAGAAATACCTAGCCATGGAGGCAGGGCTTCTTCCATGAGCATTGCTGGAATGGCAGAGTGTGAAAGGGATTTATTCCTTTTGCATGCATTAAGGACAAATCCAAGGAAAACAGGCAAAGGGATGTAAAGAGAACCTATGACCTTTTTTTCCCCAAGCATATCAGATCAAGTAATCCTGATGAAAGTCATGGATCATATAATTCTGTCTGTGGTCTGACCCTAAACAGCCAGAGTAGAAACAACAGAGCTCCAAGAATCCTACAGTGATTTATGCTTTTTGCAAGATTTTTGTTTTGCTCTTTTAATATTTAGAAACTTTTGGCATAAAGATATTCTGTAAAGAATCTTGGAAAGGACATAAATACATTTAGTAATGCTGCCCTTACTAGATCTTGCCTGCATAGAATGTCTGTATAGAAATTTTCTTTTTTGGTCCAGTTGATGTCTGCCCCGTCTGTTCACTCCTGATGACACTATCCATCTCCTTTCCACAAAATCAAGTAAAACTATGGTGCTTCTGTCCTCCTCATGCCCTCAAAACTGGCAGGTTGTCAATATGTGCTATCCTGCACTGTGTCTCCTGGAATCCTTCTTAGACTGATGACTTTCAAACCCTTAAACATGGCTATGCAATACTTTGTACATAATGTTATCTGCTGACAGAATCAAATAGCATGTTATTAAAGTTTGAAAGGCTTTATCTATTTTTCATAAGCATTTTTAATAGGCACTGCATTCCCTTTTGCCTCCCATATGCTCATCAGCCAAACCGATCTCAGAATGGACGCTGTACACTCTGATTTTATTACAATAGATCTCCCAGAGGCAGTAGAAAAAACAAGTGCTTAGCTCTACTTTACCTGTGCTTCAAGGATTACTAAAGGATTGCAGTGCAAAGGTTTATGTTTTGCTTGGTTTGGGTTTTTTTTCTTCTTTTTCAGTTTTGTTGCTGATGCTCCAATGCCAGATTTTGAGCTGTAATTGTACTCGTCCCTCCTGGCTATTCTTACAGCCATTTTGCCATTTCTCTATTTTCTGCTTGGGAACACCACTGTTTGAAGTATTGTGAAAAAGCAAGTTCCAACTCCAGTGCTGATGGAGCATGGAAACTTTGTGTTGGTGTCCAGACTCCTCTCCCACAATTTCACCTAGCATAATTCATACTGCATCATGTTGTAGTATCAACGAAAAGCAGTGCTTCACAAAGTTTACTGCCTGAGACAATCCTTAGATTTTCACTCGGCAACCTCAAAAACAATTTACACCTGGCAGTTCCATTAGCTTTAATTATATAAATTTTCATAAATACACATTTTCAGAATACAAAAATCATTTTTTTCATTCAAAAGAAAGTTTTCAACAAGCTTTCCTCAGTAATGGAATATGAAGCTAGAAGAACAAAGGGCATCTTACTAGAGGATCGATTCCATACTTTTAGAAAATATTGGATTCTTTATCCTTCTAAATGAAAGGGCTTCAGGGATAGATCTGCAATCCAAGGATGAGTAATCCATAGCCAGCCTACCTGATATTCAAAAAGAACATGCATTGTATCTTTTTGGGCATATTGGCCACATCTACACTGTACAGCATTTGGCCTTGCTTCCACATGGGTGATGTGCCAATAACAGCAATCAGTTTGTCTTCCATTCCTGTAGGAATCAGGGTAAGCCCTGCTGGAGCCACTAACAGAGTGTTTTAAAAACATGAAGTTATGTGAACATAATTGAGGGCCAGGACCTCTGAGGGGGGACAAACCTGGTGCAGTTCTACTCACTCTGTCTAGGGGAGCAGTCCAGTCCTCATCAGAAGCTATTCCCAGGAGCACACTTGAGGGATTTTTTAGGAAGGGCTGGTGGGGGCACTTGGACACAGAGGCAGGGAGCTGGCTGACAGGTTAGTGGTGTTTTATTTGTCAGCATGGCTGCACCCTAGAGACATCAGCCCTGTTGTATGTGACACGTACATTTCACATATGTTGCAACACAATAATTTCACATATTGCCGGGGGAAACAATACTGAAAGAAAAAAAAAAAAGAACAGAAAAGAAAAGGAGGAAGTAAAAAGGCAGTGATCAAAATGATGTAGGAAAGCAGAGAGGTTTCTCTCAGAGGCAGAGAAATCATTGTTTTCCTTAAGGCATGTAAATGTTTTCACTTTATACTGAGGATTTAGGAATAATATAACTATTCCAGTAGTTCAGTACAGGACATTTCTGCAGTAACTTGCCTGCCTTCTACCAGCATTTCTTTCTCTTCCAATGGTTCACAATTTTGGTTTTCCCCAAAATCTTTACTTAAAGATCTTTATATTATGTAAATCACAGGCAGCACTGTATATCCCTTTTGCTTTATGTACCATATTTCCTTTACACTAAACCATGATTAATAAACCCCAAAAGAAACCCTAAAAACAAACATTTTACACAAAGAACAAACCATTCATAACAGTAATGTTTCCATGTCAGATTACTAACTCAACCTTAAACTATATAAACTGAATTCTTAAACAGATGCAAAGACCATTTAACTATACCTTTAATCACATGGTAATTTTTTCTGATTGTCAGATGGATGTTTCTTTCCATTCATTATCCTGGACTGGCTGGGTTTGGTAGAGCTGTCTTTGCTTATGCCTGATCAGTCTGCTACTGATTAAGGAGAGGCAAGAAAGACTGCCCTGGTTTGATTTCCCTGAATATATTTGAGGCTACACCATGATTTCATTAAAACTCACACCTAATTACATGTCTATAAAATGCCTTCACACATCTGTATTATGTGAACAGGATAACTTTTTTTTTTAATTATGAAAAAAATCAAAGCTGGCTTTGGTGGAGATTGTTTAATATCAAAACTAGCACAGTTTCATCCTGATGAATGGTAGCAGGAAATGGGAGCAAAATGTCTCAAAGAATTTCAGAGCCCTGTTCCATGTGGAATTGAAGTATGTACATAAATTTTCTGTTGGATGAGAACATTAAAGAATATCAAATTTATTTTTTTTTTAGTAAATAATTATGGGTATCTTGTGTTCCTGAGATGCAAAGAAAAGTATTTAAACTTTGTACTGAGATTAGTCTTCTCTTTTCATTAAGTGTGTAAAATGAACAATTAATTCAGTACATATAGGAACTCACAGGAACACTTGTACATCAGCAACAAGGAAAACTTACCAATCCTGACACATTCACCAGCTATATGAATTAATCAGACTAAGCTTTGGTGCCAGTTATATTTTCAAATGTAGTAACTCAGCAGAAAATATGCTCCTCAATTCCACAACTAACTTGAGCAGATCAAGATATGCAAGAAAACTGGTACTTTCAGGTCAAAAGTTCTTAAATTTGTAATATATCATGAAATTAAAACACCCTAACCAAGAAAATCATAAGCAGTTTGGTCCTTATTTCAGCTTTGTAGCAAGTAATCTTACACAGTTACTTAACTCATCCAGAGGCAAAAGACTATGTAAAGATATTATGGTTCAGAAAAACAAAAATATCAATATGAATATTTCAAAATTAAAAAAAAAAAAGAAAATAAAGTAGAAAGATAAGCACTTTCATCTCTTTAAGATTGTGTCATCCAGTAGAATCCTATACAGGATGAAAGCTGTAAGGTAATAATTGCATGATAATGTCAGTTTGTAATGTGCAGCAAATGCAGGACACAAAGGAGCTTCATTAGAAGATGGGTCTTCATTTCCTTGCCCCTATTCACCTGCTGGAAACCAGAAATTCAAAGGGCAACATGAAGGAGGTCAGCATGTTGTACCTTTGGAGAGGATTGTGCCAGTAACTAGGGATGGGCTGAAATTAATCAGAAGGCATTGGTGAAATGGAGTCTGAGCCCTTAGAAAATCTGTTCCTGTTGCTATGTTATAAGGAGACAAGAAAGAAGACTATTTTTTTTATTTTTCTTTTTTTTTTTAATCTAGCAGTCAGAAATCCCCATTTGCTATCTAAGGTTAAAACTAACAGCTGGAAATATCTTAGGAAAATGTCAATCTATAATAAAACAAAATGGGAAAGGATGTATATCTAGAAATGCATTCACTGAATATAAAATTGTTCTAAAGAGATAGAAATTTAAAGTTCTCTCATTAATGTAATTCCTTCTTAACACAAGTGAAAAGAAAACCTGTTTACCTACGTGGCTTTATTTACCAGGAACACACACACATCTACACCAAACATGCAATCAAATTGCACACCACATGGAATAAGGACTGATGTGTGAAGATCAGGGCTGGCTTTGTTGCCTGCTGAGCACTTCAGTGCAGGTCTATGTAGGACAAATTCCACTGGAGAGTGTCTTTTATCATCAGCTGATCCCAGGGTCTCATGGAAATTGCACTTCATTGACCAGCACTGCCTCTCCTTGTTCCACTGAAAAGCACAGTCTGCTGGGATTGTTTAACTTTTTTTTTCCCTTCTTTTATTTTTCCCCCTGTCTTAAGACAGATGTTAACTATGCGAGTTTTAAAGGCCTCAGAGGATTTCTGTATGATCATATATAGGAAGAAAAGAAGGAATAAGGTCTGCAAAGAACAACTTTCTAAAGCTGTGACCAATAAGCCTGCATGCTCAGAATCTAAGGTTTTTTGTTTTTTTTTTTTCCCACTGATGTCGAGTAGAATTTTTTTCACTTATTTAAATCCTGAAGTACCTTAAGAATTTTTAGGGGGAGAAATAAGGACTAAAACTAAAAAACGAAAAAAGATATTTTAAAAGCAAAAAAAAATCAGGTGGGAATTAAGAAAGGGTAGGAAAAGAGGAAGTCAAATGGCTAGCACCACACAAGCTGAGGAAGGGCACATCACAGGTTAACATCACAAACTGTTTAGCAGTTCAGAACACGTGTAGATTCCTATTAAATAATTCAGTCCGAACATCAACACCTTTTCTGACTAGAGAGTTCTTTTTCCACAGGAAGAAAAAAGCCAATTACTGACCAAAATGTCTGGCCTCTTCTTGCTCATAGACTGTATTCAATTTTCACTACTTATTTATAAAGGAGAATTAAAGTTAACATCATAGAGGACAGGAATAATCTTTAAATTTTTCAATGAGTTATTTAAGCTTTCTTACTGCAGTTTTCCATAAGATGTTATTTGTTTGTTTAAGATTTACTAAGATCTAGTTTGCAAGTTGAATTATGCAAAAGGCTTATTGAAGGCAAGATCACAATTTCCTCTCTCTATGGACATGTTTGAACCGCACTGTGAAGGAATGAATCTGACTCTGAATCCTTCCTCATTCCCAGACTCTACAAGGAAGAGGGTTAAGGAACTGCAGAGGAACAAGACAGTTTGCACAATGATCTCATTTGTGAAATACTAGAACATGAAACATCTGGAACACTTTACCAGGGAAAAATACAAACCTAAATGTGCTCTGGGGAGGATGTGTCCAACACCATCACTAAAACACGTTGTCTCCTTTAAAGCTGCATTTTAAGCTCTGGCTTGGTACCGTATCTGGGGCAGGACTGAGAGGCAGAAGAGTCCATTTTCTTTCAGTCCTTCAGGGAACAGTGCATTCCATTTTGTGCTGCCTCTACACATCTTGTGGATTAGGAGCAACTGAACGTGCTCTTGCCCTATCTCAACATAGTGCCATGGATTAGGCAGCTTGTGTGTGAATGAGAGCTGCATTCAGCACCAGAGTTTTGCAGTTCTGGCTTTCCTGCTACAGAGAAACCTCTTTAGCACATTTATTTATCTGTTTATTTTAGTATCAGATAGTAAAATTAATTAGCTTTATTAAAGAGCAAGCAACCTGATACTCAAGAAAACAAGCAAAGTAGCAGGATTCCAAAAATATGCCTGCCACCTGGCATTGCCTGATATATGTGCTTGCTTACAAAACATAGCTGCAGCTGTAAATTTTATTTGTTTCTATAGGCAAAATTGATGCAACACTTTTCTCTGTTTATCTAAAAGTATTTGCAGTTCTTGACTCATTAACACATTGACTGGAATATCCATAAACTGGGTTGACTCCATTTATTAGAAACTTCTTTATTTCAGATAGTTTTCTGTAATTCCTACCTATCCAGATATCTAGATCTCTACTGTGCTTCCATGAGAAGATATTTTCATCATCCACATAAAAAAAAAACACCAAAAAAACCCTAAAAAACCCCAACAAATCAAAAAACAAAAAAATACCCGAACAAAACACCCCAAGATGACCTAAAAAAATACCAAACGCCCACATATTTCATGTGTGTTTTCACATTGGCTAAAACCATAGTCAAAGGCTATGCTCAGGATGGATAAAATCTCAGCATTAAGGGACTGGCTACAACAAAGAGCTTCACAAATGTGGGTTTTGCTCAGACAGCAATGGAGCAGTAAACAAGGCTCACTTCTGGACCAAGAAACTCAACTGTGCTACTGTGTCATTGATTAAAAATGTATAGCATACTCTATACAACTGCTCCTTTTAAAACCTTTATTAAAACAGCCACAAAGAAACAGTTCCAACTGTTAGCTGTGCAGGCCAGCTAACTCAGCTTAGTGATGACTTCTGAATATTTCAACTCATTCATAATTCCATTAACTGGATCATCAATACTCCACAAAGAAATATTTTGAGATATCTGCATTTCCTGGTTTATACACATCATTAAAAATATTTATGTCCCATTCACATTCAAATGTGGATACCTGTTATCACTGCTGTAGAACATATCTCAGCATATCTATAATTTTCAATAACTTTTTCCCTAGGAACTATCAGGAATGAAGGACTAAGTAGAATTAAAGCCTTCACACTCATTTGAGCAAATGTACTTCTGCCCAGTCACATTTGCCTTTTTTTTTTAATGCATTTCCTTGTCCATGATTATCCCAATGATGAGGAAAACGTGACACCTAGACACTTCAATAACTGCTGCACTGTGTATCCATATTGCAAAGCTAAGCTTGACAAAGCAGGACCCCAAGTGCTTCCTAAAATGCAAACCTTTAGTTCTTTGCCAGAAAGGCAAGGGATTCTGCTAGAACCACCAAATCATAAGCTCACCCTAATTCTGTCCTTCCCCTCTTCCATGATGCTTCCCTCTGATACGTCCTTTGTTCAGCAAATTAACTGCTGGATGCACCCAAGAGACAGAAACATTCTTAGGACTTTTGGCTCAAAAAAAGACTACAAAAAGATTAGGCCTGTACTCAAATTTTACTGCAAAAATATTTATTGTACACTCATGCAAAGCTATCTAATTTTAAATGTTGACTTGTGCTGCAAACATCCCTTTTCTTCAAATTATTTAGTCACAAACATATCTTACACAGGTAAATAACAAAACCTTGGCTTCTAGTAAATAAAACTGAGCAAGATGTGAAACAAACTAAACTATGATCATGAAATAATAATAGTAATATTGAGCTTCAAATTAGTTTGTTATTGATTGAAGTAATTTCTCTTGTTGGATACTAAAATTGAAATATATTGTTAAATACCTTCTAGTACTCCACTATTCTCCTACCTCTCTTCTCCAACTACTTTATCATTCTCTTTTTTTAAAATTACCTATATATTGGGGATGTATTCTACTCTGTAACCTTGGCAACATGTTATTCCCTTTCAGAACATACTGTACATTCATATTTTTTTACATAATAATAATGCATAGCTATTATCATCTGAAAGCATCAAGTAAAGTGGTGTATTTGACCCTGAAGTTTTCAGGTCATTATCATGACTAGATGATAGCTCTCAAAGAGTGCTACTTATTTTTTTAAATTCTTATTATTATTTTGTTGCTTTATTTATAAAGTTCCTAAAGACATTTAAACATAATCCTGTATTCCAAACAAGAAATTAAAACCTAGCATCACATTTAAATGACATTTAGGTGCTTAAATCCCAAACTGTAATCTCACCAGTGACATCAAAGGGTTTCTCTCTACTTATAAGATGGGGATTTTAGTATGGGAAAAAAAAAAAGTATTGTCTACACAGACCACAGTAATAGGGACCTTCACTTTTTAGGGACATAAATCCCTCACAATACTCCAAAATTGCAACACAGACCTCAGACTCTCAGTGTGTTGCTTCACTGAAGAGATCTGATATTAGCACATGAATGAAATCTCTGTCTTCTCTTACAAAAATTAGAGTTCTCTCTCAAGCCAGCCATGCTGGGTCACCTGCTCCTGTTTTTCAGATAGGACTGATCCTGAGGGACACCTCTGGGTCCCATCTCCTTCTTGAAATCCAGAAAATGTTACTCCTAATAAGCCTGTAATGGGGATGCAAGAGTGGAAAAGATGGAAAAAATGGCATATTAAAAAAAAAAAAAAAAGGTAAGAAAGAGAAAAGGGGAAACAAGCAAGAATAAAATTTCCCCATTCACTTTATGCCAATCCTCTCTTTTCTACCTTTTATCAAATTGTTTTATTGCACTACAAATAAATTGTTAAATAAATAAATATTTCTAATAAAAAATAAGCTCCTGTGTTTGAAACAACTAACCTAATATAAAATGCACTTAAAACAGGGTTAGCACTCCATGTAACAAGATCATAGAGATTATAAAGTTGCCTCATTTTATTCATATTACAAAACTGCCACATGTAATTTGGTAATTTTAGCTGTCTTTGATCATCAGAGGATGAAGATTTATCTATCATAAAGGCTAATTACTGCTATCATCTTCCATAGACAGTGGTCTCTATAGGCCCTGCTTGTACTTTTTGATGGAGAGAAGAGGGCCAGACTTTGATGATTTCAGACCTGTCTCATCAAAGAGCCAGTGGGGCACTACCCTTAATGTATTCACATCTGAGGAGACAGTAGGAGCCCTGCCATCTGCTTTGCACCACAAAAATCCTCCAAGAAAGATCCGTTCACATGAAGACGTCTTACCCTTCATCAGCAATGTGGGCACAGACTTGTGAGCGTTTCAGAGGAAAAAAGTTAAGAGAGGAACAAAAAAAAAAAAAAAAAGGAGGTCATGAATATTGCAATTGTCCCACCTTATCACAATCTGTCTCTCACCAACCTTTGTGACCTCTCTGCAAGTAATTAGCATGCTCTGTGATTCTGCTATTAGCAACATCCTCAGCTTAGCAGACTAATGCTATTAACGTGCTGCTTAAAAATAGGGTGGAATGGAGGGAGATTTGGAAAGTATGGAGCATTTAACTGCAAAATAAAACAAACATTTTCTCTCATTAAATATAGCCAGAATTCAGGGCGTCATTGATTAGTTTTAAATCTTGCCGATGAAATGAGTGAACAAACAGGCTGTTATAAACAAAACATTCAAACACTCCAAAAAATAGTTTCTTAAATCCAAATTACCTCTAATTCCTAAAGAAATTAAGTAACTAATTTCATCTTGTTTGGGTTATTTAATTATCTGATAGAAATAAAGAAGCAAGGAGCAAGGCTGAATCAAAGAAAAGAAAGATTGGCTTTTTGTCTCACAGTGAGACACACAGCTTAGTTGTTAATAACAAAATGCTATAAGCCATATGTTTCTTGTGGTTTTCTTTTAAGTTTGAAATTAGAATGTGCTAATTAGAGTGTGGGCCACATACAAAAATACAGCACTCCATTGGAATTGTGCCTGTATGAGGGCTACATTGTTGATGAGTAAAAGACTGGTGCTATAATTATCTTACAATTCAAGAAGAAATTCACCTTAGTAATTTTTGAATATATCTAGAGCCTGGTTCACAAATCACTTAATTGCTTTTAGGTATCCTTGTGCTGCAATTTACTGTATATGAGAAAAGTGACTTGTATACCAATAGCATATAATTTGCCTCACATTTACCAACCTTCCACATCGTAGTATGGCAACTAACAATACTCTGTTTCAGCTTCATTTCCCAGGATGTAAAGACCTCGGGAGATGTGAAGCTGACAGTATTTCCAGCTGAGAGTAAATAGCATATATTCAAAAAAGGAACCATGAAAATCTTCCCATACACTTAGTAGGTAAAATAGTTGTCAGTTTGAGCAGCAGTCCCACAAATTGCATTTTACTTCGTTCATTATTGGAGCATAACCCATGTTTACCCTTCAGGAAAAAAAAAAAAAACAGGCAAGCTGAGATGTGAATTGGACAAGAAAGAGAAAATTCAGTCAAGTACAAAACACTTTCTAATATTCCTTTTTGTATGTTCCCTGGGATGACATTATCCTCATTATGGAATATGTATCAGACTATTACTTCCAGACAGACAGATGCTGTTGTGTGAAACATACTGGTCAACAGATTCATCTGGGAACTTTTCAAAAGAATGTTGATAAAAAACAGGTTTTGTGAAAACAGGTGTTTTTTAAGGTGGGGGAGTGGAAAGGGTTGGGGAGGAAGAAGGCAATTTTTAGACATTGGTATTGTTCCAACTGGACTGTATCTCAGATATTTATTTTCCAATCCAGTGAGAAATATTTTCTAGCTCTGTCTGAATGCAGCCTGTATGACAGCAAAAGTTCTGTGGTCTTTTGTGGCAATTGCTATAAAAAGAACATAGTTGCTAGCAAACACCACATTAACGACAGCAGTTTGTGTTCCATTTGGGATGGTACAACTAGAACCTGATGGTTAACATAAAATCCCACTTTTGCCCTGTGTAATTTCTGCCTTCTGCCTCATTTCTTTTTTGCCATTGAACACAAGATCATGTCTCCACTAATCAAGTTTATTTTGAGTAGAACTTCCTCAAATAAAATTTCACAAAAATGCAGAACAGTTCGAGTTGGAAGGGACCTCTTGAGATCATCCAGTCCAACTCCTCTGCCAAAGCAGGGTCACCCAGAGCAGGTTACACAGGAACACATCCAGGAAAGTCTCCAGAGAGGGAGAATCCATAGCTTCCCTGGGCAGCTATTCCAGTGCTCTGCCACTCCCAATGTAAAGAAGTTCTTCCTGTTGTTGATTTGGGACCTTTTGCATTTTATTTCAGGGTCATTGTTCCTTATCCTGGAAATCACTGAAGAGTCTGGCACCATCCTCTTGGCTTCTGCCTTTGAGATATTTATGTGCATTAATGAGATCCCCTCTCAGGCTTCTCTTCTCCAGGCTGCACAAGCCAGATCCCAGTTTCTCCTCACATGAGAGATGTTCCTTATGCATCTTTTTGGCCTCTGCTGGATCCTCTCAAGTAGCTCCTTGACGTTTTTGTCCCAAGGAACCATGAACTGGACACAGCACTCCAGATGTGGCCTCATCAGGGCTGAGTAAAGGGGCAGGATCTCCTCCCTTGACCTTCTGGCCACCCTGATGTCCTCCAGGATCACATTGGTTCTCCTGTCCACAAGGGACACAGCTCGATTTATAATCCAGTATTTAGACATTTACTTTAGATTAAATTTGGTTTTATAATCTGACTGTTCCTTCTTCCTAGCTGGTTCTCAGCATAAAAAAAGTCCTAAAGGTATAGATTTCTCTACTGTCAAATTCCTTATCTACTTTAGTGCCTTTAATTGCATCAAAGAAATATAAAATAAAACTAAAATCTTGCCCAGTATCTATTTTTTCATCAGTCTAGATGCATTTCTCATAGACTAACAAAATTCAATCTGTAACCATCCTCTGTTAATAATTTACTACTATCAATGATATTTTACGAAAATGTAAATAGAACATCAAACTAAAATTTGAAGATCACAAATTTCCAATCACTTAATTTTTTACGAAAGCCATAGTTTGCAAAATCATTCCTTCTGCAGTCACTATGCACTTGTACTTGCCTTGCACACACAGCAATTTCAAGAGAATTTTTCTATATTTTAGTCAAATATATTGGCTGATGAAGATGATGATAATAAACTTTGCATTTGCTTTAAACAGAGATTTACAGCAAATAAATGTAAAAGCTGCCTATGATAGTAAATGCACTAAGCAATTAGCATAAGTTGTCATGTGAAACTAAAAATGGAAATGCAATATTGTAAAAGATGATAAATAATTAATAGCTTTACACTGAGAGCTGAGGAAAATTCACACTTTTATTCATATGTTTTATTCAAATTGCTGTTGCATTAGAAACAACCCAAGTAGAATGAAACATCTTTTTGCAAAGTTCAACCATTTCTGATGGCAATGAGATTTGTGTCATATTTGAGGTGAATCTACTTTATATCAGTTTTGGGCTAAACCACTTTTCTGGTTATGTGCTGTACTACCAAGCAGTTGTGTTTATGAAAGATAAAGGTATGTAGCTATCTCCAACATGGCAAATCCTCCAATGCTAACAACTACAAAAAGCCCCAACACAGGCCTTTTCCTCTACCTGAAAACCACCAGTAATCCCATCTCAGTGTGTTTTCAACTGTTATTTGTCATTTGAAGCCTTCACTACATGTTAATATCATCTATAGGATGAGGTTTTTCACTGCCATGAAATGGAGATTTAATTTTGATAATTACACAGGCAGTTCACTATTCAAGCTTTGGCTGGTCAACAGCAGCCTGTCATCCCTGATTTCTGAGTCAGCTCCAAGCACATTAATTTTCCCTGTACAGAGTTGAAAATCCATCATTTTAACAGATTCTGGGATAAATTCTTGGGTTTTCTGCTTGTTTCCTGGAACGCACTCTCACCCTTGCCAGCATGTCTCTTTTTTTCACTACTTATCAATACATGGACTTGAATTAGAAAACACAATAGGTTTGGCCACATTCAAATGTCTGTGTATGTTAGATTCTTGTCAATTTTAATTATTTATCTTTAGTTCTCCTGTCTCATAGATAAAGATTTAATTACTATGCAAACTTAGAGACTAAGGAGTGGGTAAGGAGATTTGGGGTATTTTTGGTGTCATTCTTGAGTTTGACATAACTGGTTTCTATTGCCAGAAAACTTCCCAAGCTGCCTTAATTCTATCCCTCCCTCTATCTTATACATCATATTTACATATTTACAAAAATATAAATATCATTAGCCATAGATACATCCTGCTAAGATTTTTTTGGGGAACACCCACATAGATCACAATGAGATCTGATTGCATTACTCAAGATTACATCATAAACTAATTTGTGTAATGACCAGGTGGTAGCTTTACATTTCTCCCAATACTACTTATATTCTTTCCTTGTTAAATGACCTGTCATATCTACACTTTATTTTTATAGCCTTATTTTTCTTAGTGGGCGTATTTTTATTCTGTCTGGCCCTTGTTTTTCTTCAGTAAGACAGATTTGAAATAGCTCTTGTCCATCTGTGGATTTTAAAGAAATTATTTATACATATTGTAGTAATGATGTCCATATTTGTCAAATAGTGATATGCAAAAAAGACGAAAAAAAACTCTTAGGAAAAATAATACAACTGAAAATAAAACAACTGCATATGCGTGTGATCCCTTTTAGTTTAACTGGGGAAGGAGACCTCTGCTAGACAGCTGAATTGTCTAAAAGGACAACAATCCTTGTATTATTTAATGCTGCAGAAATAGTGGGGTTTTTTGCAGAATGCCACAAGGACAAGAGGCTTCAACTTCAGTTTTGAGTGGCAACACTTGGCATACCTAACAGCCATAATTATGCTGTGTATCTTCACTATTAAGACTATGAGGTCTTCTAATAGTACTTAAATACTTCCTTTTCTCCCTTCATAACCTATAGGCAGCATCCCTATAGTGACATTACCTTCACATACACTTTTCATCTGAAAATGAAACGATAAATTCTCGAAGAATGAGAATTCAGACTTTATTAGTGTTATCTATAAACTTCCTTGCCTAACAGGTTAGAAAAAAATGCATGTTTTGTGTTTTGCTAATTCGTAATAGATGATAGATATCATATACCCTTCTTGAGTGGAACAGTGAAATAACACCACTTGCATCCTCAGCAGGAACTGTCTATGGATTTAGGGTTTAATTTAGTGTTGCTCATGTACAAAAAAAAATATATATATGTTTAATGGCCTGCTTCTGGTGATGTATATGACAAAGTGTAAGAAATATTTTATAATAATATTTATTAATATATTTAAATGTATTTTCCCTCTTTTTTTTTGGCTTTTTCAGGCCTGCAGTCCTGCAGTCTGCCCTGCTTTAGCTGTTGGGTTGGTTTTCTGGTTTTGCTTGATCAAAAGCAGGAAAAAAGCATTAAGAAAGTATTCCCTCTCTTCTGCACCCATGCAGATGCTGCTCTCAATCAAATAAAATCCATCTCATGCACACGTTGTCGAAACCTGATCCTGTGAAACAGGTTGGGCTCGATCCCCCAGACAGCACTTAGGCTGTCATGACACCTATTCTTGGAAGCTACTACAACTCAGCCTTAACAGAACCATCACCAGCTCTCTGCATTTTGCTCACTCTGAGTCTGAAGCGGGACATTAAACAGAACAATTTCAGTGAGACAACACAAGGCTCCCCCTTTGTCTCTGATGTATCACGAGTAGCAGTTTTGTGCCTCAGCACTTGTGCAGCGCATAGGGAGCAGGGCAATGCAGTTTTAATCATCACTCTGCAATGCTGTCACCAGGCATAGACCAAAACAAGTTTGCTTCCACGAAGTTCTACAGACTCCAGTGTGTAAGGCAGCCCTTTTGTACACACAGAGAGATATTTTCATTCCTTGCCCGTTTTTTGTGAGAACTCAAATGTGAATTTTGTCACTGTGTATTTATTATCACCTTTATGTTTGTTTCAACATAACTCCACTATTTATTTTATGCTGGTTAGCACATAAACTTATTCTTTGAAATACTAATTGTCAAGACAAAATTTACTGAGGCTGCTGAATAATCATGTATCCTTCATTATCTTCATGTCTTTCTCTGAATGAGTCAAAACTGCACAGACATTTACAAACATAACACTGTGATAGGGTTCCTGACACCATCCTTGATGTGTATGGATGAATTAGATGAGATTCTCTGCCTTTGTAGGATGCCTTTTGCTCTCTCCAACTATGAGTTGCCTTGTGTAACCTCACTAGAAGGTCAGAGCCATGAATATGGCTTGACCCTGCTTTACAGCATTTGAAGTGCTGGAAGGGAAAGGCAGACACAGCCTATTCTACCTGCCCTTGGCAGAGTTGATGGATGATGTTGGCTTTTTTATTCAAACTTTTACATATCCTCGAGAACTTCCCAGGACCACAAAGGCCAGGTACAACAGAGAATTTTGTCAAAATGATAGCTTTAACATAAGCATCTCTATTTTATTTCCTAGGTATTTTCTGCTATTCTCAAAGAGTAAAGATCATGTCAATAGCTCTATGCCACAATCAAAATTCCACTGTGTTTCCAGGAATGTGGTGTCTATTAAGTTGTACAATAGACAGCTGAGAAGAGCTCCAGTCAATATTTTGCAGACAACTGTCATCTGAGGGAAATCTCTATAATTACAACACTTTTTAATTTTTTTTTTTTACTTTTGAGCCATTCTGTTGGCAAAGGGAACCAGCTTGGAATTATGTAACTTATAATTTGAAGACAGGCAGTCCAATGTAGTAATGTCATATTGCTCCATCAACATTTCATCTCTTTCTCAGCAGTATTTAAAGCATTCTGATGTAAGGATATTATTCACTTCTTTCTCCCCCACCCCTCACCTTCTATTTGCAAATAAAATCTATAAAGAGGTTATTTCTAATTGGCTTCAATTCCACAGGGGTCAGGACATCTTGCATTGCACAATT
This sequence comes from Chloebia gouldiae, assembly GCA_003676055.1. Lineage (NCBI taxonomy): Eukaryota > Metazoa > Chordata > Aves > Passeriformes > Passeridae > Chloebia > Chloebia gouldiae. Next base: position 8,913,483 of record QUSF01000016.1, read on the forward strand.
TATGACTGAAGGTAGCTAATGCTCAAACTATTGGTAAGGGATAATTCTCTCCTAAGCAACTTATTTCCTTCTGCTGTATTTAACATTATCTGCCTTGTATAAAATACAGTTCCCAATACTTTACAGAAAATTTGTATTTAAAGTCTAAACCGAGATTTAATTCAATAAGTCATGCCTACAAGAATTATATGTAAATTCTAAGTGGTTAGGATTTGGTTTGGTTTTTTATCATCACCAGATAAAAAAAAATCTGCTTTTGATCTAGATCACAAGTCAGTCAGTATTTTTTAAAATAACATTTTTGGTTGTGAAATTACCTAAATGAGAAATGGGTAAACACTCACGTAAACACCTAAAATAGAATTTTAGCCATAAATTCTCAAATTCATAGGATTTCTTAATTTCAGCTGTCTAATCTCTGTTGGAAACCTGGGTATCACTGCTTCATCCAAGGATAGGCATAAACCCAGATTCAGTGAGCTTAAGTTACTTCAACTTGGATAAATCACTGGCACAGTTTATACTTCTATTATCATTCACACATAAGAAAGAAAAACTGGCACAGAAAACTTATGTGCAGCCAAGAACTTGTAAGTAGAATGATATTAATAGCAGGCCTGACCTGAAAAGGTTAAGTTAATTTTTAAACTAATTAAAAATCATGGTATAGACACAGAGAAAAATGTGTACTGGCTCAATATTAACAGGTCATGTTGTAGATAAAATCAAAAACAAGTTTATATTATTTAAATGGTCTTTATGTCAACAAAATTTTATTTACGTGTATCCAAAGCAAAGTATTTTATAGAGATTATCTGTAGAGATTTGATTTTCCTCTTGGTAATGTGTCTTTATGTATAGAGGTCTGAAGCAAAGCAAAATTAACAGATATCAACCAAAATGTCTGCTTTAAAGGTACATGTATGTTGTCTGCATATATATGTGTGTGTAAATATACATATGACTTTTCCAGTAATTATTCTCTTGATACTCTTACCAAAAAAAAAAAAAAAAAAGAAAAGCAAGAAAAGCAAGAAAAACCAAAGTAGACTCTGAAAGTATAACTACTATCACAGAAAATAATACGTTATTATTATCCTATATTTACTCCATCACAAACCAAATAAGATCTCTAAAAGAAAGCCTACAACTTTCTGTATATGCTAAACCACAGTAGCTCTAGATTTTTAGAAAAAAACCCAACTATAATTAAATACAGGGAGCTTGTTTTTTAGATGTCTTGCAAAACAGATGGTAAACGGTACCTTTTGTATTGCATGACTACTTAAAAACAGAAAAAATCTTAAAATGCACTAGAGAATCAGAATGTACCACATCAGCTAATAAAATACATAACTCTGGAGGAGACACAGGATAAAAGAAGCACACCATGTAGGCTATTTAATTTCAACTTTACTGTTGCCTCAAAAACTTACAATTTACTACTGTCAATGCACCCAACAAAGAAATCAAAAATAAACACAATAAAACCCAAAAATCAACTAATAAGCCTTAACAAAGTATAATAAATCAAATAAAAGGGGGTTTTGGTTAAAAGATTAGTTTTATGTATGAACACATGCACACAAAGAAGGGAATGGCCAACCAGGCCCTCAGTCTCATATGCAAAATAGCTGCACAGATAAAATTCTCTTCAGTGACTCACATCAAACATATTTATTTCTGCCAGGAACTTATTATTAGTGTATTTTTGAAATACATTGTGTTGACAATGACCCTAAAATGTTTCCATGGGCTTCCATATTTCTTTTCAAGAGAAAAAGCATAAGCTGCCAGTCACCAGCATCCAAATGGCTGAGAACATCATTACTGTGAGCTGGAAGTAAAAGAATTAGTACACAAGGTAAGAAGAAAGGCAGTGGACAACGACAGACACAGAAGGTCAGAGATCTGAACGCTGTGTGGGATGACACAAGTACCAAGTGACATAAAGAAAGAAAAGAAGTGATCAGATTTTGTTGTGTCCAAGATTTAACCAAAATCTAGAATAGTTAGATCTCACAGTCAATTGAAAAATTATTCTCTCTGAAGGGAATGTGCAGATTTCTATTTTAACACACCTACAGGGTAATAATAATAATAAGAGAGCAGGTAAATATTATAAAATTCTAGTTAATTTCAGTTTTAAAAGTTATGGATTTTACAGTTCCCCACAAAAAAACATGCCTTCTGTACTCCACTGTCATTAAAACAACTCTAGAGTTGATTTCCTTGCAAGCTATGTACACTTTGATCCCAGGAAAGTGAGGACAGCATGGCTGAAAGCTGGAATTCCCGAGGCCTTCTGCTTCCTGTCAGCCCTTTGGGATGCCAGCTGGCAGCAGCGCAGTGCTCATGCCAGAAGCCCAGCTTCCTTGTGGAAATTCACCCAAAGCAATGTGTAGAACCTGGGGGCTGACAATTCCTGACTGTTCAAGCACAGAGGTTTGGGGACTGCTTGTCAAGCACAGGATAAATCTGAGTAGCTTCTAAGTAGACTTGTCAGTTTATTAAAAAAAAAAATAAATAAAATTTAAAAAAAAAGTCCATAATGTGTCTGCTTGTGCTAGTAGAGGATCAGCTGCATCTAGGTGCATTTCCTGGCCCTACTGTGGAGTTTGGGCTTCACAGCTCATCCTTTAGAGCAGCTGAAACCTACTTGAACCTTGCTGCTGACACAGCCCACGGCAGGTCACATACTCGTGACACATTCATACACCCCCAGCCTTAGAGGGACACATAAAGAATAGAAATGAGCACGTGAGAAACTTAAACTGCATTTGTGTGGGACAGTTCAGAGAATGGCAACCCTTGGCTACTCAGACAATTTCATCTGAGTGAGGGCAAAATAAGTGATGAAAATTCTATCTCCATTTCAGGCAGTGTCTGTCCAGAATGTGAAAGAAATATTCCCTCATATTTTCAGAACCATCCCTCTCAGAGTTTAGCAATCTAAAGTCAAGGAAGTAGCCACATCTAGACTGCTCCCTTTATCATCCATTTCTACTGCTTAAGGTAGAGAATACCTTACTAATCAGAAAAAATATCTATACTTCTATTCCTGGCAAAGGGCAGCACACAACAAAAATGGGCCCTGCTTGGACTGGGGTACCAGTGAGCTCCTTTCAATCACCTGGAGATTTAACATCAGATTAAACAAGTCATAATTTTGCTCTGCATTTACTGAACCATATTTCTTTCTGTACCAGCATATTTTTTAGTATTGCTTGTGTCAAAACATTAAAAAAAAAAACAACAAAATACTCAAACAAACAAAACCCCACAAAAACGTAAAACAAAGAAAACAACATGCCCCCCTTCCCTAATCCCAGTAAATTTATCTGGTGATAGGTATTTGGATAATAATGCAGCAAACTGAGTATATAAAAGATTCCCACAAAGTACAAAGTACTGATTCAAGTCCCACATCCCATATGCGGGTAGCTGAACATAGCTTATTTGAGTATGCAGTGATCCAGGCATGAAATAAATATACTTATGCACAAAATGCATTTGAATCTCACACTGAATCTTAAGCATATTTCATTTGAATATACAATTAATTATGAATTATTGATTTAATCATGATTTTGCTGTTTCTACTCCATAAATATCAACAGCAATTCTACCCAACAATAGTTTTGTACCCCAGGTTATCAAATTTGAAGGTATTTACTACCATAATATTTCTACAATGGCATAAACATGCAGAAGTATAAAGAAGCATGAAACTAAACTGCAAATATAATTCTGTAATAAAATAGTACATATGTGAAGGGGATTGACTTGGCTTCTATGTGAAACATTTCTCAACCTTAAAAATTCTTATACATATTAATGTAGAGTGGGATTTTTTTCCTTTTTGCATTGAATTGTAAAATAGTTTATAATGAGAAAATGACTCAGTTATCCTCACTTGTGGTACATTATCTGCTGTGGGATGGAAAAAGAGTTTATAATGAATATATATATATATATATATAAAACATGGAGGATTTGATGTGGGATTTAGACAGAACACAGGCCTAATACTGATCACCTGCCTAAGGCAGATTTCACCCATAGCACAGAAGGCAGCATTAAGGGTGTGAAAGCAGCAATTCCTTTGAATTATTGATGGATACTTTGAATTTTTGTTATTGAATCTATCCATTGGCAGGTAGGAAGGTTCTAAATTTTCTTCCCTTACTATGGATGACTTGAGACAGGTGCTTTGAAAAACATGCATTAATTTATCTGCAGATAAAAACTATGAAGCTAGGCAGCTGAAACAGGCAAGGATTCCTCAGAAACTTTTTTTTTTTACATTTTCATTCCCTCCACACTGAGACTTCCTAAGTCCAAACAAAAAGGAAACCACTTAAACAATTATTTTAGTCATACCAAGTTGCTTCAAAGAAAAATAAAGAGAGACCATTATAAAATAGTTAATTTGAACACTATAAAAAAGTGAAAAAAAATTTAGTACTTCACAAATGGCATTTTGGTTCAAGTTATGCAAAAATATCACATTTCAGAGCTCAGATTTACTTGAAAATGTATGGAGGTTTTTGCTATTTCAAGAATAAAACATTTTGGTTTTGCAAAGAAAAAAAAAATTACCTTTATAGAACAGGGGGAGATAAAATTACCTCCCAACTGATCCAAAGTAATTTTCCTGACTCTCTGCTATTGTTCAACCATTACAGAAACAAGCAGGTTACCAGAGCACGTGAAGGCAATAAGCTGTGTAAGGAGCAGATATAAGTATTAAAAGCTTAAAGAAAAAAAAAAATCTTATTAAAAACACAGAAGCTGTAAAGGAACCCTACTTTAACTGCAGGGCACACAGCTCTCATGTCAGATACTTGGTGCATAATGTACTCCAGAACTTTAAAAGGAAGGGGTGTTGTGCTCCAAGGCTCAAAAGGAACAGCAGAACCATGATAATCAATATTTCTCTACAGGAGCTCCAAAATGTTCAGGTTACATCAAGAAATCCTGGTAATATCTCTGAGTTTTTAAACAGAGTCCCTCAAGCACTGGTATTTTGGGGAGCCTTGTACAAACTCTCAAATGAGTTTCTGCAAGGTTCCGTGTTCCTGTTGTTGATGCACAGAATTTTTTTTTCTATCTTGTAATGTCAAGCGAGAAAAATTTAGGAGGTCTGTTTTCTTTATTCTGGCTCTAGTGCCCAAAATGGTCAGCAAGACATTTCACACCAAAGCTCCGAGGAGAGAACAAATCATAAGCAAGCAGCTCTAGCACCTCTGATTAAGGGCTTTGCCAACTGTAACTATTCTGTGAAAACAGTCAGACCTTTTTATCCTTGTTTCTCAATGCATTGGTAAACACTGCTGCATGGAAAGGTTTGAACAAGAGTGTGTGGACAAGTTCTTGCACAGTGCTGAGCAAAAGTCCCATTGCTACCACGCTATCATGAATTAGGGTGGCATTAGAAAACTTTACTAGCCCATCAAATTGGACTGAAGCATCCAGACTCCTCAGTAGCTGACATTACACAAGGCTCTGGTTCCACCTCTATTCTCTCAAACAGGCATCCCTTTGAAACAAGATTATTCTTGTATTTTAGTTCCCCATGTCCTCCAGTGGCAATGCACCAGTCTGTTGAATTTGTCTAATCCACCTACAGCACAGCTGCAATGACTAAGCTCTGAAAAAGAGGTGCTTTCTATATTTTACAAATCACAATATTTGGGTGCATATGAATGCCATTTGCATTCTTCATGCTTTATTTTCAGCTGGCCATGGGTAACTGATGAAAGGGAAATACAGCAGGCAGTTTCAAGCCTTTTTTTTTTCTGTATTTGTTCTGAAGTATGAATAGTGGTTCTTTAGCTACTCTTTCAAAATTGATCAGATAATAAAAACCCATGAGGAGTTTGTACTGCTGTTTGTTTCTACTCTTGCAGCCCCAGTTCTTTCAGGAGCTCCTACATTTGATTCAGTGAACAGCTTACAGACCAGCTGAATGTGTACAGCAAAGTCCCTCCGTCCAGACTTGTTGGGAACACTTCCAAACACTTGAATGTTCCCTTTAGCTTTTCCCTTGAGATTTTTTTTTTTTATTTTAAAACATCATCACTTATTCTAAGTGTCAAAGCACACGGACTGCTGCTTCTGAAATTACAGATGGGTGGAGGCTACCAGAAGGATGTTGAACTCATCAGTCTCAATGCAATACTACTATTACATTGTAGTCCACAGTAATTAACCTTTACTTTTTTTCAGAAATACAAGTTGTAATCCATTCCTTTTCATAGGGCTTATCCGAGGTGTGTCTATGCATCGTTACAGTTTAATGACATATGAAAAGTACAGGAGGTACTCAAACACACCATCCAAAGCTAATAATGTAGTCTTACTAAGTAAATATATATTTGCTTTTGGTTTAGAATTTGTGTTTCATTCAGCCTTCAACCCCACACATCTCTGTAATTTTTAAATTAAAAGTTAATTTTTAAAATAACTATCTGCCTCTTTAAGTGTTTTTGCTATCTTTTCTCATTGCAGAAAGGCATAAATTACCATTTTGAAAACTCCAATTCCAGCTGAGCTCTCAGTTAGCCTGACAGAACTTTCTTACACTTATTCTGATGACAAATCCTTTTCTTGCTTGAGGTAAGTGCAACACCCCATGGTAAATGTCCAACAGCATCCCTGAGTGATAAGATTTACAGAGATACTAGTTTTGCAAAATTTCACATCAATACACTGAACAAATTACCTCTTGAGCTGGGCTAAAGAGATATAATAGTGTTTAAATATAGATTAGTCACAGAGGAAAAGGAATTTTGATAGAACAGTGGTTTTGGAGGGGGAAAGCTACTGGTGCTGGAGAAATGCTGTACAGAGTTAAAAGAGTAATTCAGATATTGAGGGTCCACATCTTGAATGCTTTCAGGAAAACAAGGCAAGTACTATCCTCTACTCCTCAGGTTATGTTATTTCTTAAGTGTTCCCATAATGTCAAATCAGTGAAATATTCCTCTAATGAGGAATAGTTCAAGAAAATTTTTCTATGTTAGGAAAACCACTTTAAATCTTTTTTTTTTTTATCATACTTTTCAGGAGGAGTCCTGTAAGGAGGGGTTCTATAGTCAAAATATTAATTATTTTGGAATTGGAATACACTGTCCATCTGATTTGGAACAGATACAGAACCTAGATATTCTCCAATGGTGCAACTGAGTACTCCTGAATCAACAGAAGTTGTCAATTATCTACTGCTCCTAATAATAACTCCTTTCTCCAAAGCAGAACAAAAATTTTTGAAAATTAAATACTTTCTAAGCAGTACTAATCTCCATCCAATATCTCATGCCCCTGTGTTGGTAAAATATTCTCCTTATAAATTCTGACTATGGTAGTATAAGCACAATGAATTGGAATTTGGAGACTTGGAGCAATGATTCCATGTATTTTTCCCAGCAAATATAGAGAAACAATTCTATAGTGGTCAAGAAAAATAACCTTTTACATAATTTTACTCTTGCCTCCCATTAATCCTGGCGCAAACACCCTCTCAGCTTTGTTATTGAATTCTTTCAATCACATCTACAACATTATTTACCACAACACATATACATTAACATCACCATAGACTTGATGATTTCTATGTTTTTGAGAGACAACTCACAGGACAGTTTTGAAGGAAGCTGATTAAAAAACATTACCAGAAAATCATAAGCTGCAATAAACTATCATTTTTACCAAATATTTAGGCCAAAGCAAACTAACACAACAACAACAAAAAAAAAAAAAAAAAAAAGCCAAGAGCAACACCACAACTCTAAAATCCAAGGCCAAGAGCAAGTAGAATTTTGGGGGGTTTAGTAATTTTGGAGTAGAAATAGACATGGAACTTGTAAATTATGGATGTTTCTATGAGTCATCATGCAGCATCAGATGTTTAGATGGGAAATAAAGTTTCCTATTAAGATTCAACATATCATGTTTCTACATATGGAGACCACAAGCCATGCTGCCCACACATAAGGTTTTCCAGAAGTAATTAACAACAAACCCAGTCATCTCTGGTCTGACTTTAGATCTTCAACTCTCCAGCATTTATTTCCTAAGTTCATATAACACTAATTTTTAAATAATTAAACAAAAACACACATTACTTTCAATACTTGAATGACAGAACAATCTTCTTGATGTGCTCAGAAACACTCACCACTTGACTGAGCTGAGCAGCTCAGTGGATTTCTCACATCCAAGTCCCACTGAAGTGCATTAATGAAACACACCTTTAACTTCTTTTCCTTTCTGCCACGCAGCCTGTGCTCCAAGTCCTCTTTTAAGTATTTCAATATTTTATGCAGTGATCCCTTAATGCAGAACAAACAAAGACTGCTCCAAGCACAGCTGAAACACAGAATTTCCACCTTCAAGGTGGATGACCCAAGCACTTTCCTACACACTCAGTCTGCAGTTTTTTTATGCCTGTCTGGCTCACTGAATTATATGGAAAATAAACAGCTTCCAACATACCTGCACGTTAGCAGAACTGAAAATATGTCCATTTGCCCAGCAAGCACCAAACTCAGACCTTTAAGGTTGCTCTCAGCACTGCTGCATCAGCAAAAGTGGGGAAAATGGGCAGGACATCCTCTCTAAGCTCCTCCTTCTGAAGTGAGATTTAATTAATTAATGAAGGAGCAGCTGTTTCCGTTCAGACAGACCCACTTGAAAAAGAAGAGCTCCTGCCTAGTAGCAGTAATGTGGCACCAACATCCCTGAAATACCAGGGTCTGGTTTAAATGTGACCATGTCCTCTGTGAATTCTTTTGTTTATCTCAGAAAACTCCCCATTCTGAGACACCTCTTTTGAATATCCCCTGAAGTGAGCACAGCTCTCACACTCAGCTCAAATGCCAATGCTATCTTGGTTTTAAAATCCCATTTTGTAAGTTCAGAATAAAGCCTAGATTACTTCAAAATACAAATTGATTCTAATGGAGACTGTGCTCCTAAATCAAAGAAACAAAATACCCACAAAAGATATATAGAAATTTGTCTCACATCCCAGACTGCCAGCATGGACTAGAGACATTTAAAAATCCATTTCTAATTCAAAGATCTTAATAGGTGATATATTTCTCAGAAGTACTGACTGCCAGTCACTTAATGCAAAAAATCTTTACTGCCTAGAAGAATAATTTTAGAATTCTTTTTAAAGGTAACTTTGAGCCTTATGCAGCTATTTTCCATGAATGCACAGATTTTACATAAATTCTGTGTGGGACTAGGCTCAAAAGAAGCAATTTCTTATGAGAGAGAGACAGAAAAAGTGGCTAATTACAGTTCAAATAAGAGATACTTTCCAATGGAAAAAATAGGATATCCATTTAGCCCATACACAGATAGCTTACATGAGTGTTTATAAAGCTTATAAAAACTAGTGGTGATTATTCTAATATAATGCAAATATTTTTATCTTGCTGCAGCTCTTTGAGAATTATATAAATTTAAGTGTTTATTGTATACTTTCCATTTTCTTTGAAGTAACTCAATTGTGTTATCTGGTCTGTATCAAAAGACTTCATCTAAATCAAATATAAAGTCAGCATTTATTTTGACAAGTGTCAGTTTTATTTTCTTATCCCTATCCCAGTTTCAATGCATCTTTAAGCATATAAGTAAATAATTTCTTCTTCACACACAAAAGTTTGAATTTCTGCTACTACTCTGTGTTGCCATCAACAGTCTTTAAAATTCCCATTTTTGGAATTTTGGCATTTTTAAAAAATCCATTTTAGCACTTAATGGATAATACATTTAAAAATTTAAAAAGTGTATTTAAAAATTAACATTATATAATTAAATAAGTTATTAATATATTTACATGATGTTAAATATTAACATACCATGTTTTAAAATAACTACTTTTCTTTCAACTAAAACATGGTAACACTAAATAAAACCTATTTATATTGCTTACACTCTACACACACAATGCACAATATTGGTTACAGTATACTATACTAATTTTTACACTTAGGAAAGATTTACACTAAAATCAAAAAGATACAATAAATCTGAAAAATGGGGCATTTTTCTGAAGAGAAATATAGCACTAATGTATCTAAAATCAGATTATATATGGGGTTGCCTTTAAAGTGAAAACTTTGCAAATTGTTGTTGCACTGACAGATATAAACCCAAGCTTTGCACTTTTGCCAAGTTGTGTCTCTGAACTGAGACTGACAGAGGTTTGGGCTGAGAAATGACTGCAGGTTTGTTGCCTTTAGCCTATTGAAAGACATTTTACTTTGTGGTTAAAACTATCACAGCATTAATGAAAGAATCAGATATATCACAGTCTGCCCTTGAGTTTTGTTCCAACTTTTCTCCCTGATTTGACTGAGTGTGCCATCTGTGCATTCTATAGAAAAATTTTACTGTTATTAAAAAAAAAAAAAAAAAAAGTAGGTAAATTCTGTTGGAAGGTTTTCTTGGTGGTTAGGAAAATAAATAAACTGCTTGGTATCCTAACCTGGAGAGAGGTAAGTCTTACTACACTTATTACAGTCATAATAAAATGTTGGATTTATTTACTAATTCTTGATTTTCAATGGTGTACTTTGTCTTGGAAGTGCTATTTACTAAAAAGTGGTTCTGTCAGCTCCTCTTTTTCTTTTTTTCTTTCTACATGAATGATTAAAGATACATTACAAATTTGGGCTTCCACTCAGTGAGGAATTTTAAGGTCCTTATTGTGAGGCCCTAGAAGATAAGGTACCCAGTCACACCATGTGCACAGTTATTTTGACCAGTATTTTTACAAAGATCAAGTACCATTGGCATGGTTTTTTGTTTTGTTGGTTTTTTTTTTTTTGGTTTTTTTTTTTTGTAGTTTCAAATTCCAAAATAAAATAGGTTTGCTTTGTTAAGTAAAGAGATCTGTCCCCATGAAATTTTCCCTCATGATAAATTAATTAGTTCAGGAAAAAGAAAAAAGGATTATCTGTTTTTTCCCTAAAAAAAAAACCAAGGTTTAAATGAAAGCAAAGCAAACAAACACTGGTGTGGCACACCTGTAACTACATGGAAAAAATATTTTCTGTTGGTGTGTCTTTCACTGCTAGGCAATGCAGATCTGCGTCTTTTCTCATAGTTTACTCTGGTGAAATAAAATAATTGATTCCAGAATAAATCAATAGGGTTGATTTTGTTGGTGTTTTTTTTCTGTTCTCTTTTTTAGTTCTTGTTGTTTTGTTTGTTGTTTTTTGTTGTTGTCTTAGTTTGTTTTGGTTTTTTTTCTGACACCAAGTAAAGTGAAATTAAAGTGAAATTAAAGTGAAATGACTTTGCCCTTAGATACATAAGGACACGGGAAACAACATGAAATCTAGATAGTAGAATGCCCATGCACACTTGCTGATTTCTTCTAATCTGGATACAAAAATCCCTTATAAAATCCCTTATCAGTGTTCGGCTGTGATCTTAGAAACAGAAGTAATTGTCTCAATGCTGACAAGATGCCTTTCTTGTTTACCTCTCCTGTGCTTTCAAGGGGAAAGGGTGATAAGCAGATTCTATCTTGTTCTTTTCACACTACCCTAGAAAGAGCCTGAGATTAAGACCCTTCGAAAGAAATTCTATTAGAAATTCAGTGTACAGTCTACTTGAGATAATGCAAGAGTTTGGACTGTACCTCTCATTTCTTCCTGAATCCTTCATAACATGGAGATAATATAATATCATCTAAATCAAAAATTTAATAATATATAGCACACTTAAAAGTATGAGTATGGACACTAGGGTGGCTTATCAGAAATATTTATTTGTTTCAAAGCTGTTTAAGTACATCAATTATTTAGGAAGAAATCTATAGCAATAATACTTCTTCAAAATGCAATTAGGATTCATTGTCTGCTTCAAGACAGAATATATTCAGAAGTTATTTAGGATCCAACTGATTATTAAAGTCTGACTTGTGTAAAAGGGTTTTTGTGCCATTTCCATACCGAAATTTGCATTTCTTTGTCACAGAATTGCTGAATCACAGAATGGACAAGATTGGAAGGGACAACAGCAGTTCTTGATCCAATCTCCATACTCAGGTAGGGTCTTCGCAGACTCAGGATTGTCCAAACAGATCCTTGTCGCCCTGTTCTTTTAAAAATTTTGAAGTTCTTTTAAAAGTTTTGTATGCCTATTGATGTTGACATATTTTTACTAGAGTTCTCACGCACTGTTCATGTAAATAATGATTGTTTTGCATTCTTCTTTGTCGGAGGAGAGAATTGATGGACTGTTGGTTTGACCAGGGTGGTTGGAGAGGTGGCAATTTTACCCTCCAATCCACTGTCACTTTTGGAATTCTATATATTGCAAAGTCAGAAATAAAACATCCTCTTTTCCTTCTTTTACATCTTGAGTGAATGCACGAGTTATTTTGTGTCGTACTGCGACAGATCCTGAATATCTTCAGTGAGGAAGACCCCATCACCTCTCTGGGCAATCTGTTTCAGTACAGTGAAGAGGTTCTTCCTCATACTCAGGTGGAACTTTTGATCACAGGAGCCTGGGCTCTTCCAGAAGAACTGGGCATGCCAGCACAATCCATCAATGTTCCCTGGGATGAAAGCTGCTGCCGTGGCAGGGCCCTTCCAGGATCTTCTTGACCACATGGCAGACCAGCTGAGCTGTTTGAGGGCAACCAGCCCATTTGGCTTCTGGTTGCACAAGATTGTCAACCAGAACATCCACAGAACTTTCACCCTAGCCCCTGTCTGCTGAGCCTCCACCCTGCAGCTCCTCAGAGCCCCGGGGCAGGCCAGCACAGCACTGTCCTCTGCCAGAGCAGCAGGGGCAGCAGTGCAGGATGCAGCCCTGCAGCAGCACTGCTTGGGTGGTGCATCAGGACAGGGGGCTGCAGCACCCCTGCACCATGCCTGGCCCGGCACGGGTTCAGCCCTGGCTCCAGGGATTACAAGTGGGTCCATGGTCACATCACAACAAACAAGCTTCTGCCCTTCCCTATCACTGACACTCGTGCCCCCATCACGCTTTGTGGAGAACAGGCCAGAGGCTGTTCTAGTATAGACAGAAAATCCCCATGCAGACATTTCTGAAGTATGTTTCCTCTGTTCTGGACTTGTTTTGGCTTCCCTCCCCACCCTTTCCCTCCCATCTGGCGCTGACAAGGAGTGATGGGTCAGGTCTGTCCTCCCCCAGCTCTGCTCCCCAGAACGCTTCTGAGCCGGGGCTCGGGCAAAGCTGGAATGGGAACGGCCCCTCGGCAGTGCCAGCCCTGACCTGCACGGGGTTTGCCTCTTGACTCTCCTGGTGACATCCCTGACGATGACAGCTCTGCCATCAGAGGCCATCCCTGGGTGTGTGCCCTTTTTCCACAGGGAAAAGCTGTGACAAACCACAGGGGCTGTGCACAACCTGTGGGGGTGCTGGAGGTGTGGGGCTCAGGGAGGGCTGATCCCACAGCAGGCTGAAAAGCGATCTCATACTAATGATTCAGCCAGAAATCAAAAGTTTGTCTGCCTTCTTTCATCTATTCACTGTACAGTCTGCATACAAATTCCTATTCAAATATCATTAAAGCTCAAATATTGAATTATTCAGTGTAAGCAGCTTTGTGAAACACAGACTTCATGGCTGATTACACTTTGACTACCCCTGACTCATAGAAATAATTTAACTCCATGAGTTCATGTACCAAACCACACATGAAACTGAGTTTCATACACCACATCATAAAAACAGTGTTAAAATTAAAGATTTTTCCTTCACTTTTCACACACAACAAGGTGAAAAAATAAATGAAAGTTTATTGCTATATAAAAGAGTTTTAAAAAATAGTGGGAAGAAAAAACATTTAGAAGCAGTTACAAGACAGCAGTTACAGCACTGAAAATCATGTAGAGACTATTTTGTGGCCAAAAACAACTAAGGAATATAAATAGTGCTTTTAGGGAGGAAAATCTGTTTTTTTTAGGGAGGAAAAGTACTCAAGTTATCTGAATTTCAAAACATTAGTCTTGCACACACAGAGAATAAAGTAATTCCCTAATAAATATCTATAACACAGTGTAAGAAAAAAAAAAAGTCTAACACCCATTTCTCTTGCAGAAGTGTACATTTAAAAATATTCAAATTAAATCAACTGTAGTGACTCACATTAATATGGTATGCAAAAGTAAAGGCTTGTGTTCCTGCTATCTCTGTGTCCTTAACTTGATTACAGTGGATTAAATATTTATGTGGGTCAGCCAACTTGGTTTTACATCTTTTACATTGAACATACCTAGATGAACCAGAATTTTGTGCATTTACAGAGTTGTAAATCAAAGATAAGTGTGCATAGCACCTTTCTTTGAGATTATGCAGTCAGTCTTCCATGAACCAACATAACAGCAAATCACTGTTTCATTCTACTTGGTTTTCTATTGCCAACCAAAAAATTCTGAGGCTGTACTGTTAGATCCCAGATACTGTATCTGAAGGGAGAAGCTACTCCATTTTATCATGTTTCTATCCAAGAGTTGCTTTTTCTATTTTTTCCTACAGCTCTTTATTAATAAGTTTCTATTTTACAGATGTACTTGATTCTTGCAGCAGCACCAGAGCATTTTCAAATGCAGGCCCTAGATTTATTAATTCATAAGGAGATCTCCTTTCTCAAAACTGGTAACAAAATATGGATATGTGTTTTCTCATATGCACCAGTTCACTGTGTTAGACTGCAGACCCAGTGACCAAGAGCCAGCCAGTGGTCTCCTATTTCTAAAAGACATGTGTTTTCTTTAAATGGATATTTAATATTCTATCTAGTCAATGCTGCTTGCAAGTGGTATTCTAATTAGGCATTATTTTGTTAACAAATAACTTGCCTGCTAAATAAGAGAAAGAATAACCAGCACTCACTTCCTGCAGGTAGGTGTTACTGGTCTAGTGAAACACATCTTTTAGGATCAGGAGGAATGTAGCTAATTCCATTAGAATAGAAGCTGACACCTGTAATACAGCAAGCATGCCATGGATCTGCTCTGCTGAGCTCTCATTCTGGTGTAGAAGTGATCCCACTCCAGCACATCTCAGGACAGACACTAAATAGGTTAACTTTTGGTGTTTTATACTTTTTTGTTTACCCATATGCCAAATAAGCACAATGACAGTTACCTCTTGAGCAGTCATCTTGAGTTGCAGCAAAAATTTTTAACCTTTTAGGCTGCAAGTTCAGTTGAAACATAATAAAAAGAGGGTCCCCCAAGAAAAATAAATTAAAAGGGACAGAGACTGAAAACCAATTATTTTTGATGTCTTTTTGTTTTGTTTTGTTTTGTTTTGTTTTTGTTTGTTGTTTTTTTTTAGCCTAGTGGAATTTCTCATTTTCTAACTATATAAGGCACTTCATGGAGGGAATGACAGTCATAGCTTAATTATGAATGTGATCAGTCCTGAAACATCTAGAACCTTGATGGTTGGTGAGAAACAGAATGGCAAAAAGCTTAATACTGTTAATCAAAACCATAATTTCTGAGCCCCAGACAATTTCAGTAGAGTCAACAAAAAACTCCACAGTGAAAAAAAATTAAACTATATAAAAATTAAAAAATACATTTTGATGTATTATAGTAAATGTTGAAAGGTACAGGAATGAGTTTACAATATTCTGAGAAACAATTATTTACAAGGAAGAACTATCACTAGAGTATTTTGCTAAGAATTAAGCAAGAGATTGGCAGACCTACCTGCTCACTTTGCCAAAGTTTCACCTTTCCAAAGGTCTGAGTGATGAGGGATAGCACAGATTGTAGGTCCTTATTCTCTATAAAGACATAGAACTGCTTTAGGGTGAAAAACTTGTATCAGATATATGGATGTGGAAGAGCAAGCAATACCTCAGGGGAAAATGAAAAGGAAAAGGAAAAGGAAAAGATCAAATTGTGGCAATTTTGGCCTTGAGGGAAGTAAAGGGAAACTTTGTTATAAATTATAATGGAATAATAAATTTTTAACTTGTTACCTACAATAATTATTATTTAAAAGCAAATTATATTTGAAAAGCTCTCTACTTTTGTAAGATATAGTGATGTCTGCAAATTGGATGTCAGAAAATCAGACAAAAAGTTTCCAGGAGACATCTCAGACAGCTAAACACTGTGCCTTTATGTGGATGATGCTTCTTTTTAATGTGGGATATTTTCAAGGTTGAATGGGTAAACTGTTCACTGAGGTGAATATGGAAATTAATATGGGGACTTTTTTTCAGATCTATTTACCTGTGCATTTTATAATCACTGTTTATTTTCTGTTCTCTTGTTTTAAACAAATAAAGAAAGCTAAATGTAGTGCCACTGGTGGAGCTTGAGAAAGTAACCTGTTCTCCAGAACTGCTCCTGAAAAAGGCTAAGTACTTTATAGTCAGCAAAGATAAAGAATTTTACTGGTATAGAGGACTCACTCTCTCCCTGGTTGCTGAGAGAATTAATTTCAGCTCTTTCAATGCCTTTGACCATTTTCTGGATATTTTATATAGTATTTTAGATTAGATTTCTTTATTGACTAGTCCTCTGTGTAGCTGGCTGGTGCAAGAGGCTGTTACCAAGATACAGTACCACTGTAAAAGAAGTTCAAAGAAGTATGTTGACAGGACTGCTAAGTAGGTCTAGAATAGCAGAGGTATACAGCTCCCAGGGGATTTGATCAAGGTGTGATGCAGTGAAATAAAATTGACAGTAAGCATTGACTGATTTTCCCAGTTATCCAATAGGTCAGTATATGAAATTCCAAGTATGCATTGTCATCCTCTGAGCTGAAAAGAAATTATGATGCTGCATCAGTAATGTAAAAGTACATTTAAGAATGAAGAATTTTCCACATACAAGATTTTTTCTTTTGAACTTTTTCTGTTTGATTATATATTTTTATAGAGTACTTTCTGTCTTCTTTGTAGAAGATGTAAAACCTGAAGTTCAAATTTCAGCAACATTTTTCTCATGCCAGTAGCTTACCTGACTCCCCATGGGCTACTTATGGAAATACACCATGTGGAGTCAGGCCTTGAGCACACAATACCCAAAACTGCTTTGATACAATGGATAAGAGCAGGTGCACTGACAGTGAAGTACATGGGGATATTTAAGGGGTGAAAACAGCAGATGTTTTGTCTTCCAGGGCTCCTTTATGGTTCCTTTCCCAGGTAAGAAATTTATCAGGGTTTACTCATGGTAGCAGGATTCCACTCGATCAATTTACATAATTATGAGCCAAGCAGTCATGGATATAGGCTTGCCATTGCTTTAACTAAAAGTCACCCACCCCACATAAATCTCCTGTGTAATTAGGAGAAAATAAAAAGTTAAGAAATGTTAAGATTAATATTTTCAAGCAAGGCTGCATGAGCCAGACCATTTGTCTGCCCTGTCTGGAGGAAGTCTATATTTACCTGAGAAGCATATAAAAGGGATGTGGGTAGAAAGGGAATATGATGAGGCAGCAGTGGGCTACAGAAACTAACAATCAGATGCATAATTGTTGCTGGAATGAGGAAAAAAATGTGTTTCTGTCTGTTCATTTCATCTGTATTCATCTGGGAAGAAAGCAAAGGGTAGGCAATAAAAAAAACCCAACAAAAAAAATCTATTTCACATACATCTTGCTAAATGTGTGCCTGTATCTCCACACTGACAGAAATTCAAAGCTTTCTGAAACTCATTATCTCGATGAGAAATTACAAATTATTCAAGAGCAGCTTCATTTTAATTCATATTTAAATAATTTGCTACTAATTTGAGAATTCAAGTAAAGCCATACTATGGAAAAATATAGAAAGTATCCTACTACCAGAGAAAAAGCTTTGTTTCAAAGCCAATACATTTATAATGTCAAATTATACATGACTTGGTAATTTTGAGTTTGAATAACTTAAATTTTCACCTGTACTTTTTTCTTTTGAATAGCAAAATTATAATGAATAAATTAACTTAGAAATTAAGGAAAATATCCCTGGCAAATATTGGGCCTTCCACTGGTATTTTGATGAATTTTATTGCTTTTATGAGTCCAGGATGTTTAACTGAATAAAAAGAAAAACAAGTTCAATTATCTCATCAAAATATATTAGAGTTTAGACTTTAGGAGAACTATTTAGTAGCAAGAGTATTTAAGCAACCAGGAGGTAGATTATTAATTCAGTAGGAGGGTCAATTATCTTAATAAGGACTGGAGGTGACATAGCATTTTGTGATTTTAATCTGCAATAGGTTATTGTGAAATTGCCTGAGGGTGAACATAATCAATTTGGAGCATCTAAGCAACATTTACTTTGTACTAAACCTGACAAACAACCTGAGGAAATTCAGCCATGCAGTCAAATAGAACAGGAACACACAGAAGAATAAAGATATTATTCTTCAGAGGCGGGTGAAAAAATGACACCTGGTGTAAGATATTTACAGAAATTTTTGCATGTGTTATCTACTGCTATCCTAAAATGCATTTAGTTCCATAACAGACTTGAATTTACCACCACCTAACCCACAAAGAAGTGTCTAAAGTTTTATGAAAAGAAGGAAAAATAATACTCACAAAATATAGAACACAATATGTAATAATATCACCCTGTGCGTTGAGAGATATTACCATGTACTATGAAAGTATTCAGGCTTATTATTTATTAAACCTATGTTGAGTGACTACAAGTTCATATTTTTACAGCTAAATTATGTATTACTCTGCACCACTTAAAGAAGCTGCTGAGAGGTCACTTTTTGGAATTTCTTATGTCTGACAGAAGAAAGTTCACATCATTAAATTTCAAGAAAGTGTTCGCAGTACAAAGCTGCCTCCTTGGTCATTTGGTGTAAATGGATAATTGACAAAAGTATCTTGATTGCATTTGAAAGCTTAAACTTTTCAAACACAGAGGAAAATATATTTTAATATATTGGACCTAGCTGGAAAGAATTAATATTTTAATTTGACCTTTATTCCTCCATTGTGCAAATAGATTCTAAGTTGTTCTGAATATTGACTCACAGAAACCAAGATCTCAGATTGTGTAATTAGCTTGGCTTATAGCAGCTAAATCACATTGGAGTTTCTCATCATTAAAAGTGCTAGTGAAGAAAGGCATGTCATGGATCTAGTAAGAAAAGAGAAGTTGGTTGTTTTTTCTTTGTTTTTTGTTTTTTTTTTTTTAATGTTGTTCTTTGATTTTCATCGTGAAAAGCAAATAGATTGGCCTTTTTCCTCCCTTCAGCCCAGAATCAATAAATTGAGCACAGTTGTGAACATTGGCTGAATGACTAATATCCGTGTATCTCCTGTGGTGACCCAAGCCAGTCTCATTCCCAAAAATGCATCTCTGTGGTTATTTTATAGCTATTAGTGCAGCATGCCTTTAAGAAGAAATATTTCATAAATTCTGCCTGTGTTCCCAGAGAGATGGCACATTGTTTATCCCAATAATGAAACAATTAGAACGCTTAGCAGGTATAAGAAAGATAACACTCTACGTATCTTCCAAATCTATTACATTCTGTTGGACTCCTGATGACTTTCCAACCTGCAGCAAAGAAATAAAAAAAAAAAATTCTTTGGTCTATTTTCTTTAAATTCAAATGCTTATTTACTTAATTGCAGAATGGTTTGAGTTGGAAGAACCCTTCAAGGTCATCCAATCCCCCTACCATGGGCAGGGACACCTTCCACCAGACCAGGTTGCTCAGAGCCCCATCCAACCAAGCCTGAACATCTCCAGGGATGGGACAGCCGCAGCTTCTCTGGGAAACCTGTGCCAGGGCCTCACCACCTTCACGGTAAAGAATATTTTCCTAATATCTAATCTAAAGATACTCTCCTTCAGCCTAAAGTCATCCCTCCTAGTTGATGTTCAAGATAATACCATTATACAGCACTTTTTGGAGCAATGAAATAAAATGCCATGCTGTCCATCAGCCAGCAACAAAATGTGTTCTAGGGTTTGAAGAAGTCTATATCTCGCATGAATAGAAACAAATTTCAAGGAAAAAAATCTTCTTTCCTCCTGCCCTTTGCTTACTGTGTATTCAACCTTAGGCACTTCAAGTCTTAATGCAAATATTCAGTAACAAACCTGTACCCACATTAACACAACCTTGCTGTTTGTGAACTGACACATTTGATTTGGGTACTTTATATGGAAATTCTCTAGAACTATTGCCTGCACATCAAAGAGAACACATCCACCATACAGCTTTTGTGCAATTAGAAAAAAATAAAGGATTTGGATGAATACTTGTCTAAAAATTCAGTGTCTTCTAAAGAACCCTTTTTAAGCTATTTCATCCCTCTTTCCTTCCCCATTTGAACAAGCAAATGTTTAGGATCAAAACACAGGAAAAAACCCCAAACTGCTGTGTATGCAAAATAAATGGGTGTATCAAAAATCATATACTGAATTACAGAGCTAGATTACAGCAGATAGTCCCTGAGGAGGTCTGTAAGAAGAAATCATTAGAAGATAAATCAGTATATAAGTACCATAAAGTACTAAGGAGAAAGGAAATTAAGGGGGAAAATACCTGAAAAATCTAAGAACAAAACTTTTTAGCTAGGACACCAAGCTGTAGAAAAAAAGAGAAACATCATATGAATGCCCAGCACATGAGAACAGTATTTGTGCTCTGAGAATAAGTAAACAGAAGGACTGCATTATGCAAAGCATTCTATAAGGATTTTGAGACAGACAAGTTCACAAAGAATCAAGCAGAACATACTCTTTAAAAATCACCCCAACATCTGTAAAAACAGATGTGAATTTTGGCACATAGGAAAAACCTGACTTGCTGACACTAAACTGATCTTGCAGGATATGTGGAGTTTAAAATCTGATGTCTCAGGTGTACCACAACAGCTAAAGCTGATTAAAAAAAACCAATGGGATTGTGTCAAGGTAGTCAAAATTAGCAGTCACAGTCATTAAGCTTCAGACTGAAAGAAGAGAAGGAAATGAAGATCCTGTTCTGAGTAAACAAAGAAAAAAATAACTATTTCTGTTAAGCAAGAACTTAGAATAGACCTGCAAGTCAGACTTTATTTATTGTCAAAATACAGTCATATAAAGGCTTTTCAGATTCCTTTTCTCTGTTTTAAGTATTGGCCATTTATCTTTCACTTTGTGATCTTTCACTGTCTCCTTCCCCTTTTGTTTCTGATTGGGTTTCCATATAGTGTCCCGTCCAAGAAATCTCTTCATTACTCAGAATAGGCAGGGTTCAGCCTAATCTGCCTAAAATACAGTGGACTAGATTCTTATTTTTATGCAACAGCAGCAACTAAGCCAAATATCATACCATAAATATTTAAGCAGTTTATATTCATGTCATCCAATTGTTCTTTAACAACACAATGAAAACTTCATAGCAACAACCCAAGTATGAATAAAATACCAGGACTAAAGAAAGTTAGTAAATTCAGTCTTTAGTGAATTCACATTGGCAATTTGAAGCTAATAGTTTAATTTTCATTGGGTTAAAATGTACATAATATTGAAGAAAATTTGCCAATTAAAATAATTTTTGCCTGAAAACAGTTTGCTTGCAACTGTTACAAAGAATAACTGAAACTATACTAACTACAAGAGATAAACCAGTAATTCTTGACTATTTTTTCCCATTTGTTTGACATTTTTACATTTGGCAGTACACTGTGTATTGACAAAGTAACTGTTTCCAGTATACACTCAGTTTCTTAGTCAATTCATGTGTTGCTGGCACAGATTTTCCACACAGCAACAGAGGAGCAAAATATGAAAATCCTCAGGAAAATGTAACTAGAAGCCCATAAAAATTGGCAGAATTATAAAAGCCTAGTATATAAAAGAAGTTTGATTTTGTAGGCAAATAGATTTCACTTTTGGTTTGTAATTTGTTTTTTTTTTATTTTTTGGGGGTTTTTTGGGGTTTTTTTTTGTTGGTTTTTTTTGTTTTTTTTTTTTTTTGTTTCATCTTTGCTTT
The DNA here is from genome assembly GCA_003676055.1 of Chloebia gouldiae. Taxonomy (NCBI): domain Eukaryota; kingdom Metazoa; phylum Chordata; class Aves; order Passeriformes; family Passeridae; genus Chloebia; species Chloebia gouldiae. The sequence goes on from QUSF01000016.1 coordinate 8,935,454, forward strand.
TCCTTACAAACTTCTTTTAGAAGATTTGCATCCAAAGCTTAAAGCATTAAATACAAACCTGCATGTGTGTTTTCCAAGTAAAAGCAGATTTTGACTGAAAAATATGAAATTGTGAAAATTATGAAAACAGGCTTAACAAACTTGTGGCAAGAGGCAAGCAAGGCATGTTCCAGCAGCCCACTCTCACCGCATCAGATCAGTGAAGAATGTGGCTCAGACAATTCCAAGTTGCAGCTCCAATTACAGCTGCAGTGAGGGCTCTCTAGGGGAACTAAGGTAACAATTTTTAAGCTTCTGCACTTCCTGATGAGGAATTGCCTCCCATGCTTCAGGGATGCTGGATAACTCTTGTGTTTCACTAAGGTTTTTGTTTCTCAGCTCCCTAGTGACTAGAGAATTAACAGGAAACTGGAACACAGAAAGCCTGAGAAACCTCAAAGCTCTCCAAGTTTAAAAATTTTCAAGATAGACTGTGTAATGATTGTAAATGTATTTGTCTGCACTTACCTTCTGTAGGATATTCCTTTATGCAAAAGCACAGCTTTAGAACACAAAAGGAATTTTCCAAGGAATAGATAGTGTGACCTTTTTCCATGCCCTGTAAGAAGCATTTATCTCTTCATAGTATAGAATATATGCTGAGCAACTTCTGCCAGAGAACAGATGGTAAAAAACCCAAAAAGCAGAAAACAGAGTGCTACCAAAATATATGTTTTTCCTTCTTTTTGCTTCAGTCAGACTGTAAATAGACAGACCATGGAGAGTCTTTCACAAGAGGTTAGCATTTCTGAGATGTCCCACTGACAGCTGTGAAACTGCTCATGACACATCCACACCTACGGGACAGAATCATGGAAAAGTGAGTCTGTAAAGTACCTCGAGAAGCTTCGTTTGGCACCTTGCCTCACACAAGGTTAATTTTATCTCTGTCACTCCTGGCTGATGTTTATCGAACTTATTAATAAAGGTGTCCCATGATGGCAGCTACAGTTTTCCCCAGCAATTTATTCTGTTCCTTTCTATATCTTTATCATCAAAATCTTCATAGTATCTGATCCATGTTCCTTTGTGCTGGAGTCTAATCTAATTACTTTCTTATTTTATTCTTCATGGACATGAGGAGCAAATTTAAAAAAAAAAAATTCCTTCCTTTTCCCATACCATGAGGCTTGCAAATATGTGTTAAAGACTAGAGACATATTTTTTTTTTAGCTGTAGTCATCCAGAGTTCAAGAAAAAATAATAGGTCTGGATATAAAATTTAAAACTTAGCAGAACAGTAGCTGTAAGAAAACTACAGGGAAAAAATGTCGACATATGCCAAAAGTTAATCAAGTAAGAGTTTATCATCTCTGTATGTTACTAAGCAAAATGGAGGGAGTGAGAAGAGAGAAATTGTCTTTTGGAGATTTTGTTCAAGGTTTTTTGGTTTGGACTCTTTAAAGTTAATTCTTTGATTGAAAGACAGCAAAACAACAATTTAATAAAAAGTTATTTTTACTGTTGTTGTTTTAAAGTTGGAAATGGCTTTCAACAGAAGATTTTTGACCAGACATGTTAGAAAGATTCAAAAGATTATGTCCTTGTCAATCTTCATCAGCCCCTAAATTTTTTTTTTTACATCTTCCTCCAGCAACACAACACTAAACTTTAATTTAGGGTGACCATGTATTTTATGTTCCTGCATGAAACACTTACTAAAACTTTAGCAATTAGAACTATTCTTTGAAAGAGTCTTGGAAATTTGAGGTTGTGCCTCTATTTATAGCTGTCTGCTTAGCACGTTTTTCACGCAGGGGAAGCAATGGCACATCTGCTGCATGGTCTGCAGTGATTTATATCTCATTCAGGGACATGGTTAAAGCACTTCTGTTCAAACACAGAAAACTTGAACTTTAGAAATTCCAGCTGGGGCAACCAAACTGAACACCCAGGAAGAGAACTCTCAGGTAGACATTTTGTCCTAGCTTCCATATATCCATCTCCCTAATAGTGGCTTTCTAAATTTGATCACTTTGAAAAAGCTGTCATAAGTTTCTTAGAACCCCCAATCTATCATAAATCTCAACATTTATAACAGTTAAAGACATAGCTTAGTTTTGCTGAATTCTACAAATAGAACTTGTTCTTCACATATACTTAAAAATTATAGCAAGTTTTAAAATATCAGTGAAGTTAAAATACTCCATTTATGTCCATTATAAAATAAAATTTATGACACTTAAAACAACCATATATATTTTAAGCACATGTCTTTATATATCTAAACAAAATGGCAGACTGTCCTGACTCTAGTGCCAGAATAATTTTACCCAGAGAGCATTCAGAATATCTAAGTTAGCATGGCATGAATTTACTCTTTAGTCATTATTTTTCCTGCTCTGATGAGCTAGTGAATCTTACCTCTTACTGTGCTTACTGAGCTCTGGAAATTCTTTGTAACTTCTAAATATATTATCATAACAAGCATAGAAAATATGCCCAACATCAGTGTTTAGATCACACCCATATCTTATGCACAATCTTTTTATAAACAGGGTGAATCTCAAACTAGAGAAACTCAAGGACTGCTTTATTACAAATGAGCTTTCTTAGCTATAAAGACCTGAAAACACTGACAGAACTCCTACCAGACCTTGTTCTTTTTTTTTTTTTTTTTTACAGAAAGAAGCAGTCTTGTCTTTACATAACTAAAATACTCATCAAACTAGAATCCACACAGTTTAGCACTAAAAGAACCAAACTAAACATCTTAGAGGCAGCTGGAAGAGGGGCTATGTCATAAGTGACTTCACTGGCCAGAGGGATTTGGAGAAAGAAGTCTAGGGAAAACTGAGACAGACATTACAGTTGGTGTTTCAACATTTTAATCCACAAATATTCTCCTAAATCATCCTATGGAAGATCTGTATTTTTAGTGACTTTCATTATTGATAAGTCACTCTTATAAGCACTGAATAAGCCTCTTTTACAAGCCTGTGTTCTTAGCACTCTTAATAGACATTATAGAAAAGTTTCAAATGTCATATTTGATTTGTGTTTTATTTGAAATGGAAATAAGCAGCCCACATAGGTTTAATAATTTATCTAGTGTATGGTTTGAAACACCAGGGCACATGGCTTGGATGTCAAAATACACTGTTTGGAACTGAATTGTTTAGTGAGTCTTAAAGGCAGCTATTCCAACAGTCATTCTAAAGCAAAATGCTTTTTTCTCCTAGCTGTTGCATCTATGGGACAAGTCAAAATTTCATTTTGTGGCTGGACTCTTTTTGGTGGAATCTTTGCACAAATCTAAAATAAAGAATGGAGAAAAGTGACTTTCTTTTTCCAGTCACTGCATAAATTCCTAATGAATGGTTTCAGTGTTGTTTTGGTGCTGAATATTGCTTTAAACAGTTGGACATACACACCAGGCATCCAACTTACCTTCCTGAAGCACACATATGCTTTGCTAGACAGAAAACCACAGCTGAACTCGATCCCAATCCGATTCCACTGCCAAACTGCAGAATCTGTAGAAAGTAGTAGAATTATTCTAATTGCACCTGGTAATTAGAGGAGAACATGAGTAGCTGGGAGAAAATTGCTAGGGAGGGAAACAATTTAACACAGAATAGGAAGTGTATTAAAAGCAGACTGAGTATAGTAACACCATAACAGCACCAAGATGTGCTGCCTTCCCAGGCACTGAGGTCAGGAGACTGAGTTGGGGCTATTTCTCCCACGTAAGAGTGTGATGGAAGAATTGCAGACAGCACAAAGGTGACTTTGTTGTCTCTGGTGGAGCACTGGCAGTAGAGCTTGTTGGAAGCTTCACTGTAGATCAGCAGAAAGGTTGGTCTGAAGGAGCCTTTGCCCTGCTCTCCATCCTGAGAGAAAAGGGTTGGTGCTAAACATTATAAGCAACCAAAACAAGTGCTGATATCAGGGGAATTGAAAAGACCTGAGTCTTTAATGGAAAAGACTTTTGAGTCTTTCATGAGTAAGTTTGCAGATGACGCTAAGCTGGGAGAGTGTATGGATCTGTTGGAAGGTGGGAGGGCTCTGCAGAGAGATCTGGAACATTTGGATGGATAGGCAGAGTCTAACAGGATGAAGTTTAATAAATCCAAGTGCCAAGTCCTGCATTTTGGCCACAATAACCCTCTGCAGTGCCAGAGGGGGGATGGTGTGGCTGGACAGTGCCCAGGCAGAAAGGGACCTGAGGGCACTGGTTGACAGCCACCTGAACATGAGCCAGCCCTTGGTGGCCAAGAAGGCCAAGGGCATCCTGGCCTGTGTCAGGAATGGTGTGGCCAGCAGGAGCAGGGAGGTCATTCTTCCACTCTACTCGGCACTGGTGAGGCCATGCCTCAAATGCTGTATCCAGTTCTGGGCCCCTCAGTTTGGGAAGGACATTGAGACGCTTGAGTCCATCCAGAGGAGGCAACGAGGCTGGAGAGGAGCTGGGAACACAAACCCTGTGAGGAACGGCTGAGGGAGCTGGGGGTGCTCAGCCTGGAGAAAAGGAGACTCAGAGGTGACCTCCTCACTCTCTACAGCTCCCTGAAGGTGGCTGTGGTCAGGTGGGGTTGGTCTCTTTCAACAGGCAGCAGCTGACAGAATGACAGGTCACAGTCTCAAGCTGCATCAAGGAAAATATAGGCTGGATATTAGGAAAATGTTTTTTATGGAAAGAGTGATAAAGTACTGGAATGGTCTGCCCAGGGAGGTGGTGGAGTCACCATCTCTGGATGTGTTTAAACAAAGACAGGATGTGGCACCCCATGCCAGGGCTTAGTTGAGGTGTTAGGGCTGGGTTGGACTCGATGATCTTGAATGTCTCTTCCAGCTTGTAACTCTGTGACTCTGTAATTCTGTGATTCCATGACCCTGGGTACAGCTGAAAACAGTGCTCTGTAAATCATGGTGCAAAGGTTACAAAAAAGTAATTCAGATAATTCTTTCCCCAATCTCAAACCTAGACATCAAGTAATGAACATAGCACCTATTTCCTAAAAACAGACTCTGCTATTTGTTTTGCTTTTTTTTTTTTTTTTTTTTGACGCCATCACCTATTTAGTGAATAAAGGGAATGCAATATACATGTCTGGAATCTAGCGAGGTGCTTGATGCGATAACTTGCAGAATTCTACTGAAAATTACTTCCCAATGATTTGCAGAGAGCATTGTCACACGGGCTGAGTGCTGGCAGTACAAAAAAGGGCTCAAAGTATTAGATTGGAAGTGTAGGGCAGAATATTAAATAGCATTCTGTAGAGTCATTCAGTTTAACGTCTTTATTAATAATGCACATGTGGGAGTAAAAATACATTAATGAAGTATGCAGGTGAGAATAAATTAGAACTTGAGGTGAACACCAGAGAGCACAAAGGCATAATACAAATGGGACCAAGTGAGATTAAGGAATCAGGAAGAAAATTACAAAATGAGCTTCAAATGGGAAAAATACAAACTAATATGTTTGAGGAAAATAATATAAAATACAGATATTCATAGAGTCTGAAAACTTGGGATGATGTGTAACACGGAAAGGTCTCAAAGCAGTAGTTTGTTGAAAACTGAGTGAAAAATTTCAGTGTATCACAGTCAGATTTTTTTAGTTCTGTTCAAAGCTTCCCTCATCAGATAACAAAGATACAGCAGCATTTCTGACTTCAGTACTGCAGACTCAAGAATGCTTGACCTCTTTAAAAGTAAAAAAAATAAATAAATTAATGATCAGTTTTCATTTCCCACAATTGAAAAGATAGTGACAAATATGTTTATGATTTTTTGTTGTATTTCTGCAGTGACATAACTATAACAACCAACCACAGAGTACCACGCAACAAGATGATCCAAGGACCCTGACCCAAGAAATGGAAGGCAGATCCACGACAAACAAACCATGGTTTGATTCATTTCTGTAACCAGATTGCTTTTCTTTTCTGGTAGTTTGGATGAAGAAGTGATTGATTTTAGGCTGGATCCTGATTATATCGCAGTGATTATATTACTGTGACCATATCTTGTGATTTTAGGTTATACTGAATACTATGGAGTGTATTTGATTCAAATATCATCTAGGTCTTTCTCCTGACATTACAGAGATCTTGTTTTCCAAGACCAAAAGGAAAAACTCTTTTGGGGAAATTATTGGGATTTGTTGGAATGTATCCATAAATCAACCATGCACAGGACAGTAGAAAAGCCATCTTGAAAAATACATAGAAGACAAAGTAAGTAATGTCTTAAAGAACTAGTAAATATTTGGGTCTGGAAGTTTTTTTAACATTGTTTTATTCAGTTTTACTCTTTTTAATTTTTTAATTCCCTCCATTAAAATTGTTACGAATTCTTATCTTCCCTCCTAAATTAATAATTCTGAGTCAGAACCAGATATTTTCTCAGGTATAATCATTAGCACTTGTTAAAGTCCTTCAGATGCTCTAGGCTGTGTCTTGTTAAGATTATTAAATGAATCTTTCACTTACCTCCTGGTTATTTTCCAATTTGTTTGAAGATGGCTGCAATTAAATCTCCTTCATAAAAGACAAATTCCCCTAACAAGGGGCAGTTTGCAGCTCAGAGCTCCAGGCATGTTCTCCATGATCCCAAAGCAGCTTGTGTCACATGAGCTCAAGCAAGAAGAAACTTTATAGTCTGCTTTTCTTGTTTTCTCTCGGCCGTGCTCAACAGTTTTCAATGCTTCTGCTTCCATGAACTCCTCTGGTTCATTTGAAATTCCTACAGATCTTTCTGGTGCTGTCTTACCCTTGTTCACATCTAAACATATTTATTTAGGTTGTTCACTGTAAACAAGGCTGTAAGATAAGGGGGGCAAGAGGTCTTTAGGTAGGGTGTATCAATTCTTTTGTTCTCTGCACTCAAAGGGCAAAGTGAGAACTGCTTAAAAGCCAGTTCAGATTTAATGGCACACTGCTTAGCAAGCTGACAGAGAGAAAAACAGGGTGGCATGGTGGTTGAGAAAGTATTGAACTGACAGGGATGCAAAACAGAACGGGGACAAGGAAAAACAGACAAGATAAGAAAATTACAGCATGGGTTAGGTTTTTTGGCAGGGAGAGGTGAGGGGGGAGAAGAGGAGGTGTTGGTGCTTTGTATTTTCCTAATAAGCTTACAAATGTATTACATTATCTCTGTTAACAGGTTTTCTTCTGTTTGAACCAAAAAATTTTTCAATCATAAGATTATATTGTGGTTTTGGATATTGTAGGAAATGTTGACATCTCCTGAGATAATGGCATTTTATGAAGTAAATATCCTTGGTTTTTGACTTTCAGACATAACACGAAGGAGTTTAGATGTAGCTGAATCTCTTTGGAAGCTTGAAAACAGATTGTTACTTTGCATAATCAACTTAGTGATACCCAGTGACGAGTAACTCTATGTGAACCCCAGACAAACATTTCTAAAATAAAAGTGCAAACATGCTGACTTGTTTATTGGCATAAACTGCTTTGGGTTCCTCCTAAACACCATTTCTTTATCTCCTAAAAATGGCAAATAAATAATTTCATCAGTAACAGCTGTCTTGATACCACCACAGAAAGGTAGGCTGGTAGTCAAGGCTGCAAGCACAAACTCACCCTACACTGGTGCTATGGCCATCAACAAGTTGATTTGAAACTGTAAAGCACAATTTAAGTGCTTTAACTACTTATTTTGTCTTGAGCTGCCTAAGACATGTGCTGCATTTTCTGAGTACCAGTATTTGTCTTGTTGCTCAGATATTGTCTGTCTCTATTAATAAAATTCTGAGAGAGCACACACGCTGTAAGTAGTATTTAAAATTTGCATAGACCCATCCATTCTGGAAATAGCATTGAACTTTGTTCATTAGCTCTGCCAAGATTATCAGCTCTATTACCATAGTGAATATTCTGAGTGTTATGAAGTAATTGTATGCTACCATGCATTTTCTAAAACAGAAAATTGAAAAATCCTCAAGAATGAGGTACAAGTATTCACAAAGAACAAAGGCATTTAAAAAATCCCTCAAACTGTACCTTAAACTGTCAAGTGCAAAAGAAGAACTAGTTTTTCCGTATCGTGGCCATTAGTCACAATTGAAGCATGTAGGGAAAAAAGTAATCTGTGATTGTGACAGTTATCCAAATATAAAATATATGCCTAGGCCCAGAATTAAGTGATATGATATTAAAAGTGTTGGACATGGGAGAGGGGATTAAAATATTAAGATGATTCACCTAATTTCTATTAGTTTTTATCTTATTTCATCCTTTGGTTTATAAATTTTATTATATTTTTTTTATTTATGTCATACCTTTTTCTGCTACATAGCTGCACTGTTGTAAAGATGTTAAAAATATCTCTTCTCCCAGATTCATCTTGAACATTTTCCACAAGCTGGTCTCATAAGCTATTTAGGGAAGATGGTGCTAACTTGTTATCCTGTTGCTAGATTATCTAAATCTCTCTCAAATAACAGTAGCAATATTTTTACTCACAAAATTAAACTTGACTCACAAAATGTTTGCAAACACAAATAACTCTTTCTTCCCCTTTGATGGATGTACCTTTTTGGCACTCCAATCAAAACTAGCAATTCCTTTTTGACTGGTGTAACACGTTTATTTCTATGGAATCAGAATCATTATTATTTTCCAATTAGTATTTTAGAAACTGCTACCACTTTTCCAGTATCATCTTTATGGTCATATATTACAGATTCTTCAATTCACGAATAATAGATGTTGTTTAAAGCAGTAATTGACTGATCAAAATTGCCCAAATGCTTCTCCAGCTGCTTTCCACTTTTTGTTTAATTTTAAAAATGTATTGGTGTCTTTTAGATAGGTCTTGCTACAGACATTTGTATTTTTATAACATGAACTTCCACCTAGATGTTTGGAGTTCCTTATGTTGTTCATTTCTTTTGAGGGGCACTGCTACCATACAAGATGATGATGAGACAGTCTAAGGATAAAACATGTTTGGAAGGCACTTGGCATATATTATTAAATGAATGGGAAAAGATCATTTAAAGCAGCAGATGATTAGAAAGGAAGGCATATTTTACTTGCAAATAGGGCACAAGTTGGCAAGTAAACTTGAACAGGTTTTAATACTATTGAAATGTCATGTTAGTACTTTGTGAACATTTGCAGGAGGAGTTTTTGCTCCAAAACACTTCTGCTAAAAAGAGTCCTGGGAGAATATTTCTGTAAGGAAGAAATGGCTCTAATGAGGGAGATGCTATGAACTTGTCAGAAATATTGTTAAATTAGTGGACATATGCTGTCTCATTGCAACATATCTTGTGGTAAATAAATTTAAATTTATTTAAATGTCAGAGCAATTTGTAAGGAAGTCTTGGAGGAAATTCATGTTAAAATCAAAGTTCAAGCTCCTTTGTTAAATATTTGGTTATGTACGCCCTACATTTTCAGCAATAATGTATCCATTGAAGTATACAGTAATCATCTTTTCCCCCCATTTTATTGTTTCGGACTATGTTTCAGATAATTTGAAAATAAGAATTCCACAATCTTAAGGTCTGAAGATTAGTTAATGGCTTAGCTTTTTTCCCTGAAGAAAAAGACCTCTGTGTCTGAGGATGGGAAGGCAACTTGGAGTCAGGAAAAGAATCTGACAGAGTTAAAGCTGTTGCTGTTCTGTCCCTGTAAGACTTTAAAAAAATTTCCTAGTTTTGAAGTAAGAAAAATAGATCCAAGACAGAGGTGGAAGCAAAAAATCCCAAATTGTTACTGATTATCTTCAGTGTATCCCTTCATGTAAATGGAAGACTTGAGGGGAAAGGACAGTGAAGGGAAAAGATAAATAATGGTGAGGAAAGATAAAAAGAGGGAACTGAAAAATGCAGTCAAATGTCAAAGGGATACTTGACATAAGCAAGGAAGTAGATGGAAATCCATTCTATGTGTTGCCTAGTGACTTAAAATCAATGCAATAAATAGAAGAAAAAGTATAGCAGGGATAAGCAGGAAAATTAACACATTTCATAGCCCATGACACAAAGATTATAGCATTTTCTTTAAGATGGCTGATTCATACATTGATTGAGGCTGTAAAAAATAGTTTGTTATTATTAAAATAAAAGTGCTTATATCATTTGGGATTACAAAGGAAAAAAGAAATCTAAACAACATATCTTCACTGACATGATACTACTGTTCCAAATTTCTCAGGCAGCAGAGAAATGTAGATCAGGAAGTAAATACCCCCATTACTCCAGTGAGATTATGGATTTTGGCTTTCATGATTCTCTCACATCCTCAAAATTATAGGAAGGACAAGAAAAATGACTGTAAGACTGACATTTCCATATGCATGGACGCAGTACAAATAATAATGTTATTATTATTATTATACAAATAATATATAATATTCTAATATAATACTCATAAGTGTTATTCCCTGACACAAGAGGATTTTCTTTCCCTCAGTCCTATGTTAGTACATCTGGAACACATCTTGTTGGTGGTCAAACAATTTGCCATCTGAAGTTTAGATGGCAACTTTAGCTACTACTTATTTCAGGTAGGTACAGAGCATTACAAAAATCTAAAATACAACCTGCCTTTGACTGCACTAGAACTCTTGTTAATCACAACACTTTTAATTTTTGCTGTGATATTTTTAATGGTATCTTTTCATTAAATTAATTTGTCATAACATTTACTTTGTGATGAATATCAAGACACATAATGGGTTGTGTAACATGGTTTTTACAGGATAAGTCACCCTCTGGAAGATAACAAAGAGAACATTCCTAATGGAGGGACTCCTAAACGCTTCTGCCTGAATTGTGTTATAATCCCTATTTATAAAATACATTATACCAATATCAGGCAAATGCTATTTTACTGTCTCAGCCTACTTCTCATAAAACCTCTCCTTATGCAATGCTCCACACACCTTAACTGTCATATAAAAGCATTAATGAAAATAGATAGTTTTACTTATGTATTTACCTATGGTTGATACTCTTCTTTCAAAGGCAACAGTTTTATAATATAGAAATTATATCACTTTTCAGTCAGTTGCCCTACTTTTCCATCAGTAATATACCAAAGTTCCTTGGCATAAAAATTTAACAAAGGTAATCACCTGAGATGGAAATGTTACATATGGGAAAAAAGTTTGTTTTTTGTTTTCAAGTTGAGGGATGTTTGGGGTTTTCTTTTTTTGTTGGTTTTGGGGCTTTTTTGTTGTTGTTTTTTGTTTGTGGGGTTTTGTTTTGGTTTTTGTTTGTTTTGTTGTTTGAGAACACAGAGAGATTTGACCTAGGTTTGGTAATAATTTCATTGAAAGAATCTAGTGCTCTCATTCTTTTGACCAGGCAAGCATTTCCTTCTGGCACACATGCTGCAAGTCCTAAATCAGTGAAAATGTTTGTTTCTTATACTTTATGCACAAAATCAGGAGTACATCTTAGGCTGGTGCCATGTGTTGTCCATATGATATTCCCAAAGTATTTGCTTCTTCTCCTGCAGTTGTTTCCCATGTATGATGGGGCGAGGCTTTCTGAGTGATGAAAAAAATTGATACACAAAAGAAATTAATAAGAGTAGAAAATAACAGAACCAAATTTTAATGTTGCTATTAAGACAGTGAACCTGGGTGATATTTACTACATAGATTTGCATCCTAAAGTATCAATATTTTTACTGCATTTTAGTACTACCATTTTTTAATGTTTCACAGACAGGGTTGAGGAAGCACTGCAAATATTACCTGTAGTTCTTAAATTTCAAATAGTGAACCTCAGGTGGCACTGAATTATTGATCAGAGAACATTCTGAACACAAAGGCTGGAGGAAGAATACTCACATTTTTCAAACAAACCCCATCTTGATATAGAACATTAAGTGTTAGGTATTCTCATGTTTTCAATATTCTCCTAAGAATTATTTTTGGAGGTTCGTGGTTATTTCTTAATCAACATTATTTTTTCCATGGTTTCTAAAATTTGGCACAGCTTTTCAGAAGGCAGACTGTTCACCTAGTTTTTAAGCTTGAGACCAGTGTTTATTTTTGCTATCTCAATTTGATTTGATGGTATGAGGAAGCTGTCACCATCTGCTTCTATCTTATGAGATTTGCCTAGCCATGTGAAAAGTAATGAATGTGACCAGAATGTGCAGGTTGGTGAAAAAAATCACCTGGATATGCTACTTTGATTTTAATGAAAAAGGAATAAATAATATAATGAGCATTGTTGAATCCCCACACACATTTTCCCCATTTAAAAATGAAGCTACTGAAAATAATTTTCAAAAAATAAAGATATTTATTACAAAAACACTTTCAGAACCTAGAGCAGAAACTTGATATTTCTATAAATGTTTGTTTTCAGTTGCAAGTTATAGTGCTGCATTGCATTTGGATGAAATGAACAAAAAGCTTCGATATCACCTGTAAAAGCCTTAGCAAATATATTAATTTTTAATCAAAGTATCAGTCAGAAATCTACATTAAAATGTCTGCAAGAACAAAAAAACTCAATCTACATATATACAGGTGCAAAATCAGAAATATATGTAAATGCAGCAAAAGAGGATTTTCCTGTGAGTAGCTAGTTCATATCTAGGCTTGCTCAAATGGCTGGAAGTCCTGACTTTTGCTATCTCTCTAGTGTGTTCCATTTGCAAATAGAAAGTAAAAGCAGAATTGTTGATTTTTTTTCTGCTAACACCAGCACCTGAAATATTAGTTAAGACAAAGATGCAGTAGTAGCCTCTATCCCCCTCATATTTCCTCTTGTCAGCTTCCTTTCTGTCCAGTAAGTTAGTCAAATTCAGGAAAGAATCAGTTGTTCACTTGCTACCACCTTTTCTTATCTCCCTGCTCAGAGATTTACCATTTCCTTAGATATACAAGAAAATAGACTGAAAAAAAAAGGCTTCTGGTTTAATTTGTCTGAGATTAATTACTGTAGATCCTCTGAGATCTATTCAGGACAACTTGTGATTTCTTTTGAATCTTTTTTGCCTGTTGGAAGGCAACGACCACTATCTAGTCCAACTTCTTCTGTAGCTGCTATTCTTTTCCTAGTTAAAAAAATTAAATACTTAGAGAAAGAAAAATGTTTCTGCCCACTTTACAAATAAACAGAAGTTTAATTCTCATGCCAAACTTAGTTGTGTTTTCTTCTGAGTCCCTTTCAAATTCTGATTCTTCAGGCTGAGAGGAGCGTAAATATACAACCTACAGGGTTTGCTAAATATTTACTGTAGGTAAAAGGAAAGAAAATCTCCTTCACCCTGCTGAGTGTGTTGAGAGGAGGGAAGGGGAAGCCACAACCTGCATATTTTAGTTCTTTTCTTCAGGTAAATGTTGTTCATGAATACAAAACTCCACACATAATTCTTCCATTATCCTTTTGTCCAAACTACCCCTTGAAGCTCCACTATCTCCATCTACATGCACATTCTTGCACTGTCAAAGCCAATATTAAGTTCTGTTTCGGTTTTAAAAATTATAGCTATATTATTTTAAACAAATAGCTTTCTAATCACAATGATATTCACAAGTTTAATGTTTTCCCTTATCCTTCATAAATTTTTCTTTCCTGAATGTTTTCCTGGCAGACTTCTACTTTTAATTTGCTGCCATCTTTTCATTACTAACATTAATACTCTGTTTACAACAATTACCATAATTTATTCTAGCTAAAGGTTGAGGCCGGAAAAAAATATTGTCCATCTCCAATTTTTAAGAAGTACAAATCACAATGAATAATGTAACTTCAATTCCAATGTGGAAGCATTATTTCAAAGTGAATGACAATAATGATCTTTAAATTACATGACCTAATTCTCCTCTGACTTTTATGTTTTCCTGTAAATCAGGGGTACATTTTTGAAGGCTATAAAGTTACACTGACCTTTAATTATAAAGGTAACTGCAGAATCAGTTTGTGTTTTTAATACCTTCAGGCAGAAATAAGACAGGGATCCCCATGCTTAGAGACTCTATTTAGTTCACCTTGATGAAAAGAGGAGGCAAGATCAGGGAGTGCAGATAGGTCTTGTGGCATTTCAGAGGGCAGAAAATAATACCCACTTCCTCAAACCCTTAAGCAGCAAACGTCTGCTATCCCCTCAGCACACAAAAGCAGTTTTGTAATTGTGTTTTTGTAATAAAAAAGCAGTGTCCCACACGGTCCCTTACTCTAGGAAAGTGAGAACCCCCAGCAGAAGGCTGGGACCTTTCAGTCATCATGGGAAACTCTGAAAGTGCCTTCTTCTCTTCTTTGGGGAAGCTTTCAGATTAGAAGGGAGCATGCTGTGTCATAGATTTTGTGTAGAATTGCTGTTGAATTACAAATATAATAATAATTGTAATAAAATCTCCTGCAACCCTTTTCCCCAACAAAATAAACAAGCACAATATTTGTAAAGTCAAGTATTGAATTTGGAATTCTTCCTTGTAGCCTTCAACAAGCTTATGCCTTCAGTTTTCAGCCTCTGCAATTATTTATTTTGTTTTGTCTCTTCTTTGCTATCTCTCTTCCTGGTTGCCTTTCCTCATGTAAATTTTAGTTTCTTAGGTGCTAATCATGTCATACAGCAGTAACAAGAATTGGTGGTTCAATGTAGGTGGAATCTTCTCAGATTTTACTAATTAACATCTCCACAGATTAAATGTGAAGTGTTTTTTTTTTAAAGGCTGTGGCCAGCCTTTTTGAAACTTCTGATTTTGGTTTTGTATGATTTTGTGCATGGAAATGAAATGTAGAAAAGAGTGTACAGAATGTGAGGCCATGGTAACTTACCATTCCAGAGGGAAAACTATGGATGTTCACAAGACTTCATGCATGAACACATTACTGTTATGTGATGAAACTGGAATATCGCTGCCTGCAGAGCCAGGTGAAATTACAGTTTCTAGTCCAGAGAAAATTCCATTCATTTCTTCCCTAAAAAGAAGGAAGACTAATGAGAATGTAGTAACACCAATGCTCCTCTTAAATCTGAACTTCTTTCACACAGATTACCCAAACCAACCAAGGGTATTTGAGCCTTGTATTTTCTCATCAGCCGCTTTTGTTTTATTTGGTTTGGACTTTTATCAGCGCTCCATTCTTAAATACCAAAAACTTCCCTTATCATCAACTTATATTCTACCACGTCTGGTCATTGCCCAGATATAAGGAAAAGTGACCAAAATCTTCCAGCTTGATCTTTTCCTAACATCAATATATTGACATCAGTAAAGTCTACAGGATTATGACAGTTGTGCTCTCTGTGCCTGAGAAACTACAAGGCAGAAGACAAGCTGCAATCAGCATTTGGGTCAGGACTTGTGTCAGTGGAAGCAGGGTGAACTTTCAAAAGAAACAGCAGGCAGTCTAGGTTAGCCTCAAAAGAGACAGGGAACAAAAAGAGGGCTAGCTGTCTTGGCCTTTTGGCCCAGGGACAAAAAACCTCCGGTGTGGTGTTAGGAAATTCCTTTGGGGATATATCTTACCTTAAAAAAGGGCATTTCTAATGCAATGGTTTTTAAAAGAATCTAAAAGGAATTTATAACTACAGACTTAGAGCCAGACTTCTTTCTGTGATTGCATGTCAACAGATATTTACAGTGTATTGTGGTCAAACTCATAGATGGTAGTAAAAATTCAGATTGGTAGTATGAAAGTATCACTTTAACTATAGACTTAGCCTTTTTTTTTTTCCCTAAAGCATTTTGTAATGTTAAAATTATATTTAATCAGAGAGGACATTTTCTGTGAAATTGAAAGCAATGATAAGTTAAAAGAACCTCAGCTTGAGTTGGCAGAAAGCAATTTAGTTATTTTTGTAATTCTGATGTATTTCCAAGGTCACAAACAAGACTGATTTATACAGGAAATATGAGTTGGAAAGGCTGTTTAAGCAAGCTGTAAATACTTTGCTTAGATGTGCCTAGATGGATTTACTTCTTCCATCAGCTGCACTGAAAAAATTATGATTTACCAGTAATCTTATTTCACAATTCAGTGATAGAGATAACTTTTCTTGAAAAGAAATTATTCCTCCCCTTATTCTGCAAAATAAACTAATATTCAAAGTAGAACGTTCAGAATTTAAAAGAATTCCCTGGAACTCCACTTATCCAAGGGACACATCTGCTAAGGAGTGCTCAGCATAACAGAAACATGAACTGAGAGGGTCTAAAAAGACTTTTTCACAGGTGGCTGTTAATGAGAATGTTCCCTAAGTATTGGATGAAAGAGGAGACACACTGATTAAATGAAAAATAAATTACTATACCCGATATACTGCTTTACCAATAATCCCCTTCTAAACATCTTTTCTCATGATTGTCTCTTCACTTTTGAGAAAAATGTCACTACTGAACCCAGCCAAATGATACCTATAATGTGGACCATCAGTTTTTACTTATTTTCCAGGGATTCGGTCAAGATATTCTAAATGATGTGTTTGAGGCAGAAAATATTATTCACTTGTCTCAAAATCTTTGTTATGAAAAGATATCCAGAGTGTAATCACCTCTTTCACCTCGTTCAGAATCTTCTAGAGATGGAACTCAGCTCCCACTCTGTGCTTTTAAATTCAGTGGCACCCGAGTTGCAGAGCTGGCCTTGGCAGGCAAAGACAACAAGGCACACATTCATAGCATCACACAGCTTAACTTGTCTCTGCCTCAAATACAATATTCTTATTTTTCAAAGCTTCTCCAGGTCTGGGCAGGAGATGAGTTGGTGCAAAGGAAAGGAGATTGTCACATGTCCTGCTAAAAGGAACAGAAAAAACATGATCTGCTGGAAACAGCCACCTCCTCCCCTCCTCCAGGCTTTTCAATATGCCCTAAAGGTAGTAAGAAAAACTTTAAAATAAATACTGAGGAGGTGACAAGAAAGAGAAAGGTACAACTATTTATTTGTTTAAAAGATGTTCATTCCTATAGACCTCAGAAATAGGGAAAGCAGTGATGAATTACAGGCACATCCAGGGAGGGCAGGAAAGAAGTCAGACAAATGAAGATGGTGGGAACTGTGATCTCTCCATAGCAAGCAACCTTCAAATGAATAATTCAAAAATAAGTGTTCTGAGACGAAGTAAGGTTAGTAAAAAACTTCATTTCTATAAGTTTACTGAAAAAGAAACTTATCTCTTTCAAACAAAAAGAAGTACTCTAAAGCAGGGTAGTTAATCTGCACAGGATTCACAGATTCATTTTCAAGTTAGCATTTGGACTTGGACTTTTTATCTTTAAAGCAAAAACTTTGCTTTAGCTTTTTTTTTTTTAACAAAATTGCTCCATACTTAGCTTTAACCCCAGTAATTCAATATCTGCTTTCCATAACTGCAGCAGTATGTGGAACTTTGCTTAAAATTACAATACCTGAGGAAAAACAGAAGGAAAGAATCTATAGCTGCTCTGAAATGCAAACAAGGTAAATGGTAGCAAGCAAACATAAAAGTCTACAGGCTGATAGTTTATTGGTTTTTCATTACTTACACTCATTATTGATACAAGAACCTGTCACTGTAAATTTATTCTAAGACACCTATTAACCAGTAGACAAGAAAAATATTTAAATCCTTACTCCTACTTCGTGGGTAGGAAAAAAGCATCATTCTAAACAAGCCACTAAAATGAGCTGATCAGTGACTAATTGCCACTCATAATCACTATTCTGCCCCATTATTTCTTACATCTTGTAACACCTGTATATTTAAAACTCTCCATGAGTGCAAGACTAAAAACTGGTATTAAAAAAAAAAAAGGTTTGTCATTGGCTTTCAAAGGGCTGAATTTTCCAAAGCTGTTCCTCCTCCTTTGTCTGTTCAGGAACACAAATCAAGCACAATGAAGCTTGTGAAGTGCAAAGATTTTTAAAGTACTCAGACTGGAATGAAAACTCACTCTTCATGTTTGTATGAGTTTTCCTCTCTAGCTAAGAGCATTACATCCACTGACTAACACTAAATTCAAGGCACCAGCCACAAGAACACAAAGGACTGAAAAACCTCTACAAGAAGAAAAACAAATCAGTTATTAGTCTTTTGCATCAAATCAAGTGTTATTCTAAAAATTTTACTGCAAAATATAAGCTCCTTGCCAAAATGTCTGTGACATATTCTTGCATTAGAGAGTATTTTATCTTAAAAGGAAACATATTTTAGGGGAATGGGGAAAAAGACATGAACAATGACAATAAAGAACTAGGATTAATTTTATACATTTTTTTCTTTCCCATAGCTCCTCTCTGAATGACATTTCTATTTCTTCAGTACCCATATCCCTATGCTTATATTTTCTTTTATTGTCACTGTTCTTTTTTTTTCCTCACATGCCTTACTCTCCAATCAATAGATGCTGTTTTCCTCCCTGAAAACCACTAACACATAACACAGAAATTCCTGCACTGCGTTTGAACTCTTGGGGTGGACAACACAGGGCAGCCAGTGGGTAGCACTGGTCTCAAAGTTTACCATGCCCCAACAAGAAATGAGAAAAGACATCCAACAATTTGCCACCACAAGAGAAAAATTGAGGTCACTACTCTACTGGAGAATTGTGATCTCTTAGCAAAAATAAACAAACCAAAACAAAAAAAACAACAGAAAAAAAAAAAACCCACACAAGATTATAATTCATCTACTATAAATATGAAGGCAATTTCCTCCCTATAAAATTGCTTTCCTGTTTCCTCAGAATTCATAGATTTATTCCCAGGCTGATGTTCTGGGGAGGTGGCAGGTCACAGGTAATTTTAATCCCAATGTAAGTAAATATAAAATAGCAAAAACAAATAAACCCTTTGTTTTCTTGAAAGAAAGTGAAAATACCAGGAGATCAGTTGAAGTGGAAAATGAAAGCCAGGAGCAGTCATCTGAGAGCCAATAAATAAGGTTTAAAATTCAAGAGTCTCATATTGCAGCAGCTGATCCTTTACTGATACTGAGACAATAGGTCCTCTTGCTGTTCTTCTTGATTAATGAGAATGTGTTTTCTGTTCTCAGTTATGACCCTTTCTGGGCCCATCCTCTTTAATTTTAGCCATTATGAATATTTCTCAGGTTCAGCATATGCAGTCCAGAAGGAGCATGGTAAAGGACACCAGAGGAAAATTCCTTGCCCAGGACCATTATAAAAACTCCCTCAAGCAGATTAAAAATAAAAAGACAATAAATTTATTGGAACTCCAGGGATCTTGTTTAGTGTCAGAATCAAATCATTGAGAAGCTTTTCTTAGTGTGGACTTGAACAAATTGGAAAGCAAGATACAGTAGTAGCACAGTTCTGATATAACAAATTGCTCTTTATTTAAAGTTACTTTTTAAGTACGAGTAAGATTTTAAAGCCTGTCAAAGATGGCACGCAAAGATAAAAATAAAGAAGTGTCAGGAACAAAAATGTTCTTTTCCTCTTCCTCTGAATTAATTTGCATGTCAGTCAAGAAATCTGTCAATGCATATGCAATATAAGCACCATGACTTACACTACTCAAAGCGTAGGAAAAAAAGAACAAGAAGAACCGAAGAAGAGGAAAGCAACAGCTGTGATGAGCAAGGATTCTTCCCTTGTATAGTATGCATTCAGCTATAACAATACACCCAAAGATGGTGAAGGAATGATGACAGAACTGTCAATTATAGCTGAGCGGAGTGTAAACAGAGATACAAAATCTGCTGAGCAGAACCGGCGCCAGGTGGTGAGGCTCCTCTGCCGACCCACCCCACCAGGCAGAGCACAAACCCTGCTGAGCAGCAGGCATCCCACTGCCTGGTGACAGCCTTCCCAGCCTAAGGACACGGTGGTGGGAGCAGCTTTCAGCAGAGAAAAGGCTAAATTAAAAAAAAAAAAGGGTCCTAATGGGAAACACTAGGCACAAAAGGTGTTGGTTGAGATGTAAATCAGATTATTGACGCAGCATTTCAATTTCCTCTGAACTCCAGGAAAGGGAATTACTTGGGACCATCACCTAAAGTCTTGTTTGCCCAAGTGAAGGAGAAGTAGAGATTCAGCGTTTAGAGGGTTTTGTAGCTTGCTTAGAGGTGTCTTTCCAGTAAATCTTTAATTTGAATTTTGCTTCATAAAAAAATCATTCTGCTTTCTAGCATTCAACATGCTGGGGACTGAGAGATAAATGAATGCTATTTACTATACCATTATTCAAGCTAAAACTAAATTTAACCATATTTAACCAAAATCCCACAAACTCCTTGATTGGGAAACTGGAATCAAACTCCATGCTTTGTGCTTATGAAGGACCCGAGGAAACAGAGAAAACTTGTATTCAGTTCCCACTGAGTTACTCTTGAGCATGACCAGCAACTCTGCTCAAGACATAATAAGGTGGGACAGAATTCAATTTCAACATTGTCCCAGGAGGAAGGTGCAGTTAGGAAGAATGGGAAAAAAACCCAACCCACAAACCCACACTAAAAAGCTTAGCATCACTTTACTCTTGAGAACAAGCAGCTGCAAGCAATTGCATGAAGAAAGATCTGTTGAATAATAAGTTCCTCTTTTTACATGCATTCACATATAAATTGTGCTCCAACTATGGATTTGAAGGTACCAGCCCAGGCAGGAGGCATTGCTGGACTGGAATTTTAAGTTAAAGGTAGTGCTGTGAAAAGTGAGACATGTTAAACATCCTTTTAGTCATTAAGGTTCCTTCATTCTGAGCTTGTTGCTCAGTGTAAACAGCCAAGCTTTTATTGCAGAAATGAACATTCAATCAAATTCTGGCTCAAGAAATAATATTTCCTGTGATAATGTTTTTAATTCACTTCTCCATAACACTCAGCCTTTATATGGGCGTTATGGCTAAATTCCTTTAAGTGAGCAGCGTCAAACTCCCATTTCCAAACTGAGAATGAAGTGCCTTCCTCTGCTATTCCAGACTTCATAGAAAACACACAGATGCTTTTGATAATGTTTTTTGCAAAATTGATAGACTGTATCTTTGGGGTAGAAAAGGTGAGGGTAAGAATATCAAGGAATTCACCAGGAAATTGAAGGTACCTGATTTTCATTCTCTGCTCCAGTGCCTTTTGAAGATTTTTGTATTAAGTAACCTATGAATAAAATACAAACACTATTACGGGACCTCATGGGAACTAGAGAGCTCCACCATACCATATCAGTTCATACATATTTGCTTTTTAATTCTTTCTCTTGATGTGCTAATTTTGTCAACAACAGCAAAAAATCAAACTTACAACATGGTTGATAAGGCAGACTAGTGAACAGCAAGACATCAGATTTTGTTCCCTTAACATTAAAGGTACTGCTCTAAAAGCTCAGTTATTATATTTAAGAGGTAAAGGAAATGCAATGAAAGGAAATTTCAAGTCTCAATTCTTTTTTTTTTTTGCAGTTCTCTGTGATCAAAGAAATCCCTAAAGTGCCTATTCTCATAGGATTTAAGCATTAGGAGCTCAGCATGAAGCTACTCCAGCCTCAAGTGGACTCAGACTTCTGTGCCAGGCAGATGGAGACTCTGCAGTCTCGAATACAGAGACATCTGGATATTATCCATTTTCCTGGATCATAAGGAATGAGTTGCTGAGAACCCTACCTTTGGCCTTCCACACTTTGAAAGCAAGTAAGATTGTAGACTTGTAGCAACAGAACTGCAAAGCACCATATGCATCTCTCTGGTAGCAAGGGTGATTTTATTTTAGAATAAAATTTTTTCACCCACAGACTTTCACACCAGTGGGCATGTGTTCAAGTGGTCCTGATAGCTAGCTTTCCTTGGGATGATGGCTGAGAGGGAAGCTAGTGCCAAGGTTTAGTTAGGAAGAGAAGGGATGGTGACTATCAATATTTTATTAGGTCTTCTGGAAAGTTTTGAAGCTAGTGATCATGTGCTGGTTTTAAATGTGCCTTTTTCAACTCTTTCTGAGCAGATGGTGATCAGGACATTTTGCCTCTCTGGAGTTCACCTCCATGAGTCACTATCATCTGTTTGCTGTTTCATCTCTTATCTGGGTGTGATAAATTCAGTCATGTCTCACCTTCTTACAGCTGCTTTCCAATGACTTGTGTCTTTTGACAAAGCTGCCCTCTTCCTAATCCTGGAGCTGCTGAGAAGCTGCATGGAAATGCACCCACATCTTCATAACCTCTTAATGTCGATGTTGCCCAACTGTGCCAGTCCTGAGTGGCTTCTTCTGGTCTTTCCATAGTCATTCATATAGTCCCATTCAAGCCTCTTTTAGTGTTTAAATTACAGGACTCTTCAGTGTAAAGTCAGAAAAGATGACTCAGATTATCAGATCCCCTCTGTGAACCTTAATTTTATTGCAAAGTGGAGAACAGATGTGGTTTTTAGGAAATCAGAAAATATGATGAATTAGAAAGAAAATTGCATTGCTTTTATATCTTTGTTAGACCATTCTTGATTTTAGAGACTACAGAGTTTTAGAGACTACTTCAATCATCAGTAATAAACTCCTAAAAGATTGGAGTTAAAAGATGCAAGCAAGGGGAGTTTCCTGCAAGTAAGTATTCTAAATAAATTCAAATCAATGAGACTTCTGTTATGTTTATGTTAATGTTTCATGACATAGGGGAGTCCTAATAACTCAATTTTCTCTATTTCCCCATCAGCTCTGGCAAAGAAGCACAAGTGCATATTAAAATACTGCTACAATTGACAGTGCAAGCATAGCCTAAGAGACTGGCCCACTGGTCTGGATGTCAATAAGCACAGTAGCCCAAACAGAACAGTTGAAAATTAAAAAACAAACAAACAAACAAACAAACAAAAAAAACCCACAAGCCCCCAAAAAACCAACCAAACAAAACCAAAACAGACAACCACCAAAAAAAAATCAAACCAAAACACCCCCAAAAACTGTTCCTATGTTGTGTGAAAATCCAAATAATCTAATCTGATTTATACCATAGATAAATACTGTGAATACACAAACCACTAAAATTATATCTTGAATATTCTCTTTCTGACTCTTAATGCTCAGCAAGCTATTATATCAGTGGTTTTTTTCCAAGCTCCCTTGCATCCCACATAAAAACTCACTATAAATTTATTTCCAATCCTGTCAGGTCTCACTTTCATTATTTTCTGGAACGTATTTCTCCCCTATGAAGTGTTGTTTAGCTGAATTGAAAAGTTCAGATAAATGTACAGACTTTAAAAATAGAAGCATTTCATTGTGTTGAAATCAGGCTGTTGTCATTTTTATAAATGCTCATTTAGTACTAAAAGCTTTTAAGAATGCATGCAAAAGAAAATCTAAAATATAAAGCTTCAATGTACTTTAAAATAAGATGGATTTGGAATTTTTTTTCCCTTGAGTGTTAAGATACTATCACATTTTTGTTTTCAAGAAATTTGCCTAAAAATGGAAAATCTGAAATCCTTGTCAGGGCTATTTATTCTTTGGTGGGTTTTTTTGGTTATTTTTTACAAACTGATCCAAATTAACAGGTAGTTAGATTTGGGTTGACTTTGTGAACCTACATTTGAAGTTAGGGAATCTAATTGGTCTTCTGGGGTCTTGCTAAGGAGCTTGTCTTCAAAATCTGGATTCCTACAAGACCAATAATGCAACAGGAACACAGGCAAGTGTGTTACAATCAGTTTTTTTCCAAAAGGTTAAGCAGTTACCTATGAGAATAAGTTCAGGCATGTCAATGCCACGTTATTGACTTTCCTATGAATTTGAATGCAAATAATTTAAAAGGCAATAGTTATTATTACTACTATAACTGTAAGTCAAATAAATATAAGGCTATATATTTTAATGTTGTGTGAACTCTGCAAGAAGTCCAAGGTCATAATCTCAACATGAAAAAAAATTCACTTAAGTTACTGTGTCTGTTCCTTGCCTGCTTCACAGGCCAAATTTTTAAAACTATGGAAATTTCAAGCAATTTTGAGCACATCAGATTTCACTTACTGTAAACTCATAAATATGTGATTTTACCAGCACAATCTTCTGTGCATGCAACAGAACCAGAGCATTCCTTATCCTCCTTCAATGTCTCTTGTAAAAGCACCTCCTCTGAACACAGGAACTATGATTTTTAGGGATTCATTCCATCTAGGAGCTATTTTATTGAATTATATACAGTAATTTTTGTGAAGCTTGAGCTCTCACAGAAGGACCTGAGCTTTGAGATTCATCATCTCCTCAGGTAGAAACCACCCACACAAGTGTGTTGAATTTATCAATGTTAATTACATTAATGCTTACCTTGGCAAGGAAACAGAATATAAACATGAATATTGGTGAAAAATTCATAAAGCACACTCTCCTGTAAAGTAGGTCACATGTTAATGAGCTAAACCTAGCCCCAGATACACACAAATATATGTAGCTTTAAGCAAGACTTTGTTGAAGTCAGCAGGACTACCCAGCATGAAGTCAGGTACTTAAGTATGAGGGCTTTGCTGTGCTGGGATTAGAGCTGCAGCTCTAGGATGAAAATATATATATCTATACATATGAACTGACTCTTTTTTTTTATTCCTAGGATTAAAAAAAAAAGAAAAAGAAAAATGAATTTGAAACCCATGATATTTTCATCAGAAATGAACATCACAAATCAAATATGTTTTATTTACATTCATGCACTCTGCTGTCTGAAGATGAACCTGGTAACATCAACTAGCAGTGAACACATTCTGTGACAAGATACTGTGATTTCAGTACTGCTATTAAAAGGAACTATTATTGAGGTTGTGACAAAAGTTTGTCAGTCAATCCATATTTCTAAGATTGCACTTTTTCCTGAACAGATGTTTGCCACCTACATAGATCACCTTGTAATCCATAATTTTACTTACCCTTTATAAAATCAATTTCTTAAGAAGACTGTATTAATATAACTGAGAAGTTACAATAGTACCTCAGTTTGCTGGCAGCTGCAAACATTACTCACAAAGGATAACTCTTTTAAAAGAAATAGATATCACTTCTAAAATACTACCAATGTGTCTCAGTACCTTATACTTAGGTACTGTAAATAGAGGATTGTGTGAAGTAAAACAGAAGTACACACAGATTCATCTCCAGCTCAGAGCATCATGTATCACCACAGATTCCTTTAATCCCACAAAACAGAAGCGCATCCACATTCAGGGAAAAGGGCACAGGCAGCTGTTCTCTGAGCAAACAGGGGTTGAGAGAAAACAAAAGTGAAGGGCAGGATCATGCATACAATATGAATGGGAACTTTAGCGTTCATGCATAGAGAAACAAAAAATAATTAACTCAAAATGTCTCTGAATTATCCACATTTATCCATTTGGTCTGCTTTGGGCTACAGAAGTTTCACTTGTTGCTGGGAAGCCACCTCGCATTCCAGAAGGATGAAAGCAACATTCCAAACCCCTGTTTTAAACTAGAAAAAATTATTCCTTCTGGTATCTGAAAAGTACTAATCCTATCTTTGATCAACTGACTTTTTTTCTTATACACAGGTAAATTATAAAAATGAGGGGGAAAAAATAAAATATAGAGCAATTCTTTGTTTTCCTGCTGCTATTCCAGGAATTTAGTGTAAATATTTGGATAAAGAAATTAAGTTGCAAAGACAAATATGAAGCAAAATAAGGACCTTTAGAAATATCAATAATCATACTTAGGATACAATACTTTCAATCTGGGATACCTCTTTTAACTACAAAGTCATTTAAATACCTTTTTTTTTTTTATTTAAGAGGATGGACCTTTTCAGAAAGTATTTTGTCTGACACACAAAAAAATAACATTCCTGAGAGGAGTTTCAGAGATGTTGGTTTTAAATTACATTTTTCCAAAATTTTCAGAAGATATATCTACCTTGTCTTCATGTAAGATGGAAGCCAAGATATATTTTTCTTTTAGAGTCATAACTAGCACAAGAAAACTGGAATCCTCATTACAATAGGAACATGCAAAATGCCTTGGAGCACAGGGAACATACCCTGTGAAGAAGATGCCCCCATGCAAGGTCAGAACTGCAGAGAAAGAAGTTCTGGGATTGTGTAAGCGTTTCCTCAGGTTATGTAAAAGAAAAAAAGCAATTCCTGTTGTACACTGCATGATGCATTAAATGTGTCTTGAGAATACCTTTGAAAGGAAGGAGATAAGGGAAAATTTTGTTTTGATCATTGGGGAATCTCAACATTAAAAATGCATCATGGAGTACACTCAGATGTGTACTCAGCAGTGTGAAATCCTCAGCTTCAGCCCAGCTTTAGACACAGGTATATGAAACCTGAGAACACTGTGAAATGGGTCAGAAAATCTCTTGCTGGATATAGCCCCAAAAAATACATGTTGTTAGGTAAAGAAGCAAAATCCAGAAAAATTAAAATATATTGATTTTGAGAAGATTTTCACCTGTGGAAAACCATGTAACAATATGGTCATAAGGCAGACTGGGAGAGCAGTTCCAGCTTTATTTTTTCTGTCATAGCAAGGCATCCCTTTATCCTCTGTGATCCTCTGATTTATGTACCGGCTCTACCACCATACAGAAGTGATGAGTTTTACAATAGAATTTGAATCCAAAGAAGCCTGATTTCCACATAAATTACAAGTATAGCAGTTGATTTGGAAGCTGGAATTTCTACTCTGCTTTG
Organism: Chloebia gouldiae; assembly: GCA_003676055.1. NCBI lineage: Eukaryota > Metazoa > Chordata > Aves > Passeriformes > Passeridae > Chloebia > Chloebia gouldiae. The sequence continues at coordinate 8,962,014 of QUSF01000016.1, forward strand.
ATTTTCTTGCAGTTTTGTTAGAGGCTTTGCCACTGCTATTCCTGTCTTTCTGAATCCTGAGTGTTTTCCTGACCCCCAAATTCACAGACAATGCTTTAAAGCACACAAGCCACTTTTTAAAGGCACATGAGAAGAAATTAATTTCTTTGTACTCACTACTAACATTCCGTATTGCAAAACACCATTATATTGCAATTTTAGATGCAAAAAGTTAAAAAAAAAATCATGATGGTATGCAAGAGCATTTTGGTATGTCTTGAAGGTACTGTTTAAGTCATGAAAGTAGGGGAGGAACCACAAGCAGCTGAAGAGCTTCTTCTGGCACAGACAGTGAGATGCAACTCATGCAGGATGGAATTCAGCAGTTCAAGAAGAACCATTGCAGTACTTAATGGGAACAGAATTAAAAAGAGAAAGGAAAAAAAAAACCTATGAAATAATGTCAAACTAATCATATTTTCAGACTGTAATATTTGTTTTGGCAAATCTGGCCTTATTAAAATAAATCAGATGCTATCTATGACTCTACCCTCTATCTTCACAAAGATATGTTCATAAATGTTCACATTTTTGAGATTCTCACTGAAAAATAAGAATTGCTAAACATCTCTAAGAAAGCTGATAAATGATAGACCACCTGCAGGGGAAAACGAATTAAAAAGCCACAAACAACAGTGCAAAAAGGAACAAAGGGAACATTATGGGTGCTTAACAGGAAGTGGATCCCTGGTCTCAATCAAACAGGTTATAAATCCAAATAGAAAAGGATCCAGGATCCACTGGTATCACTTTTATCTCACTCTATGGTTTTTTCTTTCTCATATCTCACTCCTAGAATTATTTTTATAGTAGATAACTTCTATCTGGATGTGTATTTATCCTTTTTCCTTTCCTTATAATTCTTGGGATCTTGGATCCCTTTTGTCTACCTAATGTACTTCACATTAAGACAAATGAATCTCCTCTGCACCATTTGAAAGTCATTTTATTGCCGTATGTTCTGAAGTGTAAAACTTTGCCTTAATGCTGCTCCATTGTGAACAGGTTGTTGACTCTCTTATCTTGAAGAGCGGGAGATTTGTTCTCCAGAACAATCTTAAGAGCAAGGACCTATATGTGACAAGAATCTGTATTTCTTTCCTTACCTGTTTTTCACCTTTGGCAATCTGCAGGAGCACTGTAGCAGGAATATCACCAACCTCATCCAAGAAATTTTATTTTATGGACTTGAAAGCTAGCATTGCTGGCACAAAATATAGCTTCCAAAATTTAAACCTCTATAATTAAAATTTATATAGCAGGAAAACAATGGAGATTATACTATTCCTCATTTTTACAGCTGTACAAAGTTGGTAAGAACTCCAGTAAAAAAGCATGGCCAGCAAAAGGTGGGGAGCAATCAGCAGGGACACATGAGGAAACTTTCTTATCTCAAAGAAAACAATACAGAGGATAATAAAAGAAGAAAAAGGAAATTTGCTATAGGTTTCCTTCTGACCATTCAGAAAGACTAAGTATACTCAAAAACTGGAAACTCCTTTCTTCTAACCACCAAGCATGCTGATTAGGATGAAGGAAAATGTTATAGAATGTTGATTTGTGGATTTAGATCTAAAAAAAACCCCCAAACCTCCAAATCCTCCAGTTGTTCAAAAAACATGTATGAGCTCCTTCATTTAACTTTTCATGAAAACACAAGGCATACATTTTTGAGAGATGGAGTATGAATTACACAATATTAGACTAAATCAAACTTTTAAAAAAAACTTCTCCAAAAAAAGTCAGTTAGAAATGATAACTGGGGCTAGTAGGCAACCTTTACTACAGCATTCAGAAACAGGAACAAAATTCAATAAACTGTGGAACCTTTCGCTTGGCATTATTGCAGTAATTCAGGATTACATATTTTGTTTTTCTAGCACAAGCTGTTTCACTGTAACTAGTCAAAGAGCAAACAAGTATCTGCACACTGTATGTCACTCATTTAATTTGTTATGATTGTGGAATACCTCATCAGGAAAGTGAATACATAAGTCATGAAAACACTGGCTGTCACTGAGGGATATGAAATACACATTGTAAAAATGTTCCATCTGAGTGTGTAGAAGCAAATGTGAGTAAGACACTGCAGAGACCATGAAGAAAGTAAACTACAGAGAGTAGCATAAGCAAAATAGGAAAGTTTCACAAGACATACAAATGGATGTAAAAAGTGCAATTATAGTTTCATTTGTATAAATGTTTAGAGCTATATCAAAGCATTTTTCTATGGCAAAATGAAGAATTGAGTTTGGTAAGACTACTCATGGGCAGTGAACAGCAGTAATTCCATGAATAAAGGATATTTGTCGTTCTGTAGGCACATTAAATATTACTGTGTGTAGTCTTCTTTACATTGCCTCTACAAAACAATAATGGGGGAACTGTGACAGCTGAGAGGCTAAAAAATAGCAAACCCAAGCCAAAACAACCCTCAAACAAACCAAAACAATTTTTCAGTTGGCATACCAGACTGCAAATGTTACAGCTCTTTCATTTAATACTGTAATTAAAAAAAATCACTCTCCTGCCCAATTAAGGCACTCTCCATGACCATTTTACACAACTACGAGCAAGAATTAAAGACAAACAAATGAAGTTTCCGATTAAAAATGGTGATTTGTCTCCAGCTGGGAAGAATTTGGGAAGCAGAACAATAGACAAGTTACAGAACACTTTGTATATCCCAAACATATAGAGAGTTCAGAAGAGGTTTAGGCCATTATCAGAATATTGTTTCCCCACAGGATAATAAATATGAACAGCACTTCACAGAACACAAGAGATGAAGCTGTCACTATAAAGTACTCAGGGTTCAGAATCTGTAGTTCTTATTCAGAGGAATAATCCCACTGGAATCAGTCATTAAGTGTCATTGATGCAGAACTCCAGGGCTGGTGGTAGCCCGTTCACTTGGCTCCAGAAGAAGGTTTCCCCAAAGCTCAGCCTCATTAGAAGTGAGCATTACCCTGTTTGCATGAAAAAAAGCATGAAGCTCAAGCTCCAAACGATTTTTCAGAGGTTTCAATGGGTCTGAGGAAGAACACAACACAAGAGCAAGATACCTGTATCCCCAGAGATACCTCTCACAAGACTAAGTATTTAAATTTGAGGTCTACACATAGTTGACTTGCATAAGTACAGCAGAATATAACTCAGAGTCATATTCAACAAGAGAAACAAGATCCCATTTCACAGCAGTAACAACTTCAACCTGCTAATAACTTAGCTTCAGAAAAGTAACTACATAAGCCAAGGGGAAATGTCGTGCACTTCTAAATTCACAGGTGATACATATGATAGGATTTTCAGGATCTGGTTCTTCCATCACATAAAGAAATGCTATAAATGACAATATAGTTATTGACTTTTGCACTTATGTATTGTCTTTTGCAAGTTATTGATCACAGAGATTCTGATGTAGTAAAATTTGTAATCCCTTTTTAACTGCTTTTGAGAAAGTGTAATCTGTCAGATTTGGTATGCACCATATAGCTTATGAATAGTAATGTGATAAATATATTTTAGCTTAGACCTTTGCATAATATTAGAGGCTATGAACTGCTAAATACTTTTGTTTGTGTAACTAACTCAGATAATGATGAGAAATAGCTACGTTGATTCAGTGTATTTGTGGACTATCTTATCTGAATGATAAGATTACAGTGACAAGAACCAGGGCACCAAGAGAAATATTTACTACTGACTCTCCAGTTATCAGGAAGTGTCAAAACAACAGAATGGAAAAGAAATAAAATATATTGATTTAATCTACAGGATGACATGCAGACAAGTCAAAGATTAAAACCAAGCAAAAGAATTCCCAGAACATGTAAACCCACAGGAATGTTTGAATATGTATAACCCTCATTAATATATATTTAACGACTATAATGAAAATTATAGTAAAAAAATATTTTAAGGTAATGGGGTATTTTTGGCAGATTTCCAAGCACCCTAGCACTGGATATTGTCCCTTTTATCCCTTATTAAACTTTTATTTAAAAAATAAATAATGAGACTTGTTTTTCACAACATTCTTGTTTGTTTCTTTTAATCTACAGTTTAAATGCTAAAGCAGAATCTACTGCTAAATCCAATAAAACTCCAGTCTGCTCAGATTATGTAATTTATTCAGCTGCCTTTCCTTCTCTGTCAATTAGGATAAGTCTACCAATCTTTAACTTCTGAGAATTAAGGCAAAGGGCCATTTCAGAAGAAATTAAAAACTCACAATAATGTCTTGTACTAATACCCATTTCTCAAGTAACGTGCCAGGCACAGGATAACAGCATTGTCTTTCTCCTAAATCCTTCACCCACTTCAGATCTTGCCCTTTGTAAGTCAAGGGTTCACTGAAAGGTTAAGTGTCCCACAAAAAGTGAAAGAGCTACAGCAGAAGGCAACAAGAACATCACAGACCCAGGTTGTTTTAGTCACTTTCGGAGATGCAGACTGAGCTCTGCTCAAGAAGAGAAAGTGACTGAGCCCTGTTTTCCAGACCTGGTGCTGTTCTTTTAAAAGCAGAGCTTGGGTAAACAAGGAACATCCACCAAGTCCAGATTTTGGGAAGCGGAAAAGAAGAATAAGAGATGCTTTGCGACCTTTCCAACAGAACCCATCTGTGCAATATGGTGTGATTATACAGCGTTTCCTCTTGGATCACAGCTACTGGGACTTTTCCCTGAAATCAAAAGACACAACCCCTTGCTTCATTTTGGATTGAGCTGCCTTAGAGGCTCTTGTGGTGCAAAGTTTAGGCAGGAGATTATTTCCTCACTCATCACTGCCTAAGAGGTCTGTGATAACCTTGACAATTTTAAGATGTTTTCTTAACAAAAAAAAGCAAAAAAAAAAAAGAAAGAATGTTTTTAGGGGATTTTTTAGGCACTTTAGGGGACTGTTAATCCTGGAGCTGTACATTTGGAGGGGAAGCAAGTATCCAGGTGGTTGGATGCCAGGGTTTCTAGATTCCCTTGAGGTCTTATGTCCAACTGAGATACCCTCAGTGGACAAGAAAGATGAGTAAACACTTGGTTGGTGAAAGAACAACACTTGGTTGCCTCATATTTACATGAGCCATGGTTAACTATTTCTTCATCATAGAAATTGAGAGGCCATCATGTGTAGTGTTCACTTAAGCCACTGAGTAGTTTGGGCAGAATGTCATGGGAAATTATTCTGTATCAACTTTTCCCCTAAGCATCATGTTCCAGAAGCTATCAATTCCTAATTTTTTTTTCATTAATTATATTGTCCAAGCTTTCTTCCTTGATGATGCAAATTAGACATACAAAGAAAAATCATATAATTTCAAGTAAAAAAAGAAGCATTTCTGAAGAACTCTCCCTGTGGATTAGCATACAGAATTCAATGAGGTATGACATTTGTATTTCACCTTAGGGAACAGCTCTTTGATCACTTAAGGCCTGTGATGGCCTAAAATCTGCTGTGCTGACCCAGTCAGAACTGGTGATACAGCCTCAGCAGATTACTTAGAAAAATTTGGTTGCAACTCTGATATTGGGGTAGAGATCAATTACCCTATTTAACAAAGACCACACAAAAATCTTCAGTATTACATCACAATTATAACATATTGTTATTTTTCTCCCATCTTCTGTTACAGCTTTTTGATTAATTTCTTTCTTTGGCTCAGTGGGTCTATTCCTTTTGAATTATTACACTATTTTCTTTAAAACATCCCTGAAATTTGACTGGGACTGTAGAACATAACACTAAGTCCTTTATTATAATTTAAAATCATATCAGTATTTAGATGGCATTCTCTTTAATGTTCTACTTGAGCTTTCCATTTAATCTCATTCTACCTCCTAAATTTAATTTTAAATCAAAATGATCTTTCATAATGATAAGCGGGGTGAATCCATCCCTCTCTACATGACATAGCTTTTATCATCATTTAGAGCTAAGCAGTAAAAGGCTTTCCTTAGATGAAGTTGGAAATACTTTAAAAACATAAAACCGGAACCAAAAATAACAATAAAGGTGATGCCTTTTAAGGATAAAATACAGTTCTAAATGGGAAAAAAAAAAAAAGCTAAAACATTTCAACTCATAGAGCAGAGGAGACAGAAAAAGAGTAAACCAACTCCAAGTTTAAAACTTTCATTTACTTTGAGAAAAATTTCTTAAACACAGAATGTATTTGTCTAATTCAAAATATATGCAAATTGAAAGTAATTTGCCAAATGGTAGAATCTTTTCTTTTTACCATGTATTGTTTATATCATTATATATGAAATAGTTTTTTAAAAATTTACAAAAAATTGTTCTGGTGGATCATCATAGCATTTCAATTCAAAATAGAAATCTAATACATGTCCACTTAAACCATCTTCTGCCCTGTCCTTCTCCTGCCATAATCCATAGAATTCAGTTTTTGTATTTAGCAAACATTAAAAAATTACACTGAAAAAATATAAATTATAAGTCCCATTGCAATAGAACAAACTGAAGATCAATTTCAATGGATCAGATCATAATGAATATCTGTTTTTTTTTAATGACTGGAATATTGAAGGACAGCAATATTTCACAGCAAACAAAAAAATTATACACTTTGTTTTCCTGTTTTCCCTCCTAAAATAACAATATTTCCTAGGTTATTTACTTTAAAGGAAGAACTTTGACAGAATTTTATTTAGTTGAATGCTGATTAATCAGCAACAACTTGGAACCAACCCAACACACTAAAGCTGATGCTGCTGCACTAAAGAGATCTCAGGAAAAATTTCATCTAGTCCACAAAAAAAATTACCTAATACAGAGGAAATTTTGGAGCCAAACATTAACCCCCAGATGTAAATATCTCTGTGTATGGACCTTATTCCGATGAGTGGGACTCCCTGGGAATGAGAAATTCACTTGTTTGCAGAAGTACTCACCATATTCAGTTGTTTGAACACAGTGCCTCTTGCAGTCCTACCTCAGTCTAGCATCTACCAAACCCTTACCTTGCATTTTCATTCACTATTCTCAAGCTGATAACATAATGACACTGCTGGGGGGTGTGTCACAGATGCCAGGTGGCAGATGAGGAATTATAGAGTAGTTTGGATACAAGAAGGTCACTAGAATTAATTTATATATGAAATTGGATCTGTGCATTTGATGTTCAACTTTGATGTACATGTGCTCCCTGATTAATCATCATCTTGAGTGATTACTATTGAAGGAAAACTTTAAATATTCAAACATTTGACACTTGCTTCATTTGTAAATATTCATTCTGGCAACCCTATTTGCTGGGATATTTGGAGGGGAAAATGACATTTGGGGTGCAAAAGTAATTAAGGTGACTTCAGTTAAAACTTTAGTGAGTGATTGTAGAGCATCACTATTAGCATTTGTTCAACTAGAAAGGGAAGTCTAATTTCCATACAAAAGTCTTTCAGATGAAATAACAACTCATGAAAGTTAATACTAAAAAGATACTAGTTCTAAAAAGATGATGCATATGTTTTTTTTAATTAAAAGAGCATTGTGTAATCAAAGCCAAATTCCTTCTTGTGATCAAAGGAAAGTTTTGGTTTTGTTTAATATCAGCATAATTCTACATTTGTGTGATGATTATTTAAAACTACTATCTCCTATGTGAGCAAAATAGCTGGATATCATTATCATTAACAACTCTATATATAAATAGTATTTTAGAAAAATTAAAAATTAACATCAAATTTTAAGACCACACATTTTCACTTAGACATATGTACTAAAAACTAAAATTAAGATTCCCCATTTTAAAGGATTACTGTACTAAAAAATATTTTTCAGAAAAGTTGAATATCTACATGTGTTTCCCTAGCCATGTGAAAGAACCAGACAGTTTTATGAATCCATCACTTCCTGGTTTTTTGCAAAAGTTTTGGGGTTTTTTTTACAGACCAACAGGTTGAATTTTACCTTTTATTACCTCCTGTCTGATGTATGCTAATTACCCAGCAGTGAACCAAATGATGAAAAATATGTAGTGCAAAAACCAATGTGAAATGTTGTCAGAGCTATAAATAAAACTAAACTATGTTCAAAATATCAAAGGAAAGTTGAATATAAGATTTATAGATATGAATATTACTTAGCCCTTAGAAATCTCTATTTTATTGAAGTAAAGCCCACAGTTCTAACCATATTCTTTGTATTCTTATGCCTGTGTGTGTATGCAATGTCTCTTTACCTCATTTATGTCACATCTATAGAAAAGCAAAGTTGAATTTTCTTTATGAGAGTGAAGGGACTGAAAAGAAAAATTGTAAAAAAGCATGTCACAAATTCTTGCCAGCAAGTAGCTCATAAGAAACCACTAGTAAGTAAATCATAATAGTAGTCACAGGACATGTTTATGTGCTGGTTTTTGCAGGGAAGAGGTTCCCACAAAAATCTGTTGTAAAAAGCAGAACCAAGAGATGGTCAGTGGGACCAGAAGAAAAGAACATTGCACAACATTCTAGATGGAAATGCAGCTGCACAGCTCATATCATATCATAACTGCTCTAGGACCTTGACACATCAGCTTTTTGTACTTTAACTCTCTAAGCCAGGTCACCATTTAGTGACTGTCAATTCAATAAGTTAAACTTCCAGCCTTGGATTTTGACCAAAATGTTTCTGTGCCTCTTCAGCCTTTCTTGCAGGATAGTGAGGATTTTCTTACATGCTTTCAGCACAGAAATCCACTATCCAGTTGTTTTTTTGTATCCAGCTCTTTGGTATCTTTCCTTACATCATTTACTCTTTACTGTTTATAAATAGAGATAAGACTGAAAAAGTAGAAAAGAGTTATCAAAGTTAAAAAATAAATAACCAAAGAAAAACTAATTATCAGAAATTAGTTATCAATAGTTACCAATAGTTATCAATAGTATATCCAAAGTTATCAAATAGTTTCATAACTATCAATAGTTATCAAAAAATAGTTATCTGCAGTTCTGAGAAAGGTCCTGCTTTGGAAACAAGAACTTCCCTTCCCAGTAACATGATTGCCAATGCATGATGAAGAAGACATAAGGTTGTGGCTCATGGTTAACTTAAGGCTGGCCTCAGGTTGATCCCAATATTAGTACAGCTTTCCTCTTTGAATATGATGTAGGAAAAATAAGAGCAATTGTTCAAGCAATTAGATTTGGAATGTCCTGTTTCATCCCTCTCACAAATATTGACACCAATTTTGTGGTCCAGAAAACTAGTCAAACTATTTCAAAATATACTTCAATTACGGAATATCCTATTTTACATCCTATTATGAATATAACAAAGATAACAAAGACTTTTTTTTTTTCCTGAGCAGTCCTTGACAAGTCACCTTTCTTTATCACTTGCTAAAAAGCTTCTGGCAGCTCAGTGTCTTACAGAGTACTGGTTTTAGAGTTATTCCTCATGTACTTGTAAGGGTTGTCAGAAGAAGATTTTGACCCTTGATATCCCATTAAAGATAATTAGTCAATTCTCAGCAGCAGCAGCTATAGGTTGTCTGCTTTTCAACCCTATGCATGCCTGGCACTGGATGAGATTCACCCATAACATTCAGACTGTCATTTTCTATGTCATTATACTTTACTTACACTAATAGTTGCTTAGAAATAATATGAAATAAAATTCTCTGAAAATGTGATTAAAAGAAATGCTTCTCTGGAACTTCTGGAGAAAATAAAAACCAAAACAATCCTAAATCAAAAAAAAATCACACCACCCTAAAACACAAAGCTTTCTCTTCCTCTTTGAAGAGTTTGAATCCTATGCTTGAGTATGAATTCTGGTAAAACAGACATTTATTTCATCCTATTGCTATTTCATGTGAAGTGCACAAGTAGAACTAGAACCCTAAGAGCTCTCTGCTATCTCAGCTGATTCTGAAACTGGACTGTTGTCCCCTGTGAACACTTTGTGGGCAAACTGAAGCTGCAGTACTGGTAGGAAGGGTGATGGCACAAAGCCTGGTATTGAAGGACATCTTCCTTCCAGCATGGGCATTAACCTGATTTGGAAACTTCCTCACCATGAGGGAGATTAAGCTTGAATTCCCTCAAGAAGAGGAAAAGCTTGTCCTCTGACATCCAGCTCCAATTTCCAGGCAGGTAAATAAACAGAGTAAAGGTAAACAGCAAGTCTGTCAATGCTGACACCATGCTAGCTACAAAAACTGATTTTTCAGAAGCTATTTGAGAACATCTTTTGAGATTTAAGCATATTTGCAAAGTATGAGAAATATGCAGCTCTGGCATTGGACTGCTTAAACTCTATCAAGTTCCTTAAAAAAGCAGCTCGAGAACTTGAGGAGTTGTCATGGTGTAACACTTTAAAAAACCTTTCAGGTTACATATGGATATACACATTTATATGCAAAATAAGAAAACCACAAGTCTGTATTTAATACAAGTTTCAGTCCTTCTACAGCCTCTCTTCCTCACTTGTTTTTGATTTTACAAGGTACATACATGGCACTGAACAAAAGCTTTTACCTCAAAAAAAAAAAATCTTTAACCAGACTTTTATTTCATTACATGGTATTTGTGCTCCCAAATTATTAGCACACTTAAAAAACCCATAAATTTAGCTGACATAAAGTCATTATGATATGGCTCCCACATTTTGTGGCTGAGAAACCTCTGCAACTATAAACAGAAATGCACCAAAGCAGGATAAAAATATGCAAGCATAAATATTTCAAGCTTGCTTGCTGGTCTCCTCTGTCCATCATCCCTTCTTATCCATCAAATATCAGCAGAATTCATCTGCTTTTTAGGGATTCTACTGCTCTCTAGGAGATGCTGTTTAACTCCAAGGTGCCAGTCACTGGACTTGTATCTGATAAATAAAAACTCCACAGGCTTCAGAGAGCTCTCTGAATAAAAATAGGTCTTTCCCTATGAAAAAAACAATGCAGGATTATTACTCTGAACTATTTTAAAGATTTGGCTAGAAACTGATTAAATCCTCCTGAAACAATTTTTTTGTATAGTAGACAAGAACATTTGATCAAATTATAAAGAAATAGAGATTTCAAAGGCAAGATTAAATATTTCCCCATAATTCAGTTCTTTTTCTGCATGGTGTTTCAAGAGATAAGTTATGTATTTTTCAGCTTGATCTGAAAATATCCAAAATGAGATATTTTCTACAATTGAATAAAAGACAAATGAGATTTCATTGACTGTTTTGCCAAAATCAATGAAAACTACACCAACGATTTTGTCTTTCAGGATCACTTAGTTTGTGTCATTAGCAATCCTTAAAAGAATGGATTTTGTGTAGCACATTGGCTGTGATCCATATAGTGGAAGAATAGGAATTGAAAATAGCTCTCTATTTAAGAATGCATTAAATTGATTGCAGCCAAGTTCCTTGATCTTTTGGGCACAGGACTGCAATTATAAAAATTAAATTAGCTAATTAATACATTGGTAGTTTAAATTATGCCCTTCCATAAAGCAGTTGAGACCTCATGGAAGGCAGACAAGTGTTCCCTGTACTCATGGTTTTGAAGATAAACATCTCAATTTCTGGAACAAGGAAAGAGAGAAAAAGCTTGTATCTAAGCCCTGATATCAACACCCTGAGAAGGAATCTCCTGCATCAATGTACTGAGCTCCTAAAAGCCCCTAAAGCCAGTACATAGATATCTTAAGATAGAAGGGGAGCTGGACCTAGAGGAAGGATGCAAATACACAGAAATATCCAATAAATAAAATGTTCTAGAAGATTTGACATGATATTCAGCCATGCAATGCTTGCAATCTTCAGCAGAGTATACCAAAGAAGCCATTTCTCTTGGAAAGTTATGAGTAGAGTTTAAACAAGGAAAATACAGATCCCACTCAACCTTAGGACCCAGAGGGACACTGGGAAGGTGAATATCACACAAAAGAAAAGGGTGACTATTGGTTTTCTTGTATAGCAATTATGAATTATTATTAATATCACCATGCTTTTATTAATTTGGCCTATTTTATCAAATAATCCATAATTATTATTGGACTAATGGTTTAGACTATTAAACTGTTAAAATATTAATCTCCTCATACAATTTTTGATTTCTTGGGTGAGGCGAGTTTTGTCACCAAACTCTTTTGTGCTGTAATTTAGCATTCACCAATAGTCTAGGTAATCTGAATAAATTTGCCTTAATTTCTGCTACTATTACAATTGTATGGCAATTGTCAGGATCACAAAGGAAATGGATATATTTATTGCTGATTTCAAATCTTTATTAGTCAAGATCTGTTTTTTGGAGGTAGGCTTGTTTGATTTCATTCTTAGAAAAGAGAGGAACAAATAGGGGAAATTACCTGAATTCTACAGAAAGAAACTTGGTTTGCTCCATCTAAGTAGGTCTTTTATTTATCTTCTATCTAAAACAAATGCATCCATTTGGCTTGCTGCTCACCAGTGCTATTATACAGCATGAACAAGAACTGCAGGATAAGATTTGATTGTTTTCTTCTGCTTGTGGACTGACAGCAGACCAAAGCTATACATACATAAAATACTTTACAACAGAGTGGCTTTAAAATTTCATAAGACACAGTGAATACATTATTGAACACATGTAGCCACCCAGAATGCAGTGCACATTGTTAGCAAGGAGACAGAGAGAGGCAGGGAAAAGAGAGAGTTAAAGTAGGGTAGCAATACCAGTTAGGACAGGCAGAGCTATGGCCATATATTCATTCTGACTTAAGAAATTTAATGATATAATGAAGACAAAGTGTTAAGCTCAGTCTGGAAGCTCTTCAGTCAGCAGAAAATACAACCTCCCCAGGCAAAAATCTGAAGATACTGACTCTATGTTGTCTATACACACACATACACACATTTATGTTTCACTCTGCAGGAAACTGGCATCATCCTCCAAAGTGTCAAGTTAGACATCACTTCCAGAATTAAAAATATCTTTCTGCCTATGGAGTATAGGGCCAATGATGTGGAGAACACCAGCAAAGAATTAGTCATTGACCTTGTACTGCCTTTATGTGGACAGGCTAGTTAGTGATATTGCTGCTAGCAAATGGTTAATCAAGATTTACTAGCAAATGGAAGAAGGGGTGATGATAAGCTTTTATTTAAATTTGTATAAAAAGCTCTCTTTAGAAACAGTTTATTTAAATTCCTCACAACAGGGCTGTGGAGCACTACAGGAGGTATTACAGAGAAAACACTGCATCCGTACTTGGCAATTCAGAGTACTGACAAAGTGGCAACAGCAGGAATACCTCATTTATGTCATTTTCCTTAACCAAATTGTCTCCCTCAACACTAATCTCTGTCAAGTACTTCACATCTTTGAAGAAAGGGTTGATAAAAGAAAAATATTTCAAGTAAATTTCTTCTTTGAAGCAGGGTTCCAAAACAGCATTAAAAAGCCCTGAAAAACAAGGTCCCTTCAAGATCCAGGTTTTTAATGCTCTTTAACTGAAGAACACTGGCAGGTGAGAATATCACATTTCATAAAACAAGATACCCACCAGTTCCAATATATCCAGGTTGCTACACTTGTATGTAGTGTAACAATGGCACATCAGTTGGGAACTGAGAACACTTGGAATAACTGGGCTAGTTCCCTAAGAATACTTGAATTCAAGTTTTCTAAAGCTAAAAGAAACCAACAAATGGGTTAGCCTGACTCAGTGAAATATTAATTTACTTCCTGTAGGTGCCCCCCACCCCCACCACCCAACAAGTTAGCCAGTAAAAATATTTCAAGGTAAGCAAATACTGGGCAATGTGTGCTGGAAGTTAATTTTGAGCTGACAACACTCAAGGGTTTCACATAAGGCCCAATAATCTGTTTTGAATACAAAAAAATGGCCAAAGGTGGAAATTTTGTTTGCAATGAAACCTGATATTAAAAACAAATAGTAGACATAATTAATACTTAGTAAACTACCTGTGTTCTTAATAAATCAACTGGAAGCCAAGAATTTATCAGCAAAATTCCTTATTAAATGATTTTGCAAAATGTTCAAAATCAAGACAGTTTTCTACTGTTCATAGATAACCCATTAAGGGTAAAATAAAATAAATTGGTTGCATGAATTATTCATCCCAACTGTTTACACAGTTCTAGTCAAACAGTGATTCTGCTCTAGTGTTTTTTTTCATTCACAAGCAGTTCACAGTACAATCTGTCCTCTCAGAAACCAGTAAATTTTAAACTATGCAATTTCTGATTAACAAAATGTCTATGGCCATTGAAATGCTTGCACAGACATAGCATTTGCAGGACATGATAATAACAAATTACCATGATTTAAAACAATGTCCAAATTTAGCTTCCAAACCTATTGTTTCTTTAACTGGACACATTTGGTTTAGGAGTAAGTAATTTCAGTGATCTTCACAGGACTTTCAAAGCTGTGTGGTTACCTGTGCACTACAAACATACATGCTATGAGATGTGCAAAGCCAACAGCTGTGCTAACATCTGAGTTTCCCCCTCATCCTCACTAAAACCCTCTCTCCTAGTAACTGCACTAATCCTTCAACTCTAAAAATGATTATTTGCTTTCCAGTATTTCAGAAATTTCTAAAAAGACAATACCTCTTTTTAGAAAATTAAGTATCTCGCTCAGGCTGTGTGAACAAACTTTCTTATATCTAGCATTTCAAATAACAGAAAAAAATAATATTAAACTTTGAAAATTTTACCATGAAGAAAAAAGTTTGGTTTGGATCCAGGTTTGTAGTGTAGAACAAACCTTCCCCATCCCACAATTACCCAAATAACATTCTAAGTTTCAAACAGCTGTTTGCTTAATACTCATGTCAGCAAAGATTTTTACTTATTTTTTATAAATTTTGGACTAAGGTTAAAAAAGAAAAAAAAGTGTTTGTAACCAAGTATTATACCCTTACAAAGGCAATTAATAATATAATTGTTTCTTATATTTACTGAAAATACCCACAAATGGTAAAATTTGTCAGAACTATTTTCCACAGACACATTGTTTGAATTAATTGAAGCTGTCATTTTCCTACCATAAGTCATCAGCAAATTGATTTGCTTTACATAGTGAGGTCCATTCCAGCCCTGAGGCATTAGTGCTTTATGGAAAAGCAACTGGGCAGAATTGGACATGATAGTTCTCTTGCAGGCAGATTTTAGAACATTACCTGCATATAAAATTGTTCAGAGTTTTTTTTTTTTTCAAAGTCTTAAAGAGTAAGAGTTTCCTAGTGGCAGGTAAAAGCAGATGAAAGGCAGAGATTCACAATAAAACTACTCACCAATTATAAAACTACTAATAAAAAATAAAACTACTCATACAATTTATAACTTCTTAAGTACAATGTTTTAAAATTGTTTTTTGTGCCATTTTGTCTGTCTTTTAATATATAGCCCCTCATACAGTCCATGACAAACAAGCCTCACGTCCACAGCATTTTAGAGAGGAAGGCAAAGGTCACATATCCATTTTCTCAGGTATTTGCTTGCTAATAGATTGAACTCAAGCAATAAAGGGACTATTATTGACTTGTTTGTGAGTTACAGCTAAGGAAATGCAAAATTATGAGTATTTCTCTTGAAGAGAGCCACGGTAAGAAGGGGATTGTGCTACAAACACCTTGTTGAGAGCATCAATAAGTGAGAGCAAATATACCAGAATCCTACTACAAATTCCTTGGCAGCCTGCCATGCAAGCAGCCAGTTCTGATGGCTGCAAGGAATGAAGTTGAGAAGCAAGCAAACAAAAGAGTCTGGACAGGAGCCAGACGAGGCATAAGGGGTACATAAGAGAAAGCCACTTCACAGCTGGAAATTGCAAAGGCAAAGTGCTTGTAGTGGGGGAAAGGCAGGGTCCAGGCACAGCTTTATCTTCCTCTGGCATTTCACCATGCCCAGGGAGTGAGCAGATAGGATTTTCAGGTGTGGCCAAGCTGACAATGCAGCTGTAACACACGACCAGCAGACACAATCTCATCTTGCAGCAAGTAACAGCCTGAGTGATACCGCCAGCTCAGGGACTGGGAGTCAGGGGCTGGTTCTGCTCTTTGGACACAAAACCACTTCTGAAGTTTAAATGTGCCCCTTCCAGCTGGTGTACACTGTGCTAGGGCTCTGAAGTAGGGGAATATGATAGTGGATGCTGAAGTGAAAAATCACATCAGCTCAAGACTCCCAGGAAAACCTTCCAGAAGTCGCTGTTATCACATTGAGTGATTTTTGTCACGTTGGAGTAGAATGCTTAGGCATTACTTCTCTAGGTGGCAATGTCCTTAAGTGGTGATGAAGTTGCTTCAGCGTACAAAAATACACCCAGAAACTGACTATGTGGACTTCAACAGTCACTTAAATATTTAATGCAGGAAAACACGTTTGTACAATAACAAAATCAGGATGTTTACATCACAAGGCCTGGAAGTGGGAAAAAAACCCCATAAAAAGTCCAAGGTGTCCAGCATCAACCCAAACTTCTCTGCTTATCAGGTGTTTTCTACTACATGTTCCACAATTCTGAACACACTTTGTAGAGAAAAAAAAGAAGAGAAAATATTTATGATTTTGGAAAAGTGATTGCTGAAACTTCTGCCATACTACTCTGAGTTCATGATTTTCCCTCAGTATCAGCAATGTGCTGTTACTGTAGTTTTTCCCTTTTAACCTGAGGGGAAAAAAGGGAAGAAGAAAGAAAAAAAAAGAAAAAAGCTTATTATTAACAACATTAACATTTAAGTAATGCAAATTAACTTTGAGGTTTTGCATATAAAAGGATGTAATTAGGGCCTTTTCCTCATTCAACAGATGCTGGTTGGAGACTTATTTTTGAAGCCAGGGTCAGTAGGGTAACAACACTTCCTGCACAGAAATAGTTGAATCTCCAGAATGGGGCAGGGAGGTGTAATAACTTGATTTCTCAAGTCTTTTCCCTCTAGATAGGATGCATTTGGCTTCAAAGAAGTCATACTGATGTAAAATTAGCACAAGTGAGAACAAAAAAAGTGGCACTTCTATCTGGAAGATTGCAAATTATTATATTACTCAAGAAATCCCAGAGACATTATAATAATGGGATCCACCATGAATTACCCAGCAATTCCTTTTATCTTCTATTAAGGCAATTAGGGGGGGAGAGAGGGGGGGAGAGAGAGAGAAAGAGAGATCTGTTCTTGTTTTAGAACTCAACAGGCTGCAAGTCCCTGCACAGAAGCTGAAGCAGTCCTGAAGGAACAATGATTTCATTCCTCCAACGACCAAGCCAGTGTAAGCAAGCCACAGAGAAATAAATTACGTGGTCTGGAAAAGCATTAATGTGCATTGATTCCTCTTTTCTCATTAAAGGGGATGGAGGGGGAGGAGAAGGTGTAATTGAAATTTGAGATGAAAAAGTTTGCCTGCATATTTGCTCAGGAAGACAACCCAAGGTACACCTGACCCATTCTGAGCTGTGTCACAGCCACAGTAAAATGCAAACATTTCCTGACTTAGCTCTTTGAACAGAACAAAGCACAGACATTAATAACTTAAATGATCATCACATATTCAGAGCATGATTTAACTGCAGCAGGTATGTTACACAGAAAAGTAGTCACTTTTAGAAAGGTGAATTTAATTCAATACCTGCTGACTACTATCAAGAGTAGTCCCATAAATTTTTGGGGTTTATTTCACTACTACTGCCTGAGAGTGTCTGAAGTAATTCTGACTAAATTCACAATCATTGACCTATGCATGGCATACCATGTATGCACCTATAAAAAATTCCACTTTGTGTTTCCTGTTTTAAATGTTGCTGTCCTTTAAATCTACAAGCAAGTAGGAATTGTGAAATCTTCAATCAAATCTTTAATCTCTACAAATTTAAAATGGAGAAATCTTTAAAAGAAAATTAATTTACTTTTTTCACTGGTGCTGCCTGTTGCTGCCATATTCATTGCTATGTGATTCACCTACACACTTACTCCTACACTTCATGAACAATAATGCCAGGGACACCAGAACAGGGCTCAGAGCATGGTTTTGGACAGTTCAAATTCCCATTCCTTTAGATTATGGAAGGAATCGTGCTGTACCTCTGGGAAACATATTTTTATTCTGCACAAATGTAACATGTCTGCAAACTGGAAGAGCTTCAGAACACCACACAAGAAATGTCTCATGATGAACAGGGGAAGGGAAGGGAAAATGGTATGGGAACCAAATAAATAAATGATTTCAGCATTGCAGATTATTGTTTTAGGTTTAAGAGACAAATTTTGTACTTCCATGTGTGATCTTAAAAGTCATATTTTGCCCCTTCCAGGCAAAAACCTAGGGACAGGAGAATAATGGCTGTAATGAACACAAGGTTTAAGCACTCTTCTCTCAGCAGTTTTGGGAACAATTCTCATCTCTGCAGCTCTAGTAAATGGTGCAAAATTTAGGAGGCTAAGAGGCATTCCTTAATACACAACAGGCCCTGTTTTATCCTGCAAAATCTGTCAGAGCTTGAGGCAGAAATAATTTGGTTTGGCTTCTTAAAAGTACCACATGTAACAGGTAGTAAGAAAGGTTCTACAAGCAGTGTTAATTAACTGGAGGCTGAAACAATACAAAATGCATGTCTAAATAGACAAGACAATTTCTCCAGATTGTGAAATTCCAGTGCACATCTTGAGACTGAATGCCTGCCACTTTTCCCTTCCAAATTGTTAATCGCACCACTGGAATGCAATTAGCCACAATTCTACCGTGCACATGAAGGGGCTTCTGCACAATGGGCTACCATAATTTGATCCTGAGGTTTCTGAGGGAAAGGAGGAATCAAACTCTTCCTTAGAAACTAGTTGTTTTTTTTTTTTTTTCTTGAAAGGGAATATTTCTGAAGTTTTTTAAGGGTCGTAGGTCTTCTACTTAAATATATTGTTTAAAACAGAATTAATGTTCTAAGCAAGGAAATTTACCTTCACCACTGAGCTGGTTTCAGCTGGGGGGTTAAACCACGACACCCACATCACAGGTCTTGCAAAGTAGAATTCAGAAGGTCAGACTTTCATCCTGCAATAGATCTTTCTTTTCATAAGTTCATCAAAGAATATTTTCTTTTTCTTTTTTTTTTTCCTCCCTGAAACTAGATTTAAGGCTTCTATACAATGTATTGTAGTGTTCCCATTCTTCAGAGGTTTTTTAAAGAACTAGATAGGTTTTGGCCAAAACTCCATTTGTCAGAGGCAGCAGGCTCTATTACTTACTGGATATAAGACATTTAATTAGTGTCTTAAAAGAATTATGAGCAACTCAACCCAAGCTGAATAGGGCACTTCCATTTCTATATATAATTGGCCCAAAACTGATGTAGAGTATGGATTAATCCTTCTCACTATATAAAGAATTGTATTTTTTCTTTGTGTTTTTATACAGTCTTAATAACTTGGCCATCATGGACATGCACACAAAATACTTAAATAGATGTTTAATGGCTAATTCCTTTCCTAACCAAAGTATTAAAGGTATGATGAATACATCAATTTGAACTTGTTCCATTCTCTAATTTGCTCATCTGAAAGAGACTGAATCATATTCAAAATCCAGTGTTGAAATCTTTATTATTTATTTCAAAGACATCGTTTACTTTGCAGTTGGCCACTTCTACAAAGTGTATGAGATTAACTTCTCCTGACTCTGTGAAAGTCATGGTTGGAAATTCAGACAAAATTTCTATAACAGAACCAGATTATTTCAGGGACTCAGAAATAAAGGAAGTGGGAGTGCTTGAGGAGTTTGCTAAATCTTTAGGAGATATTTTGCAAAAGTCATCTGCCCACAGCTACAGACATTCTCCATTAACCACTTACAACAAATACCCCACCTATTCTCCTGATGATCCAGCAGGATCAGACTCCACGACTTGCAGCAAGTCCCTGGTACTTCTGTTCCCAGTCTGCATCCTCAAGCTATGAAAATGAAAATGAAATTTGAGCCTTTCCAGCCTGTTTGTTCTTGATCCAGCCAGACTCTTGTTAAATTCTTGGTCTTTGCAATTCTCTTGATCACTGTTAGTGTTTGCCAGAGCCTGGTCATGCTGGCCTCCATTGTAGCTTTGTGGTTTGCCATCACTCTCTCAGTAATCTCTTATATTCAAAGATCAGTGACATCTTTACTTTCTGGTGTCTTCTCATGGAAGCCACGTGTGTTAGTTAAAAACGCATACAAAACCTCCCCTTACAATTGGGGATGTTTTGTATGCATGTGTCTAAACCATATTTAATATACTGTCTCATACCTAAAGTTATGAGACATTATATTAAATATGGTTTAGACTTATCAAGCTCATTTGGAAAAGTTTATCTCAAAATATTCAAGGTCCAACAGAAGATTGAGGATTACAGAATGGTGCTATATATAGAACAACAGATTAAACTGCAGGAATGAGAAAAACCCTATCAGATTTTGCATATCTGCCATAGCTGGATTAAACCTAAAACTATGTTCTTTGTTTCACTTAAATACTCACCATTATTTGTGTTTTAATGTTCTTGTACTTGGAAGTTTCATATATTGCTTCCTGTTAGCTACATTTACATTCTTTTTTTTTTTTTTTTGAAAGCTATATAAATTGCAAGACATACATTGTATCATAAAAATAATTTGGAGGAGGGTGTATTTAAATATTTACTTAGAAGTCTTGATAAATATGTGATAACTAAAGTATTCTAAAGGAGTAAAAGCCAACAGAGGGACACCTACTTAATAAAAATAGCAAATACAATCTGGTATTTATCAATAACTGAATTAGTATAGAGTCACGCAGTTTTTCCTCAATATCTTTGAGGAATATAAGAACAATGACATGTGACTGGTATAAGACATAATTCAAGCAAGGCAGAAAATGGAGAAGATACTTTACCTATAATTCTTCTGTAAACAGCAGCTCTCCAAAATGCATGGAGTTCATTTTATATAACACTTTCTTTAATTAAGAGAGCTTGGATGATGTGAGGGTCACTTGCATTAATGAGCCAAACACAGAGAAACTTCAATCTCATAAATTGTTCACTGTGAGTCAGCTATACTGATTTAAGAAAATGAGCAAAGAAAAGGTAATAAGGTAACAAATGGATTGCTTTATTCTCTTTTTTTTTTCCTATTCTAACACTGCTGTATGTATAACCTATAGAAATACATCAGACTCACACTGACTTTTTTCAAATGAAAGACAGATTTTGCAGCTGACACATAAAAAAAAAAGAGAAAAGAAAGCAATCAGAACTTTCTCTGTGGAGTTTTATTTGATTTGGGATATAGTTCTTCTCTTTCAACTAATACAATCCAAACATGTTGATCTTTAAAAGTAGACTATAAAAGCCTGTCTTTTATGGTCACAAGGCAAAATCTATGACAGCACTTACAGTCCTCCTCACTGAAGAAAAAAGGATCATTTCCCACTGTTGTGTTTATCCTATTTTGTTTCACCAGTATTGGCAATAATTTTACAGTAAGACATATATTTGAAACATAATTCTGTACAAAATGCAGTATATCCACAGTATCCATATGTGCTTTTCTTATATACCCATATTTTTCTTATATAAAATAACTCCCAGACCCCCACATATTTATTTCCAACAGTGCTCTCTTAAAAGCTGAAGGTTTTTGTTGTTGTGTTTCCCAAATAAATCCTAACTATGGCCTTGAGCTGGATCTTAGGAACAGTAATTTGATTACACCTGATTTTCTACAGGTTGTGCAGATTGTTATACAGGTTGTGAAATCTGTATATTTTCAGTTACTAAACTGAATCCTCTTCTAGTAAGGCACGAGTGGGTGCATTGTAAGGTGCAATAGAACTTTGAAGACACAGATGGGTGGTAGCAATAAACTGAATTTTGACTGGTATTCTAGAACTCTGCAATTCTACAATATTCCACCTGGGCATCTCAAAGGCACTTCTCCAAATATCAACTTTGTTTCATAATGTTTCTGTTTTGAATCAAGGAAGCATCATCATGAATAACATTTTACAGGCAAAGAAATTGACAGATTAAAATAATCCAATCCCTAAAAAATTCAGAGCTTTTGATTTGGTCGCTATGGCTTAGACATGACCAGGTAAGGACCAGCACTTCCTTACCCATGTCACTCTGGCTTAGAACCTTAATTTTTACATACCAACATAATGATATGTTAACCATCATGAATTCAACAGTGTTCAGCTGCAACAGAGGACATTTCCCCAAAGATATAAAGCCACATCAATTTCCATTGTTAATATTTCAGAAATAGAAAAGTTTCCCTTGTTAGTCAAGTTAAGAAATGATCAACATTTGACTTGATCTGTTTGTGAATTTTATATAGGCATTCAAACTTGCACAGACAGCAAGGACCCATTAGCTAGAAAACACAATGAACCCAGCAAGTTTGAATTAAAAATCATTTATTGCCATTGTACAGAGGCAAGGTCGAAGAGAATTGCTATTTTAGGCAGCCTCCAGGTTTCTTGGAGACAAAGGTGTGTATCTGCATAACCTTGTCCTTGTCATCTGCATAACCTTCAGACCTGAGGTGTTTAAGTTTAAATGAATTGGAATAAATAAATGAAACATATGTTTAGCATTCCTTAACCTTCAACATGCCACAGGACCAGCTGCAGTACCATAATTCAGTTGACCAGAAGCATTTTTGCCTAATCTTCATATACTTATATTCATACAAAAAATCAGCACCTAGGGCTTTTAGACAAGTGAACATACATACTTTCAGTCTAGGCATCCTGTTCCAACACAGTGCTAAAAAACAATACTATCAGAGCATGGGCAATATGGTGAGTGGAAATAAATGCTTGTTATTGAGACCCTTTTTTTTTTTTTTAGTTAATTTGAATGGTGAAATGTTAATAACAAATTGTGTTTCTTAGGAATATATACCTGTCTGCAAAGTCTTAGAGACAAAAACTCCAGACCTAAACTTCACCATTGCTACCATAGCTTTGGGACTCCTTTTTAAGCCCACTTTCTCTCTTTCAGGAAACAACTAGGCCTCTTTTCTGAGTATACAAAAATAGAACCATATTGATTTTGCATACGTTTTCCCCCCCTCTCCACACCCCCATTAGGCTATATGAAAACTGGTTCTGTTTTAATTAGCTGGTAATCTACTAATCAAATTAATTTTCAAAATAATTTTTACAGTGTCTCAGATATTTTGAGTTGTCTCCAAACTGCAGTTTGGGTAGAAACCAACTCTATGACTCATGACTGAATTAAATTAACTTTCCATCTTTACTTTTTTTTCCCCTTTTTCTTCTTGAATGAAGCAATGTTATATTCTTACAAATACTTATTACTGAGTTTGTCACCTTGTCCTTTTCTAATGCTTTAAAATCAGTTTAATATTTTAGAATTCAGTTACTGAAAAGATTGAACTGGACAGAAGGTAAAGAAGACACAAGGCATGTCAGTTCAAACAGTGTCATGATGGATTAATCAATGAATGGATCCAGTCTTCTTCCTCTATGACATAGTAAAAGTTAAAATTCCCATGCAGCAGCCTGAAGAATGAATTCTGCCTACTGAGTATAATCCAGGTGTTTGCTCAACACATCAGACAGACAGTTTCAAAAATAATACACTTTCACAACATATATTACACCAGTCCCTTTGCTGTGATGATATGTGCTTATCTACAGTCTAGGAGATGCCTCCTCCTGACAAAACCCAGCAACTTTCAAACAAAGATGAAAGGAAGATATTATTGTGTTTTGTTCCTTAAGCTGCTACAATGCAAAGAAAAATTAGAGTATTTGTTTCCTTCCTGTAAAATTATATATATGTGTGTGTGTATCTGTCACTCTTACAGAAAGTGATAGATTGTTCCTAAAAATAGATCATAAATTGAACACTGCACTTCAGCCTGCCTAGCTTAAATTCAGCTAAGCTTTTCTTTCCTGAAAATCAAGCCCATTGTTTTCTCCTTCACTAATGCCAATCCACACTCCAACCTTTTTTTGTAGAACAACATCTGCTGCACAAAATTGAATATAGATCAGCAGATCCAAATATGTTCAGCCCAAGTTGCAGGGAAATTTTTTCAAACAGCGACTCTAATTTATAAAATTAAGAAAGAAAATTGCTTTTACAACTAGAAAAGTCTTTATCTCTCTCCTTATCAAGTACTTTTTCCTTTTAAAGAACACTATTTTTCTTAAATCCACTTCAGTTTCATAGGTAGTATTGGGTAATTTTTTTTTAAATACAATTCTCCAATTTGTATTGATTAACTGCATTTTCAAATCATCAAATCTGAGCTTTAGGAAACAGGTGATATCTATTATACTAAGAAAAAATGGATGCTACTATAGTGCAAATATTTTCGCATTTAATCAAAATCTCCATTTTAAATTTTTTGGAAGTAAAGAAGAAGTTATAGACAATCAATACTTTTCAAGTGTCATTGTATAAAAGTACAAAATTCCTCTGAGTATTATTCTTTCCTTCTCCTTTCTTATTTTTCATCATCTTTTGCTTTCACTTCTTAGTGTAAAATTATAAAATATTTTAAAAATGTTTTAATAAATAGAAAATAAAGAAATCATGTAAATAATAAAAAAAAATAAGCACAATTTGCAAATTATTCTGTATTCGAAATCTTCTATAAACTGAAATTCACCAAAAAAAATTAATGGTAGGGATTGGCTACAGCTTACTTTTCCTTTTGTGATCAGAATTGAGGCTATCACACTGTTCTTTTGGAATCTGTATAAACCAAATTACCAAATTAAATAATCATGTTCCTTATAGAGCCTATTTTTCTCCTTAGAGGAAACTCCTAACTCATGCTGAAAACAATAAAAATGAACCTGGTCCTAATTTAACGAGCAATCTATTTTCAAATTAATTTTTTAACAACCACTTCCTACTCTGTATGTATTTATATTCCTGATGGATATACTTCTGAAATCTCTTGTAATAATTTACCGGGTCTACCTATGCAGCATCTCTACTAAATAGGAAAACATTATCCCCTTGACACATTTAAAACAGCATCAGTGATTTTATGCTGCAGATGGAAGCATTATGGATTCAAAAGTATCTCCTGCTTTTATAACAAGGAGATGGTGGGAAGGGAGAAGTAAATTAGGCTCCCTACCAACCTAATGCAACGGCGAGCTGCTATGGAGATCATTGCAGCTGACCAAGTAATGTGTTTCCTATTCCGAAGATTGTGGGAGAATGAGAGACTTCTGTGTCAGATCTGTTAATGTTCACAGTGCCAAGGACACCAACTTTCAGCTTCTGCAGCAGAGCCCAAAACATAGGCTGGCATGAACAAGCTCACCTGCAAGCTCTCCAATGTTCCTCATAGCCCTGCCCACTTTGTCAGGACTGACATCTGCTCATGGACCTATCTGACTTTCTCAATGATCACCCTGCATCTTGCATGCTCATAATTGCAGCTTGTTATAAAGCTGGAGCTTGAAATTGAATGGAGCTTTCCTGCAGTGCTTGGTTAAATCAATTTCTATCTGTGTTTTCAAGTGTTTGTTTACTGCCTTCAATTGCTAGTGATTCCATCCATCAGTGGAATTTTGCTGTTTGATCCTGTCCTTTTTTTCTGACTTCTTCATGCCTGCTCCAGTTTAGGTGTCCTGAAATTTTGATCTAGATATGTAATTTATACCATACTATCAAAAGGACTGCCATGGTTTAACCCCAGCCTGCAAACAAATACCAGGCAGCCACTGGCTCACTCCCCACCAGTGGGATTAGGGAGAGAATCTGAAGGGTAAAAGAGAGAAAACCTGAGAGTTGAGATAAAGAGAGTTTAATAGGCAAAGCAAAAGCCATGCACACAAGCAAAGCAAAAAGGGAATTCACCCACCCCTTCCCATGGTTGGGCAGGTGTTCAGCCATCTCCAGGAGATCAAGGCCCCCTCACACACAGCTGTGGCTTGAGAAGACAAATGGCATCACTCCACATGTCCCCCACTTCCCCCTTCTTCCCCTCACTTTATACAGTGAGCAGGATGTCACGTGGTCTGGAATATCCCTTTGGCAAGTTTAGGTCACCTGTCCTGGCTGTGTCTCCTCCCAGAATCCCACACACCCCCAGCCTCCCTGCCAGCGTGGCAGTACAAAAGGCAGAAAAGGCTTTGGCTCTGTGCAAGCTCTGCTCAGCAACAGCAAAACCATCTCTACATTATCTACTCTGTGCTCAGCACAAATCCAAAGCATAGCCCCATACCAGTTGGTGAAGAAATCTAACTCTACCCCAGCCAAACCCAGCACATATAAAAAGAAGTTTTTCACTGAATGAAAAACTAATGCACCAGCACTGAAATACTTACTGGGTACTGAAAGTATTTTTCTTCTCTGAGCTTACTAAATATGTCTCTACAGACCCTATGAGTGAACTGGACTGTGTTATAGTGTGGCAGGAAGAACTACTATCCAAAGATCAGCACGTCCTTCATCAGTGATAGAAAAAGCTCACAGATCTCTAAATGCACTCAGTGAAGCAAAGCTGGAAACAAGTGCCCACGTACTCTCTTAAAAAAAAAAAAAAAAAACAAAGAAAGTAAATAAAAGATCCACAGCCCTCTTTAAGTTTAGCAGTAATTTACTCTTGATGGAAAAGAAGCTGTTTTCAAACTATGTTCCTATCCTTTGCTTGTCCACTGGTCAAACTTAGCAAACACCACACTACATAAAGGAATGTGGCCAAAAGGGCTTTATTTTACATGCACAGATGTCTCTCATCTCTCTAACAGTATTTACTGAGATACATACCTGGCATCTTGTGGTCTGAAGCATCTTGTGTCTGCCAGTTCTCTTGTTAGCTTCTTGTGTGTTAGGAAATGCCTTTTGAACAGGACTGCATCCACATTCTCTTCATTAAAGATGTAGTTGTATCACATTCCCTCCCCCAGCTGCAATTATTTAGCCATTTTCTGCCACCTCATTTTTGACAGAGGGGGCCCTGCTGTCCAAATGAAATTTTAATGAAGGCTTGAGGACGTGCTCGTGCATTGTAGAGTTCCACTGCAGTCCCACAAAGAACATGAGTTCAATACTCACAGTTAGTGGGTAAGTGTTGTGTTATCACATTTTAAAAGGAACAAATGTTGGCATTCGGCGAATGCTCTGCCAGCTCCACTTTGCCCAGTACTTTTTTCACTGCCCCACATGCATTTCTGAGCAATTTCTTCCTGCTGTCTCATCTGCCTAAGATGACCACAATCCCACATGTCAAGAGAAAATTATATATCTTGAATTTTTAACCCAGCCTGCTTACTTCTGCTAACCCTGTCACCACTGCACTTGGTTTTTTGGAAAGACAAAATTTCAGTATACATGATACAAATAATGCTGTTATCTTCTATTATGCAAACATTGCTGTTTTTGCTACTCACCCAGTTGTCATTCAGGGTTTTCTTTTGTTATTAGTGCAATCTTAACTTCAACAAATCAAATTGACCCATGATCACTTTGAATTACAACTTGAAAAAGATACAAAATCTTCAGTTTTTGCCTGTGAGGTCCTGTGCTCCCTGTGCATACCCTATATACTGTATACTAGTAAGCATTGACTTAATGGACCTCTTCTTTCTTTGATCTCAACTTTTCAATCCCTTCTAGCAAGCCCTGTTTTACTCTGTGTGATCCCCCAAATTCATCAAATGAGCCCTTACTGACAACTGCCACCCTGTCACATTGACCAAATTAATCTCCAGGGCATAAAGTGCAGAAGGGGTTCTCCTTCTGCAAAACCCCATCACCTGTAATCATGTCGCTGAAAATTACAGCCCAAGTGGTTTGTTCAGGAGTACTCAACTGAAGCCATATGGAAATTTTAATTCTAGCTTTTATGAATTTTTGAGAACTTGAATAGGTTTGTATCAAAATCTTTCAGCAGCCTCAAAAAGTTTTAACATGTCAAAAATAATGTATTGGTTTGCCCTCACAGTAAAGTATAGCTGAGATTTTTGTGATGAAAAAGTTCCATAAAACTTGAAATAAAGCAGAAATATGACATACATCAGCCTCAAAGGGTTGAAGATTGGCAAAGACAGTATTTTAAATAGGAAATCCTTGATGGTCTTATATGTGACACATCACTATCACTTCTAATTCTCTGGTTCAGAAATCTGATTTGATGCTGATGATATATAATTTTTGACTTTTTCATTTAATGCTACCTTTCCTAAAGAAAATATTTGACAAAATTAGAGAAGTTCCAAGAACAAATGTAAAAGGCAGCTCTCCTTGCAAGAAAAGAGTTCAGATAAATATATTCTGGGCAAGGCACAGACTACGAGCAGCAATGAACTGCCTGTAGCTTTTAGGAGGAAAAATATCTCCTTTTGAAGTTATCTTTTCTATCATTACACTATTTCAGCTTGTCAATATTCACTATGACAGCAGTTTCAGCAATTTTATGTGATACCTTCAGTACAGATAAATAACAAGAGATTAACCTACATTCAGTCTGAAAAGAGGAGGAAAAAATATTTGTTAACCAGAACTGACTTGTGACAGACCTTTTATGCTGTTTTCCAAGAGGATAAGGAATCTTATGAATTTCTATTTCTTGTGGATTATGAGTGCATAAGATTTTTTTTCACTTTTGGAACTAGAAGCATTATGCAATAATCACATACTTGATACCATGCAATGAAATATGGTACCTGAGGGTAAAGCTAAACAAAATGTTCTATGGTGACTTCTTTTATACAGATTAAGTTGAGACAGTCACAAATAGAATTTGTTTCCTCTAATTTTAGTTTAATTAATTTTCAATAAATAGTCAAGAATGAAACATGAAAGAATATACAGTTGTTGCCAAGTCTGTTTTCAACATTTCATCTCCAGCTTTCACAAAAAGTGTAATTTTACCTTAAACATGAGGCACGTTTTTTACACTTTGGGGACATTTTGTGATCCTAGAGAAGTATACTTGTGTACGTCCATGTACTTCAAGTTATTAAATGAAATATTGTCTCTAATTCATTCTTTTTTTGTCAATGCTTTAAGATTATTAGAAAGCTGATCTTATTAAGTTTTCACTTTAGCTGTGTACAGCCAACTTTATTTAATTTTTTAATGTAGCAGTGGACAGGTTGTAGGAAGGAAATGCTCTTTTTCATTCAACATGCATTTATAGGCAAATTGGTAGTTCCTGATATAAACATCAGCATTTTCTGTCCTACCTGATAATGCATCATCAAAATTCAAACCTCTCTAACAAACAAACAAAAAAATCCTAAATTTCTAATTCCTCCATAAATATTAACTATATTTGATCTGGGCAATTCAAATCTAAATGATGCAAGACAACTTGCATCATCATGCAAATGTAACTCAGATCAGTATTTCTTACTTAAAGGAATTAGTAACGTCACTTTCTCCCTGTAACATCCAGTTCTTTGCTGTGATTTGACCAAGTTCTTCAGTCTTAGAACCTGAGCATTTTCATTCCAGTTCCCCTCAAAACTCTAATCCTTACCTTGACCCAAAGGGAAGCAATTGCTTCTGCAGCTTTCATCACACACTTCTATAAACACACGTAGTCATTCTTACAGAAAACAACTTCAAATCTGGCAAGTCCTTTTCTAGGGAAATTCCTACCAAAAGGAACTGTCCTCTCTTCTCCCTAGATTCTATTTGTGCACCATTGCTTTCATTGTGAAGAAGTTTCTTCAGACAGAGCTCTACACTAAAAATAATATTTAATCTATGGTTAAAGACAAAGCTTTGCAATGGCTTCACAGAATGCCTGACACTGGAAGGGGCTGACTCTGGAGGTCCCTACCTAGTCTGTCACTTCATTTAGAAGTTTCTCAAGTCAAGCAAGAATTACTGTTGAGAAGGTTTCCTCTAGGTCCTGGGATTCCCAAAGAGCAGTGTTGCCAGCAATAACTAAGAAAAAGAAGGCACTCAGTACTTCTGTCTTCTTCATATCCTGTATAATGAGATCCCCGGTTTTGTTATGTACCCACATTTTCCCTGGTCTTCTTTTCATCACCTGTGTACTTGTAGAAGCTTTTCTTACCATCCTTGATGTCCCCAACTAACTTTATTTCCATTTGGGCTATAGCTTTCCTAACTTCCTCCATGGATGTTTGGACAAGATTTCTGTATTCTTCCCACATTATCTGTCCTTACTTCCACCCTCTCTATTCTTCCTTTTTTGTCTTTCAGTTTGGCCAGAAACGGCTTGTTTATCCACAGAGGCCTCCTGGCATTTTTGCATGGCTTCTTATTCTTTGCACGAGAATCCCGGATCTGGGAGGGAGTGGTCGCTGAATACTAATGAGATTTCTTGTTTCCTTCCTCCCTTCAGGGCCTTATCCCCAGGTGACTCTCCTAAGAATGTCATTTAAGGGGACAAACTACTCTCCTGAAATGCAAAGCTAGAAACTTGCCTTTTTTACCCTCTTCCCTGCCCTTAGGCTTGATCTCTTGGCTCAACCATTTGTCACTTCACACAAGAAGAGAAAGGCATAAAGCAAGAGCTGAGTGCTCTGTGCAAGTCCAGCTTAAAGAGCTATGGTGGTGAGCAACCACTGTCAAACAACCCATCATTCAGAAAAAAAAGCCTCAACAAAGTGGATGTGTTATAATGTAGCTGGAAGTGTGACTAATTACAAGCTAGATTAAGCTTTAAAGGCGTTTAAATGATTTTCCAGTAGCCAATGCACTCCAGGCTCTATTTTTCATCCTCTCCTTTTGAAAACTATACTTTAATCCTCCTCTTTGCATTTTTGTTTTGCAGCTCTGAGAAAGTGCCACAGTCTGCCTATCTACCACTGCTGATAGAAGTAAAGATTGTGCTTCTCCCCTCAGCTCTGCACACCTGAGCTGAAAGCACCACTCAGCTCGGAGTGAATTTCTCTTAGGCTTCATGAGGAGGGCTGCTTGAGCCTCTTCTTAGGATAACAGGTTACACCTTAAATCCTCTGTGGCTCAACTTGAACACCAGAAAGAACAGAAGAGGCAAATTACAGGCCAGCAGTGGCACTTTCATTATTTCTTAGGAACAAATCCTACCTAAGCTACTCAGAGCAGTTACCTCAGGTTTGTCTCCACTTGCTGCTATCTCAACTCCGACTGTTTTTTATTCAGTTCAAAGGCTTTGAGATAGAGTAATCATCTAAAGAAAGAGCTAGTAAAATGTCACACAGTAGATAAAAAGTTGAAGGAAATTAAAAAGCCAGTAAGTCACTCACTAAGTATTTATCATCACCACCACTAGTGCATAATCTGTCTACACATCGATGTGGAAAAGTAAACAGTCCAAGGCTTGAATTATTACCCTTAAACTACCAGAAAGGAAACCTCAACAAACCACATGGATGCTGATCTGGATAACAGTAAACACAAAATAGGGAATGAAATAATTGGGATCCTAAAGATCCTAATTCTAAAGATCCAGTGAACATATCATTTATGCAAAAATACCCTGTAAGCATGAAATAAATTTGCAATTTGTGTTAGGTTGAAAGCTGACACAAGCAACACTGCAACACAAAACCATATATAAATCTCTAATAATTGTAAGTGCTGTGATGTTTGTGATGATATAAGATAATAAATTAATTAAAAAGTTTACAGGTAGAAGAAGTCTTTGGGATTGTCTCGATCCCATACAAGTGGGATGGAGAGGGCGAAGAGTGCACCAACAAGATCCTTTCTTGGACAAAATCTCAATAAGCTGAAGTTTTAACTACAATAGGAAAATTAACTGAACATAGGTCTTACCTTTCAGGTTTCTTCCTTATCAGTATGAACTATTATTTTCCATTTTAATAGTAATGATTAAAAAAAAATCTTTTTTTCTAATTAAACTTTTAAGACTAAAGACGAATGATTAAAATCTTTCTTATCCTCTCCCTCTCTATTTTAGAGAGTCTAAAATAATATATTTTTTTAGTTTTGTTATCTTTGGTTTCAGAAATGGGTTCCTAAATGTTATTTCTCACATACAGATTTTCTGTGAATTGCACTGAAGATATTGCATCTAATACAAATCTTAAAATCAGTGGAAGATATTGCAGTTAGAACCTGAACTAAAATTCAGGGAAACACAACCTTGCCAAATCCAAATTATAATACCTTGCACAGGTTTTCTGAGAGTATCATTGAATAGAAAAGACTTTAAAGTAATTCATTTAGCATTTATAAGAGGCTAAGGAAACAGTAACCCTTTAATAAAAAGGGTGAACTTGAAATCCTAGTTATGCAGTTCAGTATATCAAGCAGCATCCTATTAAAAAAGAACATAAAGCTCTCTATAAAATAGTTCATTTCCATAACACACTTATAACAACTGTTAATTCACACTTTTCCTACATTCCTGATAAAAAATTTAATGTCAGCAGTGCCAAAGGCATTGTTTTTGTTTAGTTTTCATGGTAATGATAGCATATTTAATTACAAACCAATATCAATAATGACATTTTCTGAAATATTAAATTGAATTAATTTTGGCAATACAGATTTTTCACAGGGAGCACTGGTCATCCATTTTAACCTTTGAATTTATGTAAGCTGGCAATGCAGTTGAAAGAATTTCTAAAGACATATTGATCAGGTTATCCTAAATGTTTCATTTTACATTTCTGAACAGCCACAAGATTAAAATACTTTCATTTCAAATTTCATGATTGAAATTATCAAAGCCTATTCCTATTTAGAAGTACTTTTTACAATGAAAACACAACCTCACTAATTTATTTATTTTAAAGTATAGCAACACTACATGCCATAACTTTAACGATATTACACTGCTTTTTTACAGTAATGGTTTTTGTTGTTCAAAGTGTACTTTCTTCTGAAATGTAGCCCAGAGAAATTATTCTCATAGGGGTTTTATTTCTTCATCCTGAGAAATATAAATTTAGATTCTATCACTAATTTCTTCCTTGTAATCAAGGAGTTGGCATCTGGGAATTTTATAATCCTCAGGCTACATTAAACAGAAAGAGAGTTCTAAGGCAGAAGAGTTGTAAGAGTTGTTGTAAGAGTAAGTTAATATAAACCATTGTAAAACTCCTCCTTGAGAGGAAATTCTGAGCTGTCATTAGGCTTTTCTCAGTTTTCTTAATATTAAATACTGTGTAATTTAGAACCTAATTTTTTTTTAATTTTTACCGAGAATGTTCCAAATTAACCGCAGGAGTGTTGGCAAATTTTACCGAATTGAATTTGGAATTATACAAAACTTAAGAGTTCCTCCCTTGAGCAAATTATATTGAATTTTAGGAATATACTATTCCTAGACAAAGCTTTCTGTTAAAAAAGTTCAGGTGTTGGAGGCAATAATGGGACTCAGAGTCAAAAGAAATAACAGAGGCAAAATAAAAGAATAGCAGCTACTCTAACTCTGGTTAAGATGATCAGTTAAAACAATAAACATGACCAGAATTAGAAAGGGCAAAAGGGAGTTCCAAGTTATTTTTACAACCAAAATCTACCAGATGTGGATGTAGATGAATTTGAAACCTTTTCTGGAAGGATCTTGCATGGTTTATAAATCTTATAAGCCTTGTCATGTTTCTGTTGTTGGCTTCTATTAAGTGTACTAAATATTCAAATTAGCTCAAAGCAAAACAGTGTCAGAGCCTGAAAGTAAGCTGTGTTATTTCAAAGGGCCACAGACTGGCATGTTACCCAAATCAGCATGATAATTCAATTTTTTTAATTGCTTAATGAAATTCTTGTCCTCAAATTTCAATGAGGTATTCATACACTGTCTTCAAAATGTGCAAAATGAAAATGACCCACCTGACACAAACCATTTAGCTGAAGAAAGGACATATCATAAAACCTACTGTTGGCTTCTGCAGTTGCTAAATTAGATTATTTTGATCTCCAGATCCCTTAGAGTGTCTTCTTCATTTTAATAAAAGCATAACCACTTGGAAAGGAATAAAACCATAACCTCTATGAATTTCCAACATGAATATGAATGAGGCAGCCTCCTGCTCTCTCCTCCATCTCCCAGTGCAGGGTTGCAGTAGCAAGAATACTAGGCAAGAGACAATCACAGTCTCTTGCTATAAAATATTAACCATAACCACTGTACTCATTGCTATATGTCATGGAACTGCATCCACAAGTATGCTATATATTGATCTTGACCAAGCTTGGATTCTTACCAGATTTGGCATCCAAAACAACTGTGATAACAAATCAAAATAACTTTGTGGCAGAGGTGTTCATTTATTTTTCATTCCCATCTGTTTTAAAACACAAAATATAGCAAATTACAGTCAGTAAGCAGCTAGACACATCTCATGAGATGGCAGTTACAAGTAATCTCTTTCTACATCTATTACAAAGATTAACAGAATAGGTAAATGAAAGTATCTTAAAAAAATCCCAAATATTGATAAAAGCTTTTTACAAACAGCACCGTGCAAAAGGCTAACATGTCCATAAAAATTCAATTATTGTATAAATTTCCCTATCAGATAAATTATCCCTATCAGATAGGTAGAATTTTTAAGAAAGATGCTTTAGTTTCTTAATTTTCCTAAAGAAATCTTCTCCAAGGAGCAATAGATATCTTAAAGCCTTTACACCTATAGAATTAAGGCTAAGAAAAGGAAAAATATTTCCTAAAAATTACAGTCCTGAAAATGTTCTGTAAGTGAACTGGCATTTGACTAGAAGGAAAATCCTCAGTCATCAGAGCCATATCTTTGCATGAGTATGGCATTCATATATTCATTAGAGTAATAAAATAGAATATAAATTCAGGTAAGATTTCTTGCTTGCATATTCTTTAAGAGAAATGCTGATATATGTAATGGTTTTTGGGTTGTTTGAAAGCTAATTCCTAATTTAATCTCCTACCTAGTTGCAGATACTTTTCTTTAGCTCAAAAACCTTTTCCCTGCCTCAGCTTGCACCTCACATAGCTGTAGACTCTACTCCTTTCACTTGGTTAGGACAGGCTTGTTAGAACCTTAAAAAAATGCTCAAGACCCTGAGCATCCTGGCAATAAATGTTTTCTAAAGCTGTTCAGATTTGCCCATTTTCCCAGATGAAGGTTGATACAACTGGTCTTGTACATCAACACATTAAATCAAAAAAAGTACAGAAAATGTTAATCCAGTGATTAAATGAAGACAAAAATTATTGCTGTTCTGGAATTATCACCCCCTTTTTTTTTTAATTCTTAAGTAAAAGGTGCAGAAGTAACCCACAGACAGGTAAAGAGCTGAAATAGAAGCAAAACAAGAAAAAAGCCAACAAAAACAAAACAAACCACAAAAAATCCCCCAAAACCAAACCAAACCAAACCAAACCAAAAAAAAAAAAAAGTGAAAGAACTATCCCTTGGTTTGATCATATTAAAAGCAAGAGTGCACTTGTGGGTACAACATGTGAATAAGAATATTTTAATAACAGCCTCGAGGTAGTTCAAATGGTGTGAAATTTAAAGAATTCCTTGATAAAGGTTAGGGGTGAATATGTAGAGCTATGGAGGCAAAAATATAAGTATATTTTTTCACTGTTCAATTAAGAAGAAATCATGTATCATATGACATATATTGGAAGTCTGGAGACACTATATTCTGAGCAAGGTATGTTGCATAGATTTATAAGAAAATAAGACATTCAGAGAAAGAGCTTCCCTTGAAGGGTCAGTAAATACTTTAAACTTGCTACATGACAGCTGTTTGTCCCTACAGATATTGGATATATTTTATATATGCTGAAAGAATTGCTTCAACACCCCCAAAATCGGAGAATTCTCAGACAATACCCATAGGGTGCTGTACAGCAGGACAGGGTGGAGTCACTAACCTGTGGCCCCATTTTTGTGCCCCGAGGATACCAACAATGCACACACCCCCCCTACCCTCTGGTCCCCAGGTGTCCCTCCTCTGCCTCCTGTCCTGCCTTGCTGCAGGTGAACACCTCAGTGCCATAATCCAGGGCTGAGATTGAAATTCCATCCTGCACAGGCTTCACCTGCAGTAAATCCCTGGGCATCAGTTCTGCAAATCTTGTTCTTCTGCATGACTTTAATTTAAAGGCAAGTTAGGGTAGACACACCACTATGCAGAGATCCACTACTCCCTCCTAGATGTGCTGGTGGGGAAAAAAATCTAAATTTCTCGCTCCACCTCAATCCTATAAAGGAATACATAATTTTCATATTAAAGATAGAAGTCCAAGTGATTTTTTTTTAATGATGTAAAGTGAAGGTCAAATTTTATGTCTGTTTATGTACCAGAGCAGAAAGTGGTTCCCAATCATAAAGAATACACTGAAGTAATTGAGAAGAGGCTAAAAAAAGTTTAGTTTAATATGTTTAATTCATTAAAAAAAGCAGCTTAAATAAGCAAACCTGCAATTGTTAAGAGTGAAGTAATACTGATTCTCCTTTTCTGTAGACACGTAAAGTTTAAATGACTCAATCTCTGATACACACCATGACAGCTTTCCTTTAAGGATCAATTTAGTCAGGAGTTGGCTGACTATATGAATATTGGGTAGTTTTAACTCGGAGTATTCTGTCATATTAAAATCACATGGGTAATGAGGAAAGTACTTGCCATATAACATTCTCTGGAAATAAAATTGTCTTCAGTGAAATGAAATTAAAACACTGGGTTGCAGTAGTTGAACTTCAGTTTGCTTTACTAGCCAACTGCTCCTGCTATTTTGAGAACTCTAGATGTCTCTGTGGGGAAAATTATTCCAATTTGGTTTATCTTTTTCTTGGAACTGATAAATGGTATAAAGGAGATTCTCATCTAAGAGAAAAATAAATCACATGTTCCTGTTAGGTGGATGAGGTTACACAGATTACATACAATAAGGTCTTTCTAAAATTAAGGCTCATTTTACATTTTAAATAAAAGAACGTGTTGTGGATGAGTGGTGGATGTGTGTATATAGTATCTAGCATTAATTAGAAGGCATACAATATTGACCTGTGGTTAAATGGCAAACACGCATTGTGATCCAAATAATGCTGAGAGCATAATGACGAAAGAACTTTCAGCTCATTTGCCAGACTGTGATTATATTTATTTCTATTTCTTACACAGTGTTTTTTGGCAGGGGATGGAAAAGTAAGTGATATTTAATTACATCAGTAGTTTCAAACCAATAATGGAAAATAATGTCACTTTGCTGTTCATGTCATGTCCACTGTTAAGAAAATTTATTCCTCTTCATAAATCAATTTGTTTTTCAGTGTAGGTGGAATCATTGCAAAAGGGTCATCTCCCTAGCATTTGAATTTGCTGACCGTCTGGTTCACAGCCCTGCATTGCTTATTCACACTGAGAGCCATTTATCTATAAGCAGAAGCCTACATGAGAAGGTTGACTTTTTATTAAAGCTGAGTGAATAATCTGAAATTTATAATTGAATTCACATTTTGGGGTTTTAGTCCTAGATGATTAACCCAGTACTGCTATAATTGGGAAAGAGGATGAAGGAGGACAGGAAATAGACACGTTATGGAATGGACAACATCTGCTCAAGGTCTTCAGGTAGGAAAAGGTCCTAAAATTCTGCTGTCTTCAACATTTGAAAATTACCTGCAGGTTTCTCCACTGAACAGTTCTCAGGCTGCAAAGTATTCACACACAAGTTCATAGGAAAAGGTATTGCTTTTGCTATATTAAGAAAGACTTGACTCTGTTATGACTACTGTCATTTTGTAGTTGCTTATATTGCTGGTAACACTTGTAAATTGAATATTTTTTTCCTTTAAAACTTGTTCAATTTTTAACATTAAATGAACCACTGGTTTCTCTCCTTCTACAATGAAGAACTTATATGCACATTAGAACTGCTGCATATTGCATCAGGATTAATAGTTATTCCATGTTCTTCACTGCTCCCCCTCCCTTATTATCCAGAGGTTAATTATGCTGGCTACCATGCTGCTTCGGGACCCAGCAGCACCTGGATGCAAAGCAAATACTGAGTTTCTGATCCTAAATCCAATGGAAAATGATCTGTCTTCTCCCTGGTACCCTCTGAATGACTACCAGAAGCTGTCCCTTTCTGAACATCCCTGTGATCTTTGTCTCTGAGGTTTTGTCCCTTGACATCCATCTTTTGTGAAGGAAAGCTCCTAAATAATAGCAGCTGAATACAGATCAGCAGCACTGCTAACTGTACAGTCCATACTGGTGCAACACCAAGCAAAACATTATTTACAGCACTTCTAGGAAGGACTTCAGTATTTAATTAAATAGGAGTTGCTGAGTTGCACTGCTTCCTGCAGTGAATGGTGCACACATGCATAAATATTAATCACTAATATGGGATGTGGGGCTTTTAAACCAACACGGTCTGACTGCTCGGATATCAAGAAAACAGAGGTATTTCTCTGAGGCCATTTCACTCATTAAAAAAGAGGACAATAAAATTTCACCTTCATTAGTTTTCTGGAATGAAAAATTGCTTTTTACTGACTGGCCTCACACAGCTCATCACCAGTCAATGTACTCCTTAGCTTATCCCTCAAACTAAAGCCATCTAACTCATCAATGGGTACTTCAGTTAACACCAAAACTAACAGCTGTTTTACAAGGGCTGCTGGGTTTTTGTCCAGTAGATACCACGAGATTTCCAGCCCAGTCCATTACAGATATTTCAGTTGTGCAGCATCCCTTAGGTAACTGTAAGAATGAAGGAGGCTGTATAAAATTTGTAAAGCCTATGACATAGAATCTCAGTCTAACTAACAAATCTGTCCTCTGATTTGGGCATCTACCAAAGAAAACCACGTTGCTAATCTGTATGCCTGTTCTTTGGGACAGAAATTGCAGGTTGACCTGCACATAAACCAGTTGTGTGTGTTTCCCTCAGAGGCTCTGAATCAGCTCAAATTGTTGCTGTAAGCTCAGGGGGTGTCCTCACATAAAGTTCATTTAAGCACTGTGAAACCTATGAAAACATCTACTCGTAGAAACCATTCTAGCTGGTTTCAAAATATTCCAACTTTTGGCACTTACTAAGACCAATGTGCTTTATTACAAGATCTGAGAATCAGAAGAAAAGACAGACTTGTCTAACCTATGGGTTAAAGTACTGGTTTGGTATGCCAGAGATTCAGATGCAGTTTCTGTGTATAACTCAGAGGAGTCTGTATCCACCCCACTATTTTGGATCAGTTCAGCACTACTCACATCTTTACTCCTACATTCCAGACCAGTGTCCTAATTTTCAGAACACAGAAACATAGGTTTTGATTCAAAGCAGCATGTATCAAGTCTGTGTCTACCAACTGTTCTTGCTTTTTCTTGAAAACAAAAACATTAATTCAAAATAAGATTGCCATTAAATGGAATTTGCCTCTGTTAAATTCATATTCCAATGGTTATTGATTTCTTTCAAGTGAAAGAGCATCAGAACATCTACAATATGAAAGGATTATAACTTAAATGAAAGAAATAAAACTCACTTTGTATTCCTCTTGCATCTTGCTCATGAAGGCAGCAAAATTTCACACTAATCAGCCCAAGCAGTTAACATGCTATATGAAAATTTAAAATGTCTGCTGACTATAGCAAAAAGAGGAGGGGAAAAAAAAAAACCCAAAACCAAAACAACAAAAAAACAGCTATCTGTAGTAATTACTCAAGATACAAACATTGCACTAAAATATGAAGTTCATACAAGTTTTCACAAGGATGACAAAAAGGATCACTCTAACACGAAAAAATATTTCAAAGTAAATTTTTTGTAGAACTCACTAGAGACCCACAGCAGTTTTTTCCTCTTTGGCTCCCTAGCTTTAGTCACTATACATTATAAATGCGATAAAAATACACAAAATGCTAAGAAAAAAAAATAATTTAAAAGTGTTAAAGTAAACAAACAAAAACATGCAAAGGGCACAAAAACATACAAAAGCCCAGGTGCCAACAGAATTAATCAGAGGCTGTCTGAAAAATTCCATATGCAAAATTTGCAAAATCCTCATGCTAGAAACATTTTTATTTTGTGTTTGGAGAGAATCTTTATCTTAATGATTAATATGTATGCAGACAATTTTTTTCCCTTACCTCACTAAAAATACACACGTTTCTGTGTGTACATTCTCACCACCCCAATAGAACAGTGTTAAGAAATTAAAGCACAATTTCCCTCTATTGTTTTGTAGTTAACAAAAGAAAGGGCCATGTTTCTCACTTTGCAGCATTTTCCTTTCCAGAATTAGCTATTATAGTCAACTGTGATTAGGGGACTCCTATTATCAAGTTCTGTGAGCTTTAAATTAATAGCATCACTGGCTGCATTGTGGTAAACACTCCTATCCAGGCTAGGATGCTGCTGTGATTGGAGTCAGAAGGGATGAGAATGGAGCCAAATAAAACCTTGCAGCCACTCCCAATTTACAGGAATAATTTCACAGTATTAGCTAAATTCCTATAATTCTTCAGTGCCACCTTCTCAGTCCTATCATCTGATGTTTGTGATAAGAAAAGTCATCCAAATAAGTCACTATCACTCCTTTTCCTAAGTTAGTGACTCCAAAGTGATGAAGGCTGATTTATTGGTACTATTAAGGCTGTTTTAAAGTTCAAGCAGGAAGGTGAACAGCTGCAGCAGTAGCAAGAATGTTACAGAAAAATAGAGCAATATTTGTGTATGGTCTATGCTCTAACCTTTCCCTTTATTAGAGAAAACAGCTACTGCAAAAAGAACCCTGGCAACACACGTTTTGGAAGGCACAGATCAGCAAACCAATTATCAATCCATCAATTGATCAGAACTAGTCTTGGGAGTAGTTTTCTTTTGGAAATGAGGGCCTGTGCAGATGGCAAGCATGTTCATGACTTGCAGAGCATCTGCACAGAATAGATAATTACAAAGTAGAAGACAAGAATACGAGAACAACTTTAAAGAAAACTAGAACAGGTAAATGCATACAGAAATTAAACTATTTACTGTCTTACTGCTAGATCAGCTGAAATATTAAGTGATGTATATAGGCTGCATTTGGTTTACACTTACATTGTAAGAATATTGTGAGGGTAGAAACAGTTGCCTGCCTCCATTCATCAGGCAGACTCAGAACTGAAAACAATTTTGAATTAGAACAGTAAATGAAATGCTGTGTATTGATGCTGCTTTAAACAACCATCAGTTGGGTTTGGCTCTGAATAGAAGACATCTCTTAAATTTACTAGGGAACAATGGCTCAATTTTTCTACCCTTTTTCACAGGAGAAGGTCTTAAGAAATTCAAAACTTGTACAAAACTAAGAGAAAATTTAAGTTGAGGTATAAAAATAGATAAAAAAGCAGACTTGCCCATCTCAAACACTGCCAAGGCCACAGAAGGAACTTGCCATAAGATAAGCTACCACAGTGGGAACTTGAGATAAGGACAAAAGGGAGGCATTTGTGACAGGAAGGCACAAATTCCAGGCCTGGCAGAGCAGAGGTTTGGGTAGTGCATCCTGGTTAACACATCTGGACAAACATTCCTACATGGCAAGCAGTGGGAAAGGAAAAAACCTGCTCATACACACCCTGTGGATACCTAGAACATCTCCCTGTCTCCGACCCACCTTTTCCCTATAGTTATTGCATGCTAGACACAAATAAACACAGCCTACTGGTTTGAATGACTTTCAGCCTCTCCTACATGAATTTATATTTAAAATACTTTCTCCTTTAATTTATATTGCTATAATATCCTCTCTTCTACATATAACAGAAGTTGAATTTTTTTCTAAAAATTACTTTACATATCAGATTAGTTCTAATCATTGTCTGTGGCGTAGCTGTATCATCATGGTATTTAAGTGCTAAAAATAATCCAATTTAGGCAGTTTGGGTTTGGCCACTTAATTAGCTGGGTAGAAGTTAAAAAAAAATCCATGAGCAGGGCTCTCCCAGAAGGTGACATTTCCAGACAGATGGTTTATTCTGAAGCAGGCTCAGGATGCTGCCCTCCCAGACTGCAAAGGAGATAACCCCATCCTTTGGTTTTGTCCCTGCCTAACTGGGACAGTGCTCAACTACTCACAGGCAGTCAAACCAGGAGCTGTACTATTTACATCTGCCCCTTGATTTGCAACAGGCTCACAGCATAACAAGACAGGATTTGTTGGTTTTGGGTTGTTTTGAGCAGAGAGAGGAATACAAGATGAAAAAAAGGAGGACACTTGAAGATCTTGCCCACTTTGCTTCAGCATTTAGCAGGGCCACAACAGAAAGGGTTTTTCCATCCCTTTTGCCAAGAACGTTTGCATCCATACAAACATGAGGAAAGGGCAGGCTGTGCAGTTTCCTGCCACGTCTCCCAGGCACAGTTACACCCTGGCTGCCCACTACCACCACCACAGCTGAGGCACGAAATTCTGTGTATAAACACAAACATGGCAGAGTGAGTCACAAAGGAGCCACTTTAAAAGCAACAAAGGTACTGGTTTCACCCTTTCCGTATCTTATATAAATCTTCCACAATTAAATATAATTGGAAATACATCACCTTGATTAGAAATTTAAGCTTTGCATTGTAGTCTATTCACAAGATGTGAACTACATCCATCCACCTAGGAAGTGCAAATAGTCTTTTAATCCATTAGGAAAATCATACAGGACAAAGGATAAAGTGCTAGAGCTTCATAAACATTGCATTTTTAGAATAATTTTTACACAGAATAATTAAGAGATTTATTTACAAATCACCATAAAATTCTTCGTGCATCCAGTATAAATCTTCCAAGTAGTTTGTAACATTTTATTGTTACACTAGTGTTCTTTGCAGAAATGCCTAAAATTTATGGAATGTGTCCCTCCTTGATTTAAAACCCTAAAAAACACTTTTAAAAAGCACATTCTCTAGTTAATTTCATCCTGTATTCATATTTTCTTTTGTATGACATTGACATAATTTTCTGATATATATACA
The DNA here is from genome assembly GCA_003676055.1 of Chloebia gouldiae. Classification (NCBI taxonomy): domain Eukaryota; kingdom Metazoa; phylum Chordata; class Aves; order Passeriformes; family Passeridae; genus Chloebia; species Chloebia gouldiae. Next base: position 9,004,891 of record QUSF01000016.1, read on the forward strand.
CTTTAAAAAACAGCTAACTAAGTCTCCAGCCATTCCCTAATCATGGCTGTAATTTGTTTCCTGCTAAATTTACCCTTTCTGTTATAGCAATTTGAAAAGATGTTTAACTCTCTTGGACACGATTGCCTTTTTTATGACTTCCTTACGCCCAGTTCCTAACAAAGATTATTACGCAGCCTTGCTTATTTTTGAGCCCTTCATTAGGCAACTAAAGGGCCATTGGGACCCTCATGTTGCTAAAATTAAGCACAGTTATAGGTCTTTTCAGGATCAGAGCCTGACTATTTAGAGGATGATGTGATTTTTTTCTTTTCAACACAGCAGTCATAGATCATACACACAGCCCAGGCAGAGACAAGGTTAGGCAGATTAATTTATTCATGGCTCCATTTTGCCAATTCAATTTTAACACAAAACCTGCTGAATTGTGGGGGCTTTTATACAAATCTGGCAGACTTGATGGTGTAGTAGTCATTTTGTTTTTAATATAGGACTGAAATGCTGTTTGATTTTCCACTTTAAGTAAGATATTTGTACTGTGAAACACTATAGATTATCAGATAAGGATTGCAAACAAATTTATAAATTTCTCAGTATTTCAGTTCAAATAGTTGTTTGCAGTTTTGTTTCTTATGTTTGATAGCTTATTTTGGAAGCATTTCCTCTTACGTCCTTTAAAGGAATAGTAAATACTTGAAAATTAATCTTCTCAGTGTTAATATTCAGAAATACAGCAAATCACTGACAACATTCCTATAACATTCATTATTTACACATATCTTCCACCTCAGATGTAATCATAAATGACATAATTTTTCCCATGCTTTAATTGATTATACAAAACACTCCATGTCTATGTGCAATACATAATTAATGTAATTTCAACGTATACCTTCTACTCACAGCTCTGAAAAGAGAAATAAACACAATTTGCCCTAATTAAAACCATCCAATCATTAGTATTTACTTATTAATTGGAGAAAATGTCACTGGTGGTTTGGAAGCACTGCAATACACACCAAACATGACAAGGAAAATGTGCTCACATATCAAAAGAACCCTAATAAATAAATGCTTTTCCTCCCGGGGAAAGGACTAAATGAGGGTTTGTACCATCCACCAGGCACACTTAAGATGAAAAGCCCAAGGTCAAGATGATTAAAAAATGCAACTGAATGTCAGGAGAGAAATCTTCCCGTGATAGTTCTGGTTGCAGAGTGCTTCAAAGTTCAAGAATACTTTGGGTTTCATCAGTACAACTCATTCATGCACTATGCTCAGGTCACTGCTCCTGAACTCACACAAACATCTGGGAAAACAAAACACTTTGTAAACACAAGTACTTATAGATGTAGTAGAGAATATTATACTGATTGAGAAAAAAGGGAAAAGAGACTGGGTTATACTGTAATCTACAGATTATTCTATATACACAGCCATCAGCAGAATAACTCATGCTTGTTCAAGTAATTTCAATGTTTGAGACTTCACAGAAAGTGAGCAAAATAACTTTCACCAGGTTAACTCAGAAAAGACAAAAACATCTGAAAAGTGACTCTGTAATAAATTTATATATATATATATATATAAACACTGGTTCAAAATTAGTTTTCTTAACTTAAACGTTATTAAGATTTACCACCTTAATAGCTGTTTAAACTGTAGAAGATATTAACAGCAGACAAAACATTTCCAGAAACCCCATGATGAAGACAATACCCTTTCTATCCCTATTTGTTTTTTTCCTTCTTCCTCCTCTCACACTTTCCCACATTTCACCCTGGAAGACACATTTTTGTAGGCAAGAGCAACCCATCAATTCCATGTGTGATCCTACTGGAGAAACTCCCATAAATGTGAACATATATTGGCAAAGCATACAACTCTAATTTAGTGAGAGAAAATATGAGTGCACTTAGTGAAGATTACTGCTTCAAACACTTTTTAAACTTTGCCCTCTGTATTGGCTCCTACTAATTTTCTAACTGTGCAGAGGATACAATAAATAAAACTATTCTAAAACCTATCCACCCAAAGCTTTTGTGCTCATCCCTTGCCCTCTAGACTCTTAATTAACACTTTCCTTCAAGCCAGATTTAGACTTTTTTTCTTTTAAAACAAGTCTGGTCCTCCTCTCTCTGTGAAAATTTTCAGTCTTATAACTAATAACTGTATTTGCTGTTTAATCCCATTAAGGTGTCTTAAAGATCAATAGTGTGTGTATATCAGATCAATGTATAAGCCATTTCCCACTAAAATTGTCAGATATATTTCTTTTGCAACACCAGCAAAGTAGTCCTGTGGCAACTCAATGACTTTTCCAGGAAATGGGCTATACATATTGCTAATACATATATTTGTTAACTAAGCATTTAAAAGTGGATTTACAAATTACCAAGATATTTCTTTGACACCAGAGCGAAATTAGCAGTACCAAAAGGGCCAAAAAACCATTACTTATTCCTTCCAAGTGCTTGCTTCACCTGAGCTACATATTGATCATGTTTGGTTTTGCTTGACTGAATTTTACTGGCTTTTCCCTGGGTTTATTGGGATATTTGAACACTGCAGCAGCAGCTAAGGTTTGATCAGGAGATTACAATCATTACTGCCTGTATGTTTGTTCAATGTGAGAAGGGAAACAGCATGATATATTACAATATGTCCAACCCCATTTCAGGTGGATAACTCTGAAACTGCACACCTAGGAAGAATGTATTCATCAATGAGATTTTATAACTTTTATGAAAATCAGAAGAAACACCATCAATAACTAAAAAGATCACAAGGGTCACTGGGAATATACTATACCCAAGGGTAGAGGTCTACCTGTTAAATTAGTAGTTCCTAGATAAAAAAAATTAACCATCGAGACTAAAAATAAGATGTTTTCCAGTTATTCTCCTCTTCCTCCCACAACCCTAGAACTACCTAGGACTAGAATGAAGCATTTTAGATTATTGACATTTCTTCCTCAACAACAAGGATATTAGTTATTGTGCACGAGGCTTGCTGCTGGAACCCAACAATGGCAGTGATTTCAGACAAGAGCACACAGCCATCCCACAGTGTAATAATTTCTCATTACAGTTTTATGCATACAAGCTAACTACTTTAATTAGGTAAGTACATGGAAATAATGGTGTGCAATTAAATACAATGCCTAATTACAGCTATATAACTAATAACTGTGATTCTGGATAAATATGATGTTTGGTGTAAATACTTAGACAACATGAGAGTAACAAAGATCAGTCACTCATCTTACATATGGGTTGAGCCTGTAGTCTGGATTTCATTTTCTGAAGATCTGAATACTAATCTTAGTTATTTTACATGCTTTTGCATGTATAGAAGTGTATATATAGAGAGGGTTTTAGTTGACTTATTTAAAATTAGTATTTTAAAGCCAGTGAGCTTGATCTGATCAAGAATCTACTGAAACAGAATAATATTACCTCTTCCCCCTTTCCTCAGAAAACATACAAAGGTGAACTCTTTTGCTCCTCTGTGTAACAATTAGCAAAACACCATTTCATTTAAAAGTAGGTATAATCATGATCCTATCAAAAGTATAATCATGATCCTATCAAAAGTATAATCATGATCCTATTATTATTCATGGTCCTGAAATAAATTTTAGCTCAGCCCTTTGTGGTCAACTACTTCCTTGACCATTTTCAGTTTTGGTGTTCTGACTATTCAGTCCTAGAAAATAATTCTTAATTATCGCTATTATAAAAACAGATTTAAAAAGAAATGGTGATTGCACACCATCTGGAAATATACTCAAGCTGTCAAAAGAATCAGTGGATAGCTCCAGTATACAGTATTCAAATTTCAGCAGGAAATCATACTTGGTCAAGCGGGAAGAATTCATTCAGATTCATGCATTTTTTTCAAAATGTATTTGGCATATCAAATAAAGTTCAAAGATACAGTTAAAGAATTTCAGTTTAAGGGATTTTAATAGGATGCATGTTAAATTTATACACTGCATACATTAACAGACAAAAGAAATAAATTAATCAGTCCTGAAAGAGCATTCATAAAATGCCAGAACTGTGACAAGTGCAGTACAGATATAAAAGAATAAGAGAGAAAGGAGAGAAAAGGAACTTTAAAAGAAAACAAAGAACAAAAGAAAAAAAATAAAAGAAAAATGAAAAGCCACCTTTCTCCTTATTTCCTAAGGTACTGATGATAAAGGAAATGAGTATCAGACTATCACCAACTTCTCTGAGCAATTACAGATCATGAGAGCTCCCCTGCAAACATTCAGCCCCTGCTGGTGCCCACTGAGGAACCCTGGCCTCAGCGTATCCAGGCAACAGGGCCTGCAGAGACCCTTGGTGGGGACAAAGTTGGCTTTAAGCAGTCTTCCATGTCTAACAACCTGGCACAGCTTTATTAGCTCAGATAAAAACACAATTAAGCACATTTACTTTCTCGCTAGTGTACAGCGAGGAATGAGAAAATGAGGTTTGTCCTTGCTGCTGGTATTTGGTGCATGCAAGCTGTAAATAACAGGCAATCACACAACTACCATCCTGGAGAGGGGAGGAAATGAAAAAGGAAAAAAAAAATCTGTTTAAGATCATCATTAGAAGAGCACACTATGTACAGAAGCCTTTTAGTAACAAAAGATGCAAGTGTACTGGAAGCTATGAAATCAAGAGGGAGGACAATGATGTGTGCAAAAGGCACAGTGGGCTGCAGGGCAGGGAAACTAAAATGAGGTGACCAAAACCTAGCTGGGTTTCTGAAACCTGAGCATCAGTAGGATTACACCACTGTGAGACAAAGCAACTAGCAACAATTATGCTGGTCTGTCCTGCTGGATGTCATAGTGGCTAGAGAAGCAGATTTCTAAGTCATTGCCCATTAAGACTCCGTATTTCAATAAAATTGAACTTTTAAGGACAGAAAAGTGACAAAAAATTGTAAAATATTGCCAGCTTACTCACAACAGTTATATCTCTATTTATTTTTATGTTGTGACACCTAAGTGTTCATCTGAGTTTATGCAGCAATCCTAAAGAAACCTAGACATGGATTTGTTTGGTTTAGCAGTACATTAATCAAATTGGATGAAAGTTTAAAACAGTTACAGCAAAATATATTCTAAATCTTCATTTTTAGAAAACAAGTACCAATCAGTGAAATTTTACAAATTTTATGAGAAACAGAAGAAACAACATCAATAACTACAAAGATTATAAGGGTCACTGGGAATATGCTATACTTTTTTTTTCCAATAATTTATTGATGTCACTAAAAGAAACATGAAATGCCAGAATAGAACTCTGTCAGTTCTCAGCAGTGCAAGATTTACTAGTAATCATTTAAATACCTTCTCATTTAGTTATTAAAAATTTTCCAAAATAATAATGCTGCCCAGCATGGAAATAATAAAAATGTTGATTATATATAATGTGTAGCAAACTCAATTTCAGATAAATACAACAAATAGAAATCTTATAATGGTTTGCTCTGAATAGAATACATGTCATAAAATATTGCAAGGCTATTAGCTTTGTAAACAAGCATTGCTTCTCAGGTGAAACCAGCTGGCTTTTTTTCATGGCAATACTTTCTAAATCAAAGTATTTGTAACAGAATTTGCACTGAAATTTTAAAACTAAGTGTTATGGGTTGGGGATAAATATCCACTGCTTAAATAAACGCATGAAAATACTTTGCCAAAAGCTGCCAGAACCATTTCTAAATTCATGTCAACATCTCTACAGCATTTGTGGAATCAGGGAGGGTATGCTGGAAAGCCTTTCTCTGCCTTTCTTTTACTTTTCACTAGGCAGCTGCTAATAAAGCATCAGGAAAAGGATAAAGCGTTGGCACAAGTTTGTGCACTGCCAGCAGGTCAAGGGAGATGATCCTGCCCCTCAGCTCAGCCCTAGTGAGCCTTGAGTGCTGTGTCCAGTTCTGGGCTTCTCAGCACAGGACATACACGGAGCTCCTGGAGCAGATCCAGTGGTGGACTCCAAAGGTGATGAAAGGACTGGAGCATCTCTCTTAGGAGCACAGGATGAGGGAACAGGGCTGTCAGCCTCAACAAGAGATGACAGAGGGGATCTCATCAATGTCTGTCAGTGTCTGAAGGGAGGTGTCAGGAGGATGGAATAAGGCTCTGCTGAGCAATAGGACAAGACCAGGAACAGATGCCCAAGAATTCCACCTGAACATGAGGAAGAACTTTTTACCAGTTCACTGGAACAGGTTGCCCAGAGTGGGTGGGGAATGTCCCTTACTGGAAATGTTCAAGAACTGTCTGGACACACTGCAAGTGCCACGTGCTTTGGGATGATCCTGCCTGAGGAGGGAGGCTGGACCAGATGACCCACTGTGGTCCCTTCCAACCTTGCCCTTTCAGTGATTCTGTAACAATACGTGCCGGTGTTGTGCCCATATGGTACGACAGTCATTGTGAATTTCATTTCTCCTTAGATCATTATTATTTCATAAGGAGGGAGCAAATTTTTCTCAGGGCCATGTTTTTGTGTAGTAGATACTTTGAAAACCAGCACAAAGATTTCAGTAACACACTCATTGCAGACACAGACTCTGTTAAAGGGAATTCTAATTCACTCTGTGTCACAAAGGCACTACACAACCCTTTACAGTGGGCAGTGATGTTCCAACAGCCTTCACCTTTAGAGGTCCCACAAGCGGACATAAGCAAGAATTAGTTTCACAGCCACAAACATTAGTTTCTGCTTCTTATTTAACAGAAGCAAAATTTCTTACAGGGTCAGAGGGAGGAAGTCAGTCTCACCAGTACTCCTTGCTATTGCTGTGAGTTTCTAGAACAATGTGATAAACATGGAATGAAATAAAAAGAGAGGCAGAGTCCACAAGGGAAAGAAAGAACCGTAGAGGCTAAAGTGGCACACAAGAAAAAACAGAGAAGAACTGTAAAATGAGGAGCTAGAAGTCTTTGTAGAGAACCCTCCCCTGATGACCAGCAAACACCCCTGATGCCACATAGCAAATAAATTCAGAAAAAATCTGATGCCCAAAGTCATAAAATCTTGTGTACTATATCAGGCAGTGAGTATTGTGCTGGGTATCTGAAGAAACTTGTCTTACTGGCTATCTGAATAGGACAGTGATGCAATGACACCTTAAAAGGAAATATTTGGCACCTCAAATTACAACATAAAATAAAAGGTGGCTTACTTGAGCCATAAGCTCTCTGTGCTTAAATTCACTTTCGTGAGACAAAAGGCAAAGCAGTTGCTTAACCTGACATGCTATTGTTTAGCTAATTCCATAAACCACTGTGAATCCTTGATTGTGATGATAAACACCAAAGAAACCCCATGAGGGAAATTAATAATTCTGTATAAAGTGCAGCAATTCGATGGTGTGTAAAAAAATACAGCACCACTACTTAATGAGGAGCATAATGAAGAATCATTTAGTAGTTCCCCATTTAGTAAATGTTCTCTCCCCTGTGCAGTAGTGAATGCTAAGGTTTCATAGAGAGGTTTACAGTAAATTATTATGTAATTAATGGCCACAGCAATGAATAACAAAAATGACACCTCAAGAGAAATGAATGGTGACTTTAATTATAGCTTCTTTCTAACTTTAATGTTTGAATTCAAAACCTGAAGGCTCTTGTTCCAGGGCTTTACTTGTAAATACTAAATCAATTATTTGAAATATTTGGTCTAACACTAAGAACAAGACCAAAGAGCATACACATATTTTGGATTAATGTACGTATTTGTAGCATACTTGTATTGTATTCAGGTTACACAGCAGAGAGAGAAAATTACCAAGATCTCGGTTGAGCTTAAGAGGGAAAATTATGCTTTAAGGGTTGTACTTACTAGCATACACTCTTCAGTCAGTAAATGACTTTTAAGTGTTTTTGTTTTTGGTTTTTTTTTTTCCTTTAGGGAAATATTTAAGATGGCATAACCATGTATTGAATAAAAATATTTAATAGCTATATTTTTTTCTTAGATATCCCCACTGGGCCCAGGAATAAAGTTTGTGTAAAGAGCAGTCCTTCTGTAATTTATGGACTCTCTATATGTTTCAGTTGGATGGGAAAGCCCAGTGGTGAAAACAGACCAGGGCATGGGTTAATACCACATAAGAGTGCAGGCGACTGTGAGAAAAATATTATATTTGAGGTATATGAAAGCAAAAACTTGGGTGAGTATCTACTGCTTTTGTGTGCTATAAAATACAGGATTTTTTTTTTAAGAATCACAAGATTTTTGTTTGATTTAGTTTAGTTGTTTCTCTTGCCTCTGCAATAAAACTCCCTGTGCATGTGTTGATCAGAAAAGTAGATGGCCCATCAATTGTGCTGACAGGGTTACTACTTTTTACAGTTCCTCCCATCAGCTTTTTTCAGAGTCCTGTGGGAACACCCATATAAGACATGGCATTATTAAATTTTTCAGTGAAAAACTTTAGAATAGTGTACTTTAGAATATCTTAGATACAGAAATTATTTAAAAAGATCACACTTTATGACTGAAATTTCTTTGATGAGTTATGTACATTAACAATAATTTCACTCTTTTATATTAATTCCCACTTTGCTTATTGTCCTTTCGTTTAGAAGTAAAGACAAAGAAGATAAGTTAAAAACTAAACTGGAGTTCATTATTTTTCTTATTTAAATTGAATATTGATTATTTTCTTCTCATTCTCATAAGTGATAGTCCAATTAATAGAACATTTTCATAAAATTCAAAGGTTTTGGGGGTTTTTTTGTGGGGGATATTTTTGATTGGTGCAATTCCTCTCTAAATCTAAATTTTTGAGCTCACTACACACATTGTAATAAATATCCCTGAAGAACATCTGAAGAAGCAATAAGCTGTCTTACCTCTATTCAACTATTTTTTATTTAAATAAGAAAACTGCCTGCACGTGCACACAACTTAAAAAATCCAGTTTGGGAGTCAGCTTTCTTAACTCCTCTTTTCTGTCTCATATAGACGATAAAACAGTCTAGGGTTGACAATGACCTCAAAAGTCATCTGGTCCAACCTCATGGGAAAAGGAATGTAAATGAGATTATCTGCTCATCTGCAGCTTGGAAACTTCCAGCAATGAGGACTCATCCGTGTCCCTGATGTGGTTATTCCAGGGACTGAGTTCTTACGGCAAATAATTTATTTCTTGTGTTGAGACAAAACCTCTCCTTGGTGAAACTTGAACATTTCACTCCTTGTCTTCTCCATGAAGACTCCATCAGCTTTGTATCCACCTTTAAAGTACCAGAAAACCATGAAGAGGTACTCCCAAGTCTCTTCTCCAGGAACAGCAAACCTAACACCTTCCTCATTGTGCAGGTTACCTCGCTTCTTTGTTCATACATTTTAAAATTTAAATATCTGTTTTGTTTCAAGTCACTCAATTTTAGACATTCATCTGCAAACTTGTACACTATATATCCCTGCTAGCTGAGCTGCTGTTAGCACCAGACAGATCTATAACTTCACTCAGGATTTATGGAGGGAATAAGACAATGAAACACCAGTAAATTACCAAATGCAAGAGTCCACTGAAATGAAACTGAATAATCGGAAAAAAGGAATAATATTTCTTTGTTATAAAAAGTCTTTTAATCAAGCAACAGCCTAAAATGCAAACTCTTCAGATGACACTTGTCACTCCAGAATCATCTATCAAAACATTCATCTTTGACCCAAGAGAAGACTCTGTCTTCATCAAGCAGATAAATCCATCCTATTTAGCTTACTCTTTCTTTTTTTTCCCCATTAAATAATACATTTGGTCTAAAATAGATCATTTTCACCTTAAAGATAGGAGGATTATAAATCAGCTAGTAGTAGATCAAGACTTTTTTTTTTTTGAGCAATTTTACATTTTATAAACCTAGAAATATATGAAGAGGAAATATATCAATGTGGTGAACTAGAATATTCAGTCATAACACATTCACACCCAAATTTGTATTCTCATTCACTGACAGTTACAAACTTTGGCATAAACTGACCTGATGTTAGCAACAAATCAGAACAGACAGAAAATTTTGAAAAAAATGAAGTCCAAGACCAGTAGCAAGTGTAGAGAAAAATCAAAGCAAGGCCTTCTTTCTCCAGACATCTGCTGGTAGAAGAACCATGGAGAAGACATGAAGATGTCTTCTAATGGAGATGGTGGATCATGACTCTGCAGGAAAAAGCAACTGGTCATGGCATGTACACCAACCTTAATGCCATACATAAAGAGAAAAAAGTAGTTTTTAGACACAACAGACTGATTTTATTTCTAAATACTGATGTGCTGTTCTAGGTTATTCTTTTTGAGATTATGCAAAGGTTTGGAGAAATGAACATTACTTTCAGACATCTAAGGGTATGACCATTCAAGAACTTTGCACTCTGTGAAATGGGTGTTATGGTTTGCTCTCATTTGTTCTGAAGTCTCCAAGGGCAGCAAAATTGCCAGGACTGTTTGTTGTAATTACTGATTAACTTATGAAGTTCTTCCATTATAGTTGCCAGCCAAACACTTAAATACTATAAATCACTTTCGTGATCCAATGTTCTTCAGTTTTTCTATTTTCCTCTCCCCAGGGAAAAGGTTTCTGATGCAAAGGAGTTTTGTCTACCTTGCTCTACCATCTTTTTACTCCCATGAAACCACAGCTAATTTTCCTCCATGGATTAATACCTTCAGTACACACCTGTCACTATGGAGACACTTGATTAATGCTTAACAACTTAAGCATCTCTAGTTTGGATGAGTTTTCTAGGTCTAAATTTGGCATAGCAATCCCCTGCCAATTTCCAACGTGCTAAATGTTGCATGTTGTGACACACCTGTACTGAATATCAGGTGCATTGGCCTGTTTGCTGTGCACATAAATGCCACTCTCATAAAAACCTTTTAAATTTACTAAAAACTCCCAATAAATTGGGGGGTTAGAAGACTATCAAGAGTTTTATTTTGTATCTTCACTAAGAACTTCTTTCTGAACACTGAAATAGTAAATTACATGTGGACACAGAACTGGAAAACTTAAAATAAAACATACAGAAAAGTCCAAAAATAGTATTTCTTTTGGAATAACAACTTTAATGCGAAATAATATTCTAATCACATCTATTCCATAGCATGTATTTGGGAAAATTTGACATTTTAATATTTTGGTGGTGGAGCTCTTAGAAATACCTGAAATGGGTATATTTAATGTGGTAGATGTGGAGGAGTAGGAAATACTGCATGGAACACAGCCTCTCTTCCATTAAAAGCAGTGAATTTTCTCTTTTTTAATTTTTCATTTTGTGATGCACAACCCCTAGAGAATTTGTTCCTAACAAGATTTCACATCTCTGCAAGCTGCAGTAATAATTTGTTTGTTTAGATATGTACTCAAAATCCATTAAAACATTTCATTTCAGACAAAGGATCCTACATTAAGGAGTCACTCAAACTTACAAACTTTTTAAGGTGGGAAAGATTTATTTTCAGGATTTATTGAGAGATTTACTGTCCTTTACAAGTAGGACTGTGATATGTTTTCAGGATGAAAATATGAACCTAAACAATGGACAGAAAGTACCTCAGCAGAAGAATGCAAAATTCTGCCTCTAGCTGTGCAAGTACCTAAGAATTACCCACATTTGGCCAATACTAAAAAAAAAAAAAATCAACAAAAACAAACAAACAAACAAAAAAAAAACCCACACAACCACCATCACCACCAAAAAAACACAGAAACAATAACAAAAAAACTCCAAAAAAAACCAAAAACAAATCAACCAACGAAAAAATAACCCAGAAAAAGCCCCCAAAACCAAACAAAAGTGAAACAAAGAAAAACACACACACACTCCCACCCACCTACCCAAAATATAACCCCTTCATATTAATCTTTATTTTGAAACATTCTTACTCAGGTCACTTTTTTGAAAATATTCTTCCTGATTTGTAAAATTAGTATCTAGGTTTACTCTAAAGTGAATATCTGGAGTCAATATCTGGAATGAACTCAGCCAGTGCCTCACCCACCTATTTAAGATTTCATTGTTCATTAAACCTACTGTGAGAAATCTGAGGAAGCAATTTTTGAGCACAAAGAATAGACATTGAAAGATGAGAGTAAAAAAAAAAAAAAAACAAAACCAAAAAACTGATGACTTCGGACCAAGTAGGTATTTTTTACATGTAGACATTATGCACTGCCAAAATTTGAAACTTCCCAGAAGGGGAGAGAATGACTGCTATATAAAACTATTGTCTTCTTTCAAAACATATCCACTCCTAAAGAAGCCCTGCCTGGAGCCCTACACAGCTGAGCTTGTTTATTAATGCAATCTTTGTATGACAAATTAGGTCAGCTGCATAAATTATTGAGCAACCTCACATTCACTGAAGTGATAAGAGTTTGCAATAAGCAGAGGAAAATTGCGTGTTTATTTCCCAAGGTTTTAAGATTTTTTTGCACCTTTCCTGGTAAGTGGCTAACATCTGTATTCACCTCACAGAACTTGTATGATGACATATATAAAATATCCTGAATTTCCATCTGAAACCTACTAAACTGTCCAACAGTTTATCATCATTACAGCTGAAATAATTCCTGTAGCTATCTCCCTTGCCTCTTCTCTAGTTGCTGTACAGCAAGAGAAACTGTAGTGCCCCTATTGTTGAATTGCTATCATTGTTCTTTTTCACTTAAAAAAACCCTAAAACCTCAATTCAATGTTCTGCAGAAACTATGTACATCTTATGACATTTATACTGTAAATAACACCATAAGTGATTGGTTAAATGCCTGGGACTTCCCACAGCGGTTTGCCTTTTTTTTTTTAAGAGAAAAACTTCTGTTTCAGTTCCTTGAATATCAATACTGACAGTCATAATTCTAAATTGTAGCTTTCTCTTTCAATCTCCCTCTTAGATAAAGGGCACACAGATACCCAGTCCTTAAAACTTGTTTAACAGAAAACTGACCTGTAAGTAACTCCTCTCCTCTCCTCTCCTCTCCTCTCCTCTCCTCTCCTCTCCTCTCCTCTCCTCTCCTCTCCTCTCCTCTCCTCTCCTCTCCTCTCCTCTCCTCTCCTCTCCTCTCCTCTCCTCTCCTCTCCTCTCCTCTCCTCTCCTCTCCTCTCCTCTCCTCTCCTCTCCTCTCCTCTCCTCTCCTCTCCTCTCCTCTCCTCTCCTCTCCTCTCCTCTCCTCTCCTCTCCTCTCCTCTCCTCTCCTCTCCTCTCGAGGAGAAAATGATGGCAGTAAAACTGGAATGGCACATTGACATCATGATAAAGTGTTTTGTGACACCTATTTGTTGCAAAGTCTAATATATCATGTACAAGTTTTTGATTGGTAGCACCTTGCAAAAAAAGCAAAATGAATTTAAGAGCTTTGTAACTCACTTCCAATGGAGACTAGTGGAAGATTATTAGAGAACTTATAAAAATATAACTGGCAATATCTTCGAATGAGTACAAGAACAAATTCACAGCAGCCAACAGAGAACAATTAAAAGAAAGAAAATTTAAGCAAAAATTTAAGCACAGAGGCAGGGAAAAGCATCAGGTGTCTCTGTTTATTTGACAGGGCTGACCCATTTTTGACCAGTGCTCTTAATGTCACCAACACAGTCATTTTTGGCAAAGAGCAAAACTACAAAGAACTCCAAATACCAAACCTGAACAGAAGAAAAGAAGTAATTTGCCTGCAGGTATTTTGACAGCAGTAACAAATAGTGGATTCAGTGTTTTGAGGAGTCCTCTTAGAACTGATCTTGCTGGGTAGGGGTACACTCAAAGCTGAGAGGGCACTGCAGATATGTGTGAAAAGGAGGCATAGAAAAACCATGACAGCAAAACAAAGAAGTGATCTTTCCATGTTTACATCTGGTCTGTTCATAAAACAATTCCCTTCTTCCCCAGGAATGAACACTCAAAAGCAACTTAAACATTTGTGTGATGAATAATGAGTATGGTTTGCTTTATACCTGTTTCAAGCAGACTGTGAGAACTGTCCAAACTACTACCCAGTGGACCTCTGTTCTCAAAAACTGGGAAGGTTCTATAGTTCCACAGCTGCTTTCTCAATGTTCACTATGTGAACCAAGAGAGTATTCAGAGTGCCAAATACAGGCTTAAAACTTTATCCCCAATAGTTCTTTTTGATCTCCAACTCCCCTGTAATTGTACAAGTGATCACAGGACAACACTGACACACACGAAATAGCAATATGGTGTTCTCTGGAATTTCAGGACTGACATTTCAGTGACAATGGGCCAAGTTTGACCAGATTCTCTTTGTACATTGGGAAACCCATGCAAAACAATGTTTTCCCATGTTGCTGTTTCTCACTGATGAAAAATCACCTCATGAAAAATTCACTAATGCAAACTGCAGTTTCATTAGAGGCATTCAGGAAAAAATAATCCAGGCAAGTCTGTATCGTGTTTCTATGCAAGAACAAATACTTTGAACAAGGCAGTCAAAGTAAAACAAGCTCTTCCACTTTTTAAAAAGCTGAGTAACAGATCTACTACTTAGAATAAACTCAACAGAATGAGATCAGCAGAAATAGGTTCTCCTAGAGGTAGAACTTCACTCAAGCATTTCTAACTACCATTCTCATCAGGAATATGCTCTCAGGTACACAGGCATTGCATACAGATTTAAAACAAAATACCATGCTTGAATTTGTGTTACCACAGCACACAAAGTTTGAGCTCCTGGAAAATGTATACAGCTTCACTGTTTTCATCCTATTCATTCTGTTTTTCAGAAATCTCTCACCCCTGAGCCATGTGCTGCACTATCCATGTACCCAAAAACTCAGAGAAAAACTCCTGTTCTATTCTGAGCTAATAGCCAAGACTGTACTGATTTCAATTGTTAAATCAATGCTCCTGCTACCCAAAGAGAAAATGTATTAAAATGTGTCTGAAATTACAAATCACAATGGCATTTTTTGAGGTAAACTTGTAACTGTCTTCCTCTTCATCTGAGGTGCTTTGAATGTAAAGTGCCCTAAACTGTACAGGCACTCTTTTTAAGAATGTTTTGTTGTTTGTTTTGTTTTTTTTTTCTTAACTTTGCTTTGTTTCTTTTTTTTTTGTTTTAATGGGTTTTCAGTGCTTAGTATTAACATTGTTAGTATGAAAATAAATTATTGTTTCTATTTTTAATTTTCATATTTTTAATATGAAAATATATTATTGTTCTCTACATTTTCTCCCATAACCTTTAAAATAAATAAATAAACAAACTAAACAGTAAGTGGCAAACATAAAACCAGAGTTTACCAGAGATATACAAGAAATAGTCCCCTTCATCTCTCCCCTACATACAAAATTCAGCAAGTATGCTCTTGCAGTTCAGGGCTCAAAACAGATTTCTCCATGATAGCCATTCCCTTCAAGGTCCAAACATTTTATTCTTCCTTTGGCCACCTCAGTAAATCCCAGATATCATCAATCCTTCATATGACCAAGATTGCAAGAAGAGATAAAGAATGGAAGATTGCACTGAGGTTTTAAATTTATATCAGAATGAAGCACTGACCAAAAGATCTCCCATTTTGGTTTTTTGGTGTTTTCTTTGTGGTGTTTTTTTTTTGTTTGTTTGTTTTTTTTTGTAATGTCATTCAATTCTCTGGTTTTGAAAAAAAGAAAAATCCACAGTTTGGTATAAATTAATTCAATTTGTCATTTATTCAAATCAACAAGCAGAATTATATTAACTCCTTCACCAATGTAAAACACAGGTTTCAAAATACAACCAGGCTTGAATATATGTATCACCATGTGAGAATCTTTGGGGTCTTTTTTTTTCATACAATAAGAAATTGATGACATCCTCAAAGTGAAGCTGACTTTTCCTTAAATAAAAGGTTGCACTTGATGATCTTAAAGGTCTTTTCCAACATTAATGATTCTATGATTCTGTGGTTCTATGATTAACATAAGCCAATGCTATTTATATGAGCTAATTATAATGTCTGACCTTCAGACTTCTACTTGGCTGTAGTGTTCACTATACAACACTGTCTGTACATAGAAGAGAAGCAGAAGATCCATGCAACTCTCTTGGTAATGTGTAATTAGCCAGGAACACCAGGAGAGCCTGGAAATTTTACTGGAGCTGCTGGAAAGGGCCTGATTCTTTCAGACAATCTCACTGGGCTTGCAAAACACTGCTGTACATTTATTGCAAAACTAAGAATAAAACCTCCAGTAGTTCTGGCACAACAAACTGATCAACATGGACATCAATAATGCACAATCCTCCCAAGGTCCATGGGGCTTTGGGTGAGCAGCAGCCGTGACTGCACCACTTGGGGAGGAAGATTCTGTACAGCATGCACCCATAATTATGGTTTGAGTTTAAGGATGCCTTGCCTTCTGACGTTCTCCTCCCAGCAAATCTGAAATGTACACAATAGCTGACATGCCCTGTAGCAAAGTAAAGCTAAATCAGTGGCTAAAGCAAAAACAGTGGCTAGGGCAAAACATTACAATATTGTTTAGTGTATTTCAGTACAAGCTGCTTTGGTTTCTTTTGTGACATAACTTATTATAAATAAAATAGTTGAGCACAATACTAAAGAACAACAGAGAGGAAAAAAAGGAAAACCACAAACACCAAAACCAAAAATCCCCATCAGTAAACCTTTCACTAAGAACTTGATCAAAACCTGAAAGCTCACACTATCCTTACAGCTCCTCTACCTGCCCATTCCCCATGCTGCTGACTGATAGCGCTTCCAGCAGTTCATTAGCATAACATGGAGTTAATCAATGCTGCTTCAGAAGGAAAATGCCACCTAATGAATCCCCAGTGCCACTTTGCTGTGCACCAGGTGCTTTTGCTGCAGGTGTACAGCCTGGAACAGATCAAGACTACCTGTTTAATTTGTGGAGTCCGACATGCCCCAAGCTGTGCAGTGTTAGGCATTAGATGAATTCAGGTGCAGTAATGAACCATGTACTCTCCTTCTTTGAAGACATTCTGATGCTAAGTTAGACTTTAAGACTAGTGATATGTGAATGGCACTCCAAGTAGTTCTACTTTCAAATTTGTTACTACAGAAAACGAATAAACTTGAGAATCTACTTCTAGATGATTATCCTTGTGTCTCCTAGTGTATGGTTGTGGTATGGACATTTACATTACTGGCAGATTTATTTCTGAACACAGTATTAGAGCCTGACACTTTATGAAGCAAGGCTTACAGGTATATCTCAGTTAAAGCACAGCAGATTTGCAGAAAAAAATCAGTTTCAATTACAGCAGGAAAAAAAAAAAAGAAAAAGAGAAATAGAAAAACACCTTGTAAAATCCCTAAGGAACTTCATATATTTTATGAATTTTTTTGCTGATTTTAATGTCAAGATTTCTCTAATTTCAGCCTTCCTCAAATCCAGGGACTTAACCCCTGCTGGAACAATAGTTACAAAGAGCTAAGGAGCATGTGGTTGGTTATGTGTAATGCTGGGCACACCTGGAGGGTGGTGAAGGCTGACTACACACCAACAAAGGCACATGCCTTGCATCCTCAGAGGACCTGACCAAATTCTTCACTGATGCAAAGCAAATGAGCTGTAGGGAAGTCTGCAGCAAATCTATGCCACTGATTAGGATGTTATTAAAAAAATTAATTTAAGTCAGAGTAGCAAGACCTTGTTCTAGGTTGCTACTTCCAAGTGGTGCCTATATTTAAAAGGCTTAGTTTATGGCTTTGAAAGCTTAAAACATAATCTTAAAATACAAGTGTTAATGTCAGAAACAGCTGTTTTTCACAGTATTAAACTACAAGAGCAGCACTACTTCACTAAACCTTTGGAGGAAGAGAGTGAGAAGCCATATTTTAGCATTCTTTTAAACAGCAATTCTCTTCTATTTTCACTGTCACTCAAACATAGCACCTCTAGTAAATTGGAAGGCAGAACAACATCTATTACAGTCTTGTTACATCAAATATACCACAGTATTATAGCATTGTGTTATTGCCTCTCTCAAGCAGTTTAAGGAACAAATCCATTATTAAACTAGTTTTATTGTGATCATTGTTTCCTCAACATAAATATGCACTGCTTAAAATTCAAGGTAACATTTCAATTCCCTATATGGGAGGCCTCAGAAATTTATTTTAAATGTCATTGAGACAGTCACACTGTTTTGTAGGTTCTCAGCATTTTGTTCCTTTTAGTCTTTCTCATTTTCTATTCCTTCTGTAGAAGGCTACATACTGATTTGTTTCTTTCACCTTATTGTGGAACCTTCTCTCTTCCCTTCTGGGATCTCTCTCAATAGAGAAACCAGCATGATTTCGGAATTTCTGCTGAATTTTCTTCCACTCTCATTTTCTATTTAACATAACAAGGCATAACTTTGGAAGAAAACAAGCAACTGAGCCCAGATGAAGAGTTAGTACTGCAATAGTTCATGAAACAATTACATCTATTGCTATAAATGCAATATATTTTCATGCTTGAGAGAGGAATTTTTCTCTGAAGTAAATGTTATTATGATTAAAATTAAATTTAAAAAAACAATAAAACCAAATCTTTATGATAGTTAGTAAATGTGTAATAAAACCTCATGATGGAGTTCTAGATACTTCACATTCTTGTGAATGACAGATGGTTACACTAGGTTTAAAAAAAAGAAAAAGTAGATAAAAGCTTTCCACAAAGATAGATGACATCAGGAAAAAGCTGATATTATGTATATCCTAGAGAAATTTTACTTAAACAAGAAGAGCTTAATGATACCCCAACAAAAAAAAAAAAAGCTACAGTACATCATGAGAAGGAACTAAGAGAACCATGTGAAGAAAATAAAGATGTCTGTCACATATGAGTAAAAAAAAAAGTTGTTTACAAAACAGTTACGTGACTAATTAGGGAAAAGTTAAGGTCAAAAAATTTCAAATCCCTGGACCTGAATCTCTTGGCACCCAGCCAGCATTTCAGACAACAGAAAGGAAGGTCCTGTTATTGCTTTAATGGTAAACAATGTTCCAGATAACTAGAAAACTTGGCAGCCTGATATAAACCAGAGATAAAGCCAACACTGGAGGAATAAAGATATAAAAAATTAACACACTTTTAAGGAGTGATATGATAATTAAGGCTTATCAGCATGAACAACTGGAATGTAGTCTTAGGAAAGGAAACTGGGTAACTTTTGGTGAGATTACAAGACTTATGGGTTGGTTGGTTATTTTGGTTTATAGACTACTGATGTAATTCTGTCAGATTCGGAGACATTTAACTTGTCACTTCATATCTTCAGTAGTACAACAGAATACTGGAACTCTATTTCACAGGTTAGGTAGATTACAAACAGGTAATCATTGAGGTTTCATACATAACTAACAGAGAATAGATAATCCATGGATTTGTACAGCCCTTGTCTAAACATTTTTTTGCAAATAACTTGGGGGGGGGGGATCTCTAAGCCAAAACCTTTCTCAAATCATATAAAGACTGAGAGGAATCTGGAAAGTTATATTGTAATTACTGAACAATTTTAACATTCATACCCTGATAAATCTCCTTAAAAAGCCCAATTGTAGTCTTCCTGTTGTCTCTGTATCAGTTACAAGTGAAAAAAACCCCAAACTCAATATTACTGATTTTCTTTTCAATTCCCCAAGATAAAGAGTTCTTGCGTATTTGATTATTTCTCATGTGAGCCTTCTCTTCAACTTTAACATTTTTTTTTAATTTTATAAATTTTTTATACAAAAACAGAAATAAGAGATACCTGGAAAGTTTGCAAAAACAATTTTCTTGAAATCAAAACAAACAAAAAAAAAGGAAAAATACATAATGGTGTTTTTTATGAAGATTTTAAGAAGTGGAATTAAAGAGGTTTTTCTAAACATGCCTATTAATATGAGAGTTCTTAAAAGATGTCAATTAGGCATGCACAGAACACCTCTGGTCATTCTTTCATTGGTGGCCACATGAAAACCTCAAAGATTAAGTTATTACAAAATAATTTAGAGGAGAAAAAACAAACAAACAAACAAACAAACCTTATTCTGAAGGAAGTGGAAAGGGAAGAGAAGGGGACTATTCGAGATTCAGACCTCACATCAGCTCCTCATGCCTGTGGGCTGGTTCCTGGGGAGACTGAGCTGTGCAAGGAGACCAAAGGAGCAGATACTGAAACGGGAGAGGTTCAAACAAGAACAGGAGAAGCTTTTCCTCCAAGCAGGATGGGTGGGCCATGGTCCAGAGAGACTGGGCAATCTCAGTGCTCAGAGCTTTAAAACTCAGCCAGCAAAGGTCCTCAGCAACCTTGTCTGACTTTGTAGCTCTCCTTGTTTCGAGCAAGAATTTGCTCTCAAGCTCTCTCAAGGCCTCAGACCACAAGATCTCTCAGGTTCAAACCCGAGTTGTTCTCTGATGCAACAAAGATATGACAAGAAACTTAGAAACAAACAAAACAAACAAAACTTAGATGCTCTATTTATGAGTTTTCTGTGAAAAGTGAGAACACAGAAAAAATACAACTGGACAATGGTGAAAATTATCAAGTTAGCAAGCAGAATATTTTGCTTGCATAACCTAGCAGCCTCAAAATTGCCACAGATCAGTGATAATCAAGAAATTGATTTTTAGTTCTGTGGGAACAGACGAACATTGAGAACAGTCTGTTTCAAAAGCAGAACACCAAAAGAGCCCTTCCCCCAGCACTGCCTGTGAAGTTAATTTTAAGGAAGAGGGAGAATACCAGACGATCAAAAACCGTTTTTTTTTACATAAACTTTTCATTTTGACATACATGCATATTTAATATAATACAGAAATCTGCCTGTGATGCTTATTTTTAAAATGTCATTGAAGCTGACGTGAGGCTTATTTTGTCCTCTTTTCCACAGAGAAATTCTCGCTAGGATGAAAAGATTCACACTGAACAAATGTGGACCGTGCCTTGGAGAGCTCTGCAAGCTCTGTAGCATTTAATTTGCCATGTTTTCTAAGGCCCACCTGTGTTCTTCTGAGAACTTTGAAATTTTATCCCTAACCCTATTTACATTCAAAGGAAATTTAGTGCTGATGAATTCCCAAAGTGCTCTGGTAATCCATTTATAAAAGACAATTTCTACAGAATTTTTCTTCACCTTCTATTACCATCTTTTCTTCCCACCTTACCTACATATATGTCAAAACGGATTCTCCTAAGGAAAATAAAATCAGGATAAAGACAGGTTACTTGTTATCAAAGTTACATAGAGGAAAATAAGTTATTTAGTATTTATCACCAAGAAAAATAACCTGTTTATCACCAGTCCAAATTACCTGTGCCCTGAGAATCTAACAGCAGAACAAATGGAGCAACCATATAAGCTGGAATCACAGTGCTAGTAGATGGAAGGAATTAAAATAAAACTCAAAATAACGAACTGCTGATGTAGAGAGCAACAAATAAGAGGAAAAGAGCAGAATTATGTCTCCAAGACCCAAACAGAGTTTCTATTATCAATGTCATTGTCACACAGCTCCAATTAGGTGTCTTTTTAGCTTTTTTATACCTAAATAATACCAAATAAAAAAAAATAACTCTTTAGAAGAGTGACCAGTTTTCAGATCAGTGGCAGGCATTTCTGAATTTGTATTATTCTCCAAGTCCTTGTTCTCAACCAAAATAAGTTCTCATTTAAATAAAAATTAAAGGAGTATGTATCATCGACCTTCCCCCCCACCAAAAAAAAAACCCAAAC
Source organism: Chloebia gouldiae (assembly GCA_003676055.1). Lineage (NCBI taxonomy): Eukaryota > Metazoa > Chordata > Aves > Passeriformes > Passeridae > Chloebia > Chloebia gouldiae. The sequence goes on from QUSF01000016.1 coordinate 9,026,613, forward strand.
TAAAATGGTGGAGGGATATGAAACACACACACGAGAGTTTGATAAAAATAAAAGTTTCTTTAAAAGGCAAGTTTGAATTGTCCTAGATATAAATTTCGTCTTATAATCATCTAAGCCTGGAATAAAATACTTTTGAAATAGTTCTGTTAACATTTTTGACACTTGCAATACGAAAACAGAAAGTAGATGACCCAGAAGTCAGCAATGGTATGCTTCCTCCTTTAAACTCATCATTACTTTATCACTTAAGATCACATTGCTTTTAGCTCCTTAATTTTTATCACTAATCTTAAAAGAAGCAGAAGTTCAAACATCAACTTGGAAAGTTTCATTCTTAGTTTCAAGAAACTTTGGATAAGAAGTTTAATGCCAAAGTTTCAACAGTAAGGAGATTTCAATAATAAGAATAATGTTTCATTGCTAATGGACAAAAACTCTGTAAGACGGTTGGACATCTACTAGATTCTTTGGGTGTTTTTTTCTGGGGGAGGAAGAGATATTTGGGTGGTTTTTTTTTGTTTTGATTTTTCATTGTTGTTAAACCTAAAAGTAGAAGTTACTCATCAAGAAGCCTTATCAAGGAGAACATTTCCGCCACAAGTGAAATTAATTATGCAGCAGTGCTGGTAGAGCAAGGTTCCATTTAAAGTAATTATAACTCCAGTTAGAAATCAAAGAGAATTAATGTCAGGATTTTATTTGTATCAGGTAACTTTTGTAAAGGTTATTATTATTTTAAGTTTTAATTTGTAGGGCAGAATTTCATCCCATTTGTATAATATTTATATGTAAAAAAAAACCCCATAAACAACAAAAAAAATCTCTACACCTATGCAAATGAAACATAAAGAGAAACCTGTTCCTATTTTTGTTCTTAACCTTTTTGATTACTCCCCACCTCCTACAGTACTCAGTATAAAATGCTTAGAGAGAAGACCTATGAGGCTCTTAAATCACTCCATCCTCTGAAAGATTCACCAAATCTATTTAGTCAGTCAATGTGATTATTACAATCCTTCCATGCCCTGCTGGTGCCCCTACTGCAACAAAAGGGGTTTTGCAGCCCTGCAGATACAGAATTCTTAAATAGGATTACTTATTTCTGCCAAGCTAACCCTTCTTCCAATTAATCTTCTCCCATTTTTTCCTACTCTGACATTTTGCTACCTGTAACCACCTGTTTCACAATTTTAGTAGCTAGCAGTTTTTAATGACTTTAAAAAAATATTACCTTCATGTACAGATCAACAGTCAAATTCAACCAACATACTTATTTATCTTGAAGACCTGCCAGACAGTGCTTAAACTCACTTTATAATCTGAATTTTCTTGCCAGAGAGCAAGCAGGGAACACAGGTAATGGATGTGCCTTTAGTTGGTAAGATTAGTTGTTTATAAAACCACACAATGTTGTGTACTTTCAAATTACCTCCTTTTGGTATTTAGGATAGAGATAATAGTGAGCTAAAAGATAATGCCTCTGCCATAGCATTAACAGAGATAATTGTTAGATGATTTTTGGTTGTGTGCCTGATCTTCTTCAGTTCTGCTCAAAGGTGTCAAGGGACATTTGCTGCTGCATACTGGATAAAGTTGATTACTTAGTAATGTTTTTGGTTTTTTTTTAATTGTGCTTTGTTCTTTCCTTATATTATTTTTCCATAAATAAGTATTAGACATTCTGTCTGTGAAGTCTTGTGTTACTCTAGATTAGACCTCAGTCCAAACCAAAATGTCTTTGTAGCACTACAGCCAGAACAAGCAATTCTGGTTTAATGTTGTCCACTCCCATATATCTAACAACATGGTAATGTAAATGTAAAAGCTTATTAAGTGTGGCTACAATTAAATAAAACCTTTCCCATCCTATTTTTAGGCAGTTTATAATTCTACTGAACAAGCTATTTAATCCATCTCTTTTGGTGGCTGTATTAGAATTTTCTTTACAGGAGAAGTTCAACTAAAATATGCTCCTCTATCCAAGAGTGAGTGACAATATCAAAACAATATATTATGTATTTTACACATAAAATATGGAAGTCGGTTGCCTCCTGTATCCTTCAGAATTTTCAGCTTGGTATAGTAACTGACTTCAAATAGGAACTTAATTTTTGCTAGGGTTGGAAAAGAAGTTGGCATTGTTGTTACCAAACAGATGTGCATTTACAATTATTTTTATTGTTCAGATAGCTTTTATTGAATTTTAACCTGTGATTAATTTATATTGGGTGACCTGTTTATTTTGACAGGAATTTCACTTCAGCGTCTTCAAATGAGGCCGCTCCACTGACAAGATCCAGCTCATGTAAAAGAAATCTAATAGATGATACAAAATTGCAAGTGGAGCTACAGGCACCACAAAGGTCTGAAAAGTGAAAGGAAAAAAAGCAACTATAATATGCTGTAGAGATGAAGCATGTTAGAACCTCAGTATTTCAGCACATACTTCAAAGGCTACTGTCTCAGAGTAATACAGAGCTGTTTTCCTCATACTGTAAGGGTACAGAATTAATTTATTTTGAAACTTTGATGTCTTGTTTTAAGCTGAGAAACCAGACATTTCTATTTTATTAATTTTTTTTAAGGTCTAATTCATACTTAAAATCTTATTCAACAATTGATGCAATAATTCAGCATTGTTTTAAATAACATGCCATCTTCCTTGTCTTTAATCTGCTGCCTGTATCCTTCACAGACTCTTCTTTCTCTAATACAATATGTTTTTTTTCCTCCTCAGGAACAAATGCATTGGAGTAGCAGCAGGCTGTGAAAACATTCAACTTCTACAGCCACATAAATTTCTTTTAAAACAGAGATATGTTTTGTTTTGTTTTTGTTTTTTTTTATTTTTTTCAAGAAACAGAGATATAGACTACTTGCATTTATTGTGAGAATGATTCTTATATTGACAGAGACAAGCTATAATGTCACATAGATAACATAACTTTCATCTTGTGTTCAGTGATTCTTTTCAGATTCTTAAAAAATGAATTCTGCTACCTATTTCCCATATTTAGTAAGCAACCAACCAACAGGTAAATTTACTACTGTATATGGTACCAAAATAGTGATAGAATAATTAGAATAATGCCTTTAATTTTTAGGTTTGGTTTTTGTTTTTTTTTCTTTCTGGGTTTTAGAACATATAATCAGACAATTATCATTCATTTCTGGCATATGGCCCAAGGAGTGGGAAACCAAGGAACACAGTGACAGACAAACAGACTGTCCCATGCTGAGAAAGGAAACTAGTGACAATCTGCTGAAAAAAACCAAAACACAAACTCCCCAAAAGCCTGTGTTATTCCAAGGTAAACTAGGGTTCCAAGTGACTTGCCATTGGGAATATGTGCTCTGCTCAGCCTTAAATATTGCATTTACTTTTTTCCTGTCTTTGAATTTTATTAAGATTCACCATGGATTACTTCCCATTTTTTTGAAGTCAGACTTATCAATTGCTCCAGAATCCTACATATTCTGCTAGAAAGCTACAAGATCAGTGTAAGGCTAAGTTCCTTCCACACATTTTATTTTGGCAAGATTCCAAAAAGAACCCTTTCACTAAGGATTGTCAGAAAGCAGTGTAGGTGATGTGCCACAATCCATGGCTCTCATGCTTTAAATTGGTTTAATACAGATGCTCTTAAACTTCATTATTTTGATGCTTCAACTTGTTCAGTCTGCTTTTTGAGCAAACTAACACTTTCTATACATGATAAAAGATGTAGTCTTGGTCAAACAGCTATTTAAATAGCCTGTAAAATAAATCCATTATTGTCTAAAGCAGAATAGTTGGCAGTTCTGAAAGAAGAAATAGCCAATAAAAAGAAGAGAGGAGTGAATTGGGTCCCTTAATTTCTCAGACAGACTAGTTACACATTGAATTGTTATTACAATCATTGCAGCATTGCCCTTTTCTATCAGATATGCTAAGAAATAAGATTTTTTTAAGGCAGAGAGGGTGGTCAAATTAAATATATATTTTCTTTTCTTTCCTGGAAAAATATTTTGGATTTGTTTGAGGGGTGGCTTGATTGTTTTTGTTGTTTTTTGTTGATTTGTGTCTGGGATTTTTTTCTGTTCATCAATTCAATCAAGAAAACAAGTTATTTTCAAAGCCCTATAAAAGTATCCCAAATTAATTGCACAGAAAAAAAAAAACACAAACAAACAAACAAACAAAAAAAACAAGGTTAGAAGTCATAAATTAAAATAAACCCTCAAATCAAGACATATTCTTTTCTTCAGGAATGGTATAGGTGACCACACTTTTGAACTACAACTTCTCATCAGTTTATTCTGAAGTACTGGAATATGGGAGACTACTCTTAAAGGTGTAAGATTCAACATGGAAATATTTATTAAAAAAACCTGATCTTTTAGAAATTGGAAATAGGTCTCAGCTACTCTTGGTTATGTCAGTTGACAATTTAGATAATGAAAAGTCTAACAATGTGGATTTGATATTCTTGGGAGAACCACATCCAGCCATTTCAGATAAGAAAATAAAAGCATGGAAGGCACACAACAATTTAATTCGGTTTGAAGGGAAATCACACTTGCAGAGATCACCTATTTTACAGATACATAGAAAGATGCTGAAACATTGTGGAAAAGATACTATGCTTTTAAATCCTGGGTTTTCTATATATTTTTGTCACCTAATCTGAGATAAGTGATGTTTGCCAACAGTCACTAGGAATCTGCAAGATGCTACTTTTTCTGAGTTATTTCAGGCTTTCAAGGATGCAGCAGCAGATATGGAGGGCTAAGGAAATTTTCTTGACCCAGAGGAATGGAAGTCTAGATGCGCTGATAGACAGATGTGGTTTGTTTTCTTTTTTCACTAGCAGGTTTGTGGAGTGAAACAGCTGGTGCTTGCAGTGCCAGGGAAGAGGCTTCAAGGGAGGTTTATTTCAAAGTGCCTCATTGCCAGGACACTCAGCAGCAGCTGGAGCTGCTCTCCCTGCACGCCCGGAGCTCATCACCTGCAGCACTGAAATCAGAAAGGAGCCACAGGACAGCGTGGGACAGCAAGGGGCATCTGCTTCAAAAAGTGCATGGCTGATCCCTGCAAGCAGAAATGTGAGAGACAGAGTGGGTAAGGTTTGTCTGAGGTAAAGGACTGACTCCTTAGGGCTGGGAGGGCTCTGCTGAAATGAGTTACTTGCACATCCGAGGAAAATGTAAACAGAGAAGGTGCTTCATGTCAAAGTCACTCAGGTTCCAGAATTCCTTCCCACAGATGCCATGAGTCCTATAGATTTATATGCATTCAAGGAGACACTGAACATGTTAATGAAAAATCCAGTGCATTTCTAAGTACAGAGAAATGCAGGTCAAGAAGTACTCTGTGAACTGGAAATGGCAGGGCTGGAGAGACAGAACAGATCACTCCTTGGCTAGACCTGGAATGGCCACTCCTTTTCTGTGTTGTCATTTTCATCATAGATTCTTTCCAGTGAAAAAGGAAATATCAGGTTAAAAATATAGAAACTACAAGGGAAAAAAAAAGCTTGCTACAAGTATACTGAAAGTCTACTGTGCAGCCAGAGTGAAATAATACTTTCAGTCATGAACAGGCTTAACAGGTACTTCTGAAAAAAAAAAAACATGTGACGAGTACAAAAGAAAATACCAGAAGTGAACAAGTCCGCTGCTTTTCCCAAAGCAAACAGGACACTTCCTTTAATTTGGATGAAAAGGAGCAGATATCTATGTTTGCTTCAATAAGAACAAACACAAAGTCTAATTCATTTCTGGCTCTAGCAAACCTGTTTGACTTTCTTTTCTTTAGTGTGACTGCCCAGAAGAGCTGGGAACAGGTAACTCATCTCAATCTACTCTGGTAGTCCACAAGAAACCAGCTCAGAAGTTAAGCACTTAGAGCTGTGAAGGCTTACACATATTAAAGAAAGACAAGGTTTTTAATAAGGCAAATTGATAGATATGAGAAAAAGAAAAGATGAGCTTTCAAATGTGTAAGCTTTTGGGTGGATTGAAAGAGAACTTTTTTTCATGTAATAAAAAATGTTCAATGCTGAGAAATACACTGATTTGCAGAAGTCAGGCATGTTAGTCTAGTAAATAGTACAGAGGTTTGGCTTTTTTTCCCCTCCCAAGATATCTGTGTTGGTCTAACAGTAGCACTTAAAACAGACTCTCTTCTTCTAGAGTTTTAATTGGATGAAAGTAAGTAATTTTAAATTAAACTTGTCAAATACTGGATAGGTAAGAAAATCAGTTATTCTAGTTATGGTTAAATGTAGAGGGGTGGCAGTTTGATGTTAGATATGAAAGACTAGATTGAGAATTCTGCAGATATTTAATAACTAAATAGCACCCCCTAAGCACTACATAATAAAAATAAAATTAAAAGGGACACTGAGTTCAGACAGACTCATTGCAAACATCAGACTTCATTCTGATACCAAATTCAGTACAGCAAGTCGTTAGTGCTGCAAGTCACTGCAAGTGATTGTCAAGTTTTAAAATAGCACTAGCTATTTAAAATTTCACTTGGCCTACAAGCTATTCTTCCATATTGCACTTAGCATTTTTTCTTGTTACTTTCTGATTAAGATGCTGAGAAAAGTAACTTACAATAACTAGAAAAGTAATTTTCTATGTGATAATGTTAAAGAAAAAAGAGACATAGTAAAAAAGACATGATAGAAGCTGCTCAAATTGATCTATAATAGGAAAGACTTGACTTGTTTACAACAGAAATAAAAAATAGTAACTCACTTGTGCTACAAGAAGCTTAAAAGAAGGGATTCATTTAAAAGAAATACACATATGGCTAATCTTTACTTGTGTATCCATAAAAAAATACAAGAAATATAATTAAACTGCTTTTCTCAAACATTATTACAGTGAAAATTTCACCCATACATGAAGATCATTCTCTGTAATCCACTAGAATTCCTTATTAACACCTTTTCTTGAACATTCATATGCATGTCTTCTAGGAGTTTAATTTCATACATTCCATATTGACCAACATACAGCTGTCACTTTAATTACAATGTCACTTTGAAGCCTTTGTTTCTAGATTTTTTTAGCACATAATTTGGAGTACAAAATAATGGCAGAAATTATCTTTTACCTCATAATGTTTGAGTAAGTCTTCATGGACTCTATTTTTTAATGGAAAAAAAAAATGTTTCCCTGAATTTTGATATCAGTGTTGATGAAACGTGGTACATATTCAGTTTAGGTGTTTACACAGACTCCTTCTGACATAAGTGTTCCTACAACTAAACGAAGGTGAAAAACAGCTGCATAAATAATTGCAGGTGCAAAAAGAAGCTGTGTTTAAGCACAGGTGTTAAAAGGAACTGTAAAATACTGACAATAAAGAGTCAAGAAAGATTAATCATGTGTTTAGAAGCACCATCAAAATTCAAATCAAATCTTTCCTTTGAAGATTTGATTTTACTTTAAGGTAATTGCAGCAAGGTTAAATCAGACTAATTCAAGCTTATCTTATTTTACATAGAAAAATCTATGTATTGTCTCTGTTCCTTGATAAACACTTAACAAGCACTTATTTATCCTTATTCATAAAGGCAAAATATACTTGTAGATGTGCAGAGAAACACGAAGCATTAAAGGTGGAATTTTCAAAACCTGTGGAATGTAGCTGTAGAAACCTGCTGAAAAAAAATTATTTTTAAAATTTTTGTTTGGAATGAATACTCACCCAAAACTTCAAAGGTCTCAAACAAGGTCTAATCAGGCAGTAATGAACAGAAGATCTTGAGACCAAAGCTAGAAATACAGAAAATTCAGCCTTTGAAGTTACATTCTGAATTACATTTAAAAGTCGTATCTCCAGTGTGTATTGAAAAATAAAATGCTAAATGAAAAGTGATTTTTTTAATTCCACATACTACCATACACAGGTCTTTGCATAACACTCCCCTTTCTGTATCTTTCTGTATCTTTCAGTGACAAATATATGAGGATTTCTGGTCACAGACAAAAAGCTGTAATTTAGCCTACACTGTCTTTTCAAACATTAGCTACAAACCTGTAGACCACAGGAAACAGTGCCAATAACACAATGAAAGAAATGCATGAAGGACTTGAGCAGCTGTGCCTTCCACAGCACTGAAAGCCTTGCTGTGGAATTGCTTAAAATGCATCCTGACAGAGAGAAAACAGGCATATAGGATTTTGTTAAGGGACGTCATTGATCTGTACATGTGTCTGTACATCCCTATATTGCCTTTTGGGAAGGGCAACAGAACTGTTCTTGCATTTGTTAAACTCTTCCCAACCTGCAAGAGCCTTATCCAAGCAAGAGACACACCCCCAAACTCAAACCTCAATGGAGAAGACAGCGAAGACTAAACTCCTCCCAAAGGAATCCGGGATGCACCCACAGCTCATGGGACAGATGGAACTGTGGGAAGGGAGCTTTAATGACTGCAGCCACAGAGGCTGAATCCAGGAACTGTGAACGGGCACCGGCAATTACGCACCTGAGACTTCCTCCGGTTTCTCTCAGAAGAAAAAGTAAAAAGGGAACAAAAACATTGTTCTTAGGGCAGTGAGGTGCTTATTAAGATTACAAGATGACCACATCCAATACAGTTCTCGTTGCTGATTCCATCAGGGGAGCACAGTTCTCTGCAGTATTTCCATCTTCTGAAATCCCTGCATCCAGCTCTTCTCCCCTACCTCCACCCCACAGGATACCCCCATCAAATCTACATCAAAGCCTCCTGTTTCTATGGTTCTGTAGTCCAGTTCAGCATGGTGGCTCACTTCCATTTCTTTTCACAGAATTTATAGCCTCCTTCTTGCCAGCATATTAAACTAATTCTCTCCATCCGTTACATGCTGACTGCTTGACTTCTGCTTCTATTGTTCAAATTTGGAATCTTTGGTCTTTTTATTGCCATTCATCCCATGCTTTATCACCTTATTTTACCTTCCCTACATATAGCTTCATTTCAACTGCTTCACTCATAACATCTCCCTCCTGCCAATAAATCTCTTTTTTCTCACTATCAGACTGACTTTTAACTATTTTTGTAAGTTCCATTTTCCCTCTTCACAGCAGACATGCAAAAATATGAAGAAACAAGAAAGAACAGGCCAATTTGGATGGATAAAAGCCAAACAGCATTTCAAACCGTTTCTCGTTTCCTTCAGTAAGCCCAAACAAAACCCTTGTTTTTTTAACTTCACCTTCCCCTTCAAATTTGGTTGACTCAAAACCTCTGGCAAATGTATGAGATTTATTTTGTATTTTACTTGAGGGCACAGATTTAGGTGGCAAAAAGCATGTACCATACCACTATAAACCACATCCTGTTAAATACCATTTGATCCAGAGGAGTGCATGGATCTATGCATACTCCCAGATACTCATATCTTCTATGTCTGTAAGTAAAAGTATTGCCACATTTAGTTTATCCTGGATATTAAAGTTATTCTATAATGTTTCCAAGCCCTGGTTAGCTGATCCCATCAAAACCCCAGTACCATCACTGAAATCTAGTTAGAAACTGATTTTTCTCTCATCATTCCTCACAAATGTGTCAAATAATGAAAGCTACTGTAGTTATTTAAAAGATAGTTCAGAAACCCAGTTATATAATTCAGTAATATAACTTCATTTACTCAGAACTATTTATTTAATTTTAATAACTGCATCATAAAACTAAAATAGAAATGCTAATTTGGAATGCTTTAGAGTTTGATTAATTAGTATACTGTTTTAAATGAAAGCATTGGACAAAAATACAGGGGAAAAATTATTTGTGTTAACAGCTCCCCATAAATTACTTATAGCAGAATTCAATTGCCTTACCACAGAAAAAGCTAGAAAATAGATTCATAATTCTTTTATTTCCCTAGCCATTTCACAAAGGATCACACAAACAGAGAGGAGAATAAATATCAAATTAATGCATAGAATAGTGAGTGAGACTTCCGTCATTAGCTAGTTCTAGTTATCTTGAATCTTTACACAGAGTTCTCATTCCCAAATTCATTTGGAAGAGCACATGAGAAAAGGTTTGTAACATGAGTTAAAGTAACTCTTTTTAAGCTCTTCAGTTGGCTTATTCTGCTTTCTTTACCCATCCTGCTTTCAATTACCCCTTAAGTGGGGAGAGATTATTTTGGGGGGGATGGAGGTTTTTTTATTTGTGGGGTTTTGAAGAAAAGAGGTGTGTATTGAGGATGAAGGACATGAGGAAGAATATAGGATGCTTGATAGGGCATCTTTCAGAGCAGAATTTGGCCCACTGTATTTGACAGCTCTGGAGATTTCAATGAAAAGCTATTTGCACAGCATGGTGCAGTGTAAGATTTGATCTGAGAAAAACTGCAAGCTCAACATTTCTTTCTGATTACTGAGATAGTTGATTATGGTGTGTAAGCAATAGTAAAAAACATAATTTAAAAATCTATGAATCCTTGCAGTTCAGTTTGCAAAGAGGCTGTTTGCAGCCTTCTGCAGTTGCTTGTTTAAAGATGGAGGAATGTTCCAGATCCAAAAACTACACTGAAAAGAAAGTGCTTAAGATCACTTTTTCCTTTCAGACCTTCTTCAGTTGTATTTGGTTATAAGTAGTTAAATATTTAAGTGAAATAATTGCTAATCTTCAGGTCTGTGCTTTGAAAGAAATGCTACCACAGAGCTTGTTCTATGAATCTACTCAGCAGCCATTTATTAAGCAAAGTAACTGCAGTCTTTGCAGCTCATTCACCTTCATATCAAACACTTGCAACATAGAAAACACACAGGGAAAAAAAAGCATGAAAAGAAGTTACTCTCAGCAGTCTGTCAACATAATTTACCTGTCAAAGGCAGGACCAGGCAATGCCAGGCAACTCAGTGTAACACTCCCAACAGTTTCCAGAGGAACAGAATCACCCACACAAGTCAATTTTTCAGAAACAGTATATCAGATCTGCAGCATGGATGCAAGTGGTATTGGTCAATATAAATTATTGGTCAATTTATATCTATTGTCTACCAAACTGCTAAAGTCCTGAAATATCTCTAAATTACTGTAGAAGAATAACCCAGAACAAGTAAGAGTTGCCTATTTTGCTTGTGATATTAATTTATCAGAATGTCTTTATTATCTACACAATTTTTTCACACACATACACAAAAAAAAAATGGACAATAGGAAAAATAATTAGCAGTATTAGTGGTGATACTCTAAATATAATTATATAAAATTCCCTCATAAATGTACTTGACCCTATGAAAACAAACTTTTAATTGGCAAAGGCTATTCTGAATGGGGAAAAAACAAAAACCCCAATTTTTTTTTAGATAGAGAAGGAAAATGCAAGTATATCACTGAACTTCATCAATGTATTCATTCATTCTCTTTCAAAAGTGAGTGAAGTTTTATGAGAATTTACTCTGTAGCTGTTAAAAAGGAGTTGGCTAACTTTTTTCCAGGTTTCAGCCCTGGTGTTCAAACTATGCTTTTTCTGAACTAAGAAAGTCATCCTTACTTTGCAGTATCTTGATGTATTACATCATCAGTATAATTATAGAACTTAAGAGTGGCTTAAAATACACTAGTCATAACCCATCCCCCAATTTACAGTTGTTATTGAGATGGTATTGTAATGTTTGCACTTTCAGAATTCAAGTATGATAATTAATATTTTCATTTACATAAAACCAGAGCAATGCTTTTAATAGCATCCTAAGTGTGACTTGAATGGCTCACTCAGGTTCACCAGAAGGTAAAATGTAAAACACAGCTTTATTTTCATGCATCTCTCACTAAGGTGACCTATCAAGAACCAGTAGTTTCTTTAAAAAAAAAAACAAAGAAACAAAATAAAAACAGAAATAAAAACCTAAACTCATTCTCTCTCCCTCCCTCATATTTTGCATTTCTTGTACTTCCACTCTTCTTTAAAGTATTAAAATCTTGCAGGAACCAAGACTCCCCCCTTCCCATTCACCAGCAATGCAGGAATGCTGACACGGGAGCACGATCAGATGTGTTAGTGAGGCTGCTCCTTTTCTAGTGTGCACAAACAATTTGTTCTAAATCAGCTTTACAGATATCATGCATTAAAATTCCTCTCCCCGAGAAAACCTTTTAGTTTGAAGCATATCCAAATAGTTGTAATATGATTATTCCACTCTGTGTTTATCTCTGGGTCTCCAGCTGGAAGACCAGGCTCGTGGTGGTCACAGCCAACATTAGGCTGCAGACAGCTGATCCAGCACCCTCTGTGCCTGCTGCCTTTCCCCCTCCTTTTGAGGGAAAAGCAAAAGTCTGCTAAAAATATTTGGGTGCTCTAAACAATACTTAGGCTGATATCAGTATTCACAGACCAGAACTGCCTAGGGATTACATGTAAACGTAACATAATTTTAAATTAAACCTTGGTTTTATCCATTTCAAGAGGGATAAACAGTTTATTATCTTTGCTAACATATACAACTTCACAAAAACTTTTCTATTAGTTTCTCAGGGAACAGGTTGTTCTTATCCAAGAGATCATCTTTGTGACAGTTTAGCAGAGACAGGATTATTAGATTAAATAAACATCTTTGAGTATTATGAAAGCTGTCAATAACTTGTCTTCCAACCACTATTTAATAAAGCTAAATAAAAAATATAGTGGTTATTATGAGAGTTGAGTTAATTCTAAGGTTTTTTTCATTTCTTGTTAAAGCCCAGAAGATGCTTTGTCTTGAATGCTACAAAGAGAATTTTTAAAGGCAGGAGAGGAGAAGGCTCAGCCTCCACAAGAAAAATACATTGGTGTGGTATTAAACCACCTCTAGAATAACATTTCCTGTGCACTTCCTCAGAGCCAAGGCTTTACTGGCAAGCAAATAGAGAGAACTCCTCTCTTGTAGGCTGCTTAAGTTGAGCAGAAACACCATTATTCCCTTGATAATTAGAACAATAACCCCATTCAGACAATATGATGAAGACCAAAATAAATGGCTGCAAACTTATGTCATCTCACCTTTTATATGCTGAAATAACTAATTGTTCTAAAACTATTTGTTGGTCTTCACAATTTACACTCATCAAGTTTTATAAACCACACAAATAATTCAACGTACAGAGCATATTCTCTTTTTTTCTTAAATCTTAACTGGACTCAGGAAAGTGTTACACCCCTGAGTTCCACAGCAGTTTGTAATCATATTGCTTGTGTACTAACAGAGGCCCCAAATCTTCCAGGTTTATTCTGGGTTTTTTTGTCTGTTTGATTGTGTGTTTTGTTTGTTTGTTTGTTTAGAGCTGGGTTTTTCTGTTCCAGTTGGACCAATGACACTGAATAATCTTATTTTATTACAACTCTACACAAATTGAGTCTGTGGAAAAACTCCACAGAAAAACATTTTTCAAAACAGATTATGATAATCTGAAATAAAGAGATGCACAGAGTAATCTATATTAGGGGCCAAAAAAGGAAGAAACTGTTGGACCTAATTCTACCATTGTCTTTTTTACTATGTAGCTCATTTTCCTTTAATTTGCTGATTTGATTAAAATTTTTAGGCAATATATTTTATTGTAGATCATTTCCTCATGCAGACAGCCTGAAAGAAATGTGGTGCCAGATACATGCATTGACCTCCTTCCCATGAACTTCTCCTCCCCCAGAAAATTCAGCTCTTTGCAAAAGCCAATGCAATCAAAAATTGACATCTGTGCTTCTCACCTCTAGTCCTAGTACAATTAGAAAAGAAATTAATTGAAAACTGTTCCTTATAGACGAGCCATGAATAGCAAAAGCTCTTCTCCATCTAGCTCATTTCATATTGAAGATGGACACAGAAGAAGTGAGACAAATCACTCAATTACTCTTATTTAGTGTACATTACAAAAGCATATCGTCTCCTGCCTATGATTGGAAGCAATGATGAAAGATGAGAGGAATACCCCTTAAAACTCCTAAGCAATCAATTTCAACTCCTTGCAGGATAAGTGTCAGGATAATGTTCTGTATATGTTCTAGAAGTATGTTTGGAAAGTAGTACAGGCCATCTATCCTCTTGTTTTTATTTGTTTCCAACTTCAGAGCTTTATTTGGGCTTCACTTCTGGAATTTAACCTCAGAGCTCCTCAGAAGAAAGAATTTGCATTTCCCTTTTAGGTCTTATGTTTTTGTCCCAACTGGGAGACCCAACAGATGTAGAATTTTTCTTTTTAATGCATTCTCTAATGACTCATTTTTAAAGTGACTGAAACACTATCTCTAATTATAGCCGCAATATGTTCCTCAGCGAATTTCACATCCTGTCTAAGCATCACATTATGTTCTTCCAATAATTATAGCCTTTCTTCCATCCTTTTTTTTGCTTTTATTTCAAGCCAGTCAAAACTTAAATTCAGTCTTTAACTTCATTACCTAAATCTTCTCCCCCATACTAGATGCTCTTTGAATGTTCAGAACTAGTTGCTGTTTAAAACCGCCTTATAAACATTTCAACATGTTGATTCTTTCCCTGGTGGATACATGTTGTACTTCAGTTTGAACTTTCAAACTCAAAGTTTAAACTTGATTCTGAAGGCTGTCCTTGCCAAGAATCTAATTTGCATGCATCTCCATGAAAGGATTTATTTAAAAAATAAATAGGCATGAACAAATTCATGGTATTCCTTTGTCATAAATATGCTTTTCTCTCATAGAAAAGAAAGATGACTGGGTCAAGACAGATCACTGTCAATAATTTCAGGTGTTATAATAAATATTTTGGTTTCATTAACCACAGTTTCATACACATAATGCATTCCCTTGCTTGGTCCCTTACAGATGAATACACAAACCCTTCTCAGTGCTGGAGAGACAGCTGGGAGACCAGCCCCAGCTATTTATTCAGAAGTGGAACAAGTCAGGGATGCACCACTGACTTTTAAGACAGAATGTCCTTCAAGAAATTTTTTTTTTGTTTTTTTTTTTTTTTTGCTTCAAGGCCTCTGTAACAAATTCTGTTGATTTGGTGTGCATATAACAGCCACTGTACTCCTGGTGTTGGCTGAATTATATGCCTGCCTTGGACACCAGTAAGTGCCAACAGTCTTGCACATTTTCACCTGACTGTTGTTGTAAGTTTAACTATTCTTGCAGACCCAATAAGGTCACTATTCTCCAGTGCTGATGGATTCCTGAGAGCCTCTCAGGTGTTCTCTCTCAGCATGTAACTCCCTTCTCATTGGCCTTGTTTCCCAATGTTTCTTTTTTCAGATATGTAGGTATCAATAAAAGATATTGACATGAACAGGCACAGAGGGCACTTTCACATTTTTTTCTTATGAGGATCTCAAAACCCTGAGCTTACTACATCTTGTTCTGATATATGTCTTCACTGTGATGCCAGTGCATCTAAAGACTCATTTTAAATGAAAAGGCATTGAAATAGTGCAAATATTGAAGTGGGCATATTTAGTTTGCAGACAATGTATTGATTCTCTCTGAAGCATTATGTTCTTTCCACTACACTTCAAAGAAGAAGAATTTTATATTTACTTTTTCTCCAATTTCTCAGTTCCTATTTTTTTCCCTTTAAGTAAGGGAGTAGAAAAGATGCAGAAAGCCCCAATTATGATATTGTTGGAATAGCTCTCACTTTCTAACTGCAAGGAAATCTGTCAAGAGAAGCATCTTGGGCATTGGACAAGGTAACCTGTAAAGGTCCCTTTCAAACCAAACATAGATCTATAATGCTATGACCTTAATTGATTGCACACTTAGGTGTCCATACTGTGCATAAGATTAATAATTACTGTTGGAATTCATCACTCTGCACCTCAAAAGGCCAGTATCCATCTCAGATAGCCTAGGATTCCTCCAGTAATAAGTTTTATTTTTCTTTTTTTTTCATTTTAGTTCAGATGCTTTCAGGGAATACAAACATATTCCTGCACTTTTGAAGTCAGTTATACACATTTTAATGCTACTTCTTCAGGGCAAGAACAATAGAGTTGTGACTAGATTTCAACCTGGACTCAGCTAATTCAGACAGAAGAGAAATACATATTTCTTGTAAGCATTAAAAAAACCCCAGCTAGTCTCAGATATATGAACCTGTTCCTGTTTTAGGTGATTGAGCTGCTGATCTTTAGGTTCCTTGCTATCTATTTATCCAGGATGTTATGTCTGTCTTTGCTTGCCATTATGATAACATGTCAGATTCAAGGTTTTTGAAGGATGACATGCTGATTTAGTGCAAGCATAATGCATCCTCTTGCTGGACGTCCACTAATGAGAGCTAATTATAAGCTGCCTGATAAATGCGAAAATTTATTCTTTGTAAAATGACAAATTAAAAATAAGAGTGAAATCAGTTAAGAGAGCTAACAGTTGCACTCATCCAGTCCATCAGAGGAAACTTCATAAGGATGGCATGAAAATATTTCTGTCTGTCAATGCCAACGGGGAAAAAACTTTCATTGACAAGACAAGCATGGAGGTCTTGAGACAGCTGCCATCCACCATTAGAAACAGAAAGAGAGATGAAAGGGAGATAAAAGGGAAAAGGTTTTTGAAAAGACAAGTTAGAATGGTAAAATAAAACTTCAGTTGCAGAACTTTTGGCATGCTGACTGGGCATCACAGTTCTTCTGATTGCAGCCACAAAACAGGTCCCATGGGGAACCTGTCTGGGCACATCCATGCTATTTAAAAGTTGCCATCCCAAAGCTGTGATATCCTGTAAGGGATGTACTTAGAATTAGCTTGGGAATCTCTTCCCACAAATCTGATATTTTTATTTGTTTCAAATTGAGGATAAAGTCTGTCTTTCTGAATAACAGGGATACAGGCCTGAGATCTCACTCCTACACTAACAGCACATTCCACCCCACAGTTTGTATCAGGAAAACACAAATGAAGAAAACACCCATTTCAGTATTAATTTCCAAAGACAAATTTCAGAAAAGTCCAGAAGCATTCTGTGGGTTTTATTACATGTAGAATTTAAAGATAATTGTTTCCACTTACAGATGGGATTTAAATGTTAACAGCTGTGCATAGCCAGTTCAGATTGTGTGCATTTTCTCTAAGAATCTATATAATTGTTCTTACTTTTTGTTTAGTATTATTAAAGAAGACTTGATGGCTTGGGTAATGACAATAAATACAAACTGCAGGTCACAAAATCAGATGGTAGTAAAAATGATACATAAATGGGAATTGAGATACATGAGCATCTGTGAGAAATTATTCCAACATAAATATGCACAATAAAACTGTGTCTGGTTAAGTTCCAGGCTGGCAGGATGAAAAAGATATTAACAGCCAGGAGACTTGCCACACTTTCAAACCTTTGCAGTCCCTAATGCTGGAAGGGCAAATGGAAACTCTGCAGCAGACACAGGACTAGAATTTCTCAGTGGGTATTACACTCTGGAGTAGCTAAATATGTCTTTACTGCAAAGCCTGTAACTAGCACAATGCACAAGGTTAAAGCATTTGTGATATATATATATATATATATATACACACACACATAGAGAATATATTTAAAATAAAATCTACAGTTCTTTATTGTCATCCTTAGCATGTACATAATGAGAGATGCTGTGCTGACAACTTAAAAAGTGCTTTTAAAATTTTTTTTGCCATTCATGAAAATAATTAGTTTTCTCTTTGATCTATTTTTGAGGCTTTTGCCTTTTCTTTACAGAATGGATGATTCAAATTCAAAATAGGGCACAAAAATTATGCGTTGTTCACTGGAACAGAGATTTACACTACGTACACTTGAGTAATCTTGAAAACAGAAGTACTGAAGCCAAATAGAAATTATCTTTGACTGGCTATGAGTTGTTGTTTATCTCCACAAGATTAGAAGAACTGTGACATAGAGGAAACAAGTTCTCAAATAAGCAAACCAGGAGGGGAAGAAGTAGCATCATAGAAATGAAGCCATGTGACTACAGCTTCTTACAGCTGCTAGGAAGGAACAATGGACATGAGTTTTAAAACCATATAAAAATACATTTTTACTACAGTAATAAAAACACTGGAATTAAAGTAATAATCCTGTTTAATTAATGCCATCTGGATCAGACATTCTTAAGTTAGCCATTCAATGATCTCACTCCAACTCACCATTTCTTGAAGAACTACTGGTAGGAGAAGCAAAGCAGCTAGGCCGAATTGCCTGGAAAAAGAAACTTTAGAGCAAGCTATGCTACACAAAAATAAATACTTCTGTCTAGTCATATATATAATTCTTAACCATTTTTGGTCATTCAATAATGGCCTGTTGAGAAAAGCCTTCTCCTTTATATTTCATTTTTGTTTTTTTAAATCCCATAATCCCCAAATTCTTACCAGGTCCATTCAGCAGTCTGGTGCCTTCCCTCTTGAGTTTCCATCCTGTTGTGGGTTGATCCTGTCTGGAGGCCAGGTGTCTCCCAAAGCCACTCTGTCACTCCCCATCACTGGCCAGGGGAGAGAAAACCTGACAAAAACCTTGTGGGTCCAGCAAGGCAGGGAGAGATCCTTCACCAGCTCCTGTCACAGGCAAAGCAGATTTTAATTGGGGAAATTAGTTGAACACATCAAAATCAGAGCAGAGTAATGAGAAAGAACACCAAATCCCAAAACACTTTCTCTCTACCCTTCCCTTCTTTCCAGGCTCAACTTCCCTCCTGATTTTTGCACCCCCACGGTGGCGCAGGGGGAGGAGGAATGAGAACTGAAGCCTGTTCATCACACCTTGTCTCTGCTGCTCCTTTCTCCTCAGGGGCAGGACCCTCACACTCTCCCTTGCTCCACTCTGGGCTCTCTCCCATGGGAGACAGTCCTCCACGAACTTCCACTGCTGCCCCAGCATGAGCCCCCCACGGAGCCACAAGTTCTACCAGAAATCTGCTCCAGCTTCTGTCTCCACAAGTGTGTAGGATTCCTGCCAGCAGTCAAGAAAAGTCATGCAAAGCACTTTTATTGTACACAGATTTTCAGTGGAGTTAAAGTATCCATTAAATGCCCAGCAACTTTTAATGTATCACAGCCATTAAAATATCCATCAGAAAAGGAAGAAGGCCTTGGATCTTATTTGGTCCTTCAAAAATATCAGTAATTAAAGCTATGAAATAAATACAGCCTGAGGTCAGTAATACTAATATGAAATACTGGGAAGGAAAATAAGAAAGAAGCATCAATACAGCAGAAAATATAAGTTTTTATTACTATTCATCTTCAGTGTTTTCTCTAAAGACTCAAATAAAAATCTATAGCTGCATATCATATCTCAACTCCCTTACAGGGATCTTGTTGTCATTATGAGTGGGGGTTTTTGCACCTATGTGCACCAGAGATGCATAAAAGGGCACAAAATATACTGCAGTGATAAAAACAGTGTAACATGTGAAATAAAAAATCAGATTATTTTGGAGGTCCTAGTTTATTTTCATAATTATGATAGAAAAAAATGACCAGTTAAATGGCTTTGACCAGTTGAATGGCTTTTAAAAGAATGGCTTTGCCTGCTAACTATCTACTATGGACCATGATTGCAAGTTAGAAAATTCCTTATTTTATGTATATACCCTAGAAGGTATTGGAGGTACACTGTGCATAGGAGATTTTTTTTCAAAAAGCTTTATCAATGGGTAATTGATTTAAACATAAAACCAATCTTATTGTATAGGAACAAACTGAAAAAAAACAAGGTGGAAGATGAAAAATCCCATGTGTCAAAACGGTGCAACAGCAGGAGCACAGCAGGGAAATTGCAGTACTCAAGTCTCTTCATAGCAGCCAATGTGACAGAATTGCAGAAGACATAGAGATGCTATCAGGCACTGATTGTGCCATTAAAAAAAGGCTGGAAAATATTGAGAATTAGTCAGAAGGAGCTCAGATTGAGATGGCAATGTTGGAAGAGGAAAGCGAGACACTTAAGAACAGAAGATAAACAGGGCAGAAAATGGAATAACCTATCAAAATGATTACTCAATAATGGCAATTAAACTTTCAATGAGATGAGACTGTGCCACTAAATTAGGAGCAGAGCAGCAGCTAATAAATTCTAAACTGTATGCTGTCCAAGTAGCTGAGCTATTCGATACATTTCTTTCTCCACAAGGACAATTAGTTATTGTAGCTTGCAGCATAATTGAAAAAAAGTCCAAGATCCCAAGTTTACATGTGGTCAGGTCACAAAGCTTCATTTTCAGTACCTAGAACCTGCACAGCCTGGATGCCCTAAGGGCAGACCTTCATCTGCTCTGAGGGATACAACACAAGTTACAGCAACAGAAGATGTTGATTATAGGAGAGAGGTGATCCAGAAAGGATCTATTGCTCCAGAGAGGGATTTTCATGGAAACCACATATGTCTTTGCCCGTCAGAAGCCAAAGTCTAATAGCTTTCATAACTGCTTTCATAACTATGAAAACCACCCACTAGAAATCACACTCCTCAAGCTTTCCAAGAACCCAGAGAAATTTCTCAGAATACTTTTTAGTAGTGCTTTCACTGTTGTGCAGCAGATTTAGTCAACCATGGCCTTGTTCCCCGTTCCTGCCACACCACACGTCTTAAAGTGAAAAATCTCTGCATTATGATACGTGATAATTAGGAATTAGAAAAGTCTACATTTTAATCACATCTCCTATAATTTCCTGATTCATTTTAAATTATTTATAATCTTCTGAAAGGTTTTGTGATAAGCAATGAATTAGAGAGAAGTTAAAAGCAGAACTACACATAGTTGCATCTGAATCACAAAGATCATGCACCTGTTTGTTTTTAATTGCAAGTACAATTGCAGTTCAGCTTCTCCTCTGCTCAATGACCAAGATACCTGAATGAACTGATACTTTTTTTGGTATTTATATTGTTAGATGACTCATAGAAATATGACAGTGGATTATGTTGCAGCTAATGATGGAAAAATAACAAAAAAGTGTTATTAGAAAAAACATTAATGCTACTTTGAATGTATTGTCTTTGTATCTGCAAATAAAACAAATTTTCTGCAAGTAAAGGCAAACCCACTTGCTTTGATGTGTTTTTTTAGAAACACCATGCAGTGCTATCCAACAATGATTAGAGTCTGCCATTGAAAAGCTCTTGGTAAAAATGTAAAACTACAAGCTCAGTAAAGACCATGCTGATGTCCCACTTATACTTTGTTCCCTTATGCCTTTATTTTGGACATGAAACATCAAAAATCTATCCACCTAATCTGATGTTTAAAACTGCTCACCTATATGAGATCAGCTTTTTTTTTTTCTCCTTTTATGGCACATGGTATATTAAAAAAAAATCCTTTAGTTAGCACCAGGCTGTGAAAAAATCTAAGAACAATTCTTTAATCACATTGTGAAAAAACTAGTTTGAATCTTTAATGCATTTTGAAGTCTTCTAACCTGGTTTTATAAACTAGGTTATAAACCCAAGATTGACAATGCACATAAACTGTGATCCTAAAATATCATTTATTTTTTCCTCTAAACACCATTCAAGTAAGTTACTTCATAAAAGTGGCTATCTTAAACTAATCACTTTGAGCCAGAATAAGAAATTGGTCTTTAGTCTCCTCTCAGATTTCCCCTTTAATTATTTGTACCAAAAGCAAGAAAAGACACTGGCAATCACTGGCAATTTTATTTCTATCAGAGAAAACAACAATAAAAAGAACAACCCTTCAAAATCTACCAACCAACCAAATATGAATCCTTATACCATTATATAGTCAAAATTCATAACCAGACACATATATTTTAGAATTTGGGATGGGTTAGACTGTTGATTCATGACAAATCACACAGAACTAACTCACTAAATATTTATTTTAGTCTATGTAACATATGTCAGAGGGTCATACCACCTGAGCTGGTTATACCACTGTTTAGCCCAGAAAAGAGAGGATAATTTCGTCTCCAATTCTTATAGTGCAAAGTTTTTTTTTAATGTGTTTGCTATTTATTAAACTCCTCAATGAACCTGAGAAATAGAAGTAATTTTCCCATTTAAGAAATGAAGAATGCAGAGTGCAATTTTTTTTCCCCTTTATTGAGCACACAACCCTGCACTGGTCTGATGGAAATCAGAAACTGTTCTTCATTAGTGGGAGTTAAACCAGCTGACAAAGGTTCAGCTGCATTTTAATATTTTTATATCTGTGAACAGTAGCTGTGCTGGTGAAAAACCCAGATTTTTGGGTTTTTTAAGCAATCCATTTATACCATTCAATTTAAAACAGTTTTTCCTCTTGTTGAGGCTAAACAAGGATTGTCAGTGCAGTTCATCTTCCCTACAGATGTCCAACTTTCATTCTAGCAGAATTTTTTTCTCTCTGACTGCACTTGAATAGACTGAAGTAGGGCACATTTAATACTCAGCCTCATCAAACTCAAAAAAACCCCAAAAACCTGGAACAAGATGCCCAGACATCCACCCACGGGAACTACATTTCCAAATTGGTTTATACCTCTTCTGTGGAATGTGCATTGCAAGACTGAATTTCATTAAAAACCTGTAGTTTCTCTCTAGCATTATCACATTTGTGATCTGCATCTGCAAGGAATAATCACCCTGGATTTCTATTTTTAGTGAAAATAAACAGTGCTTTGCAGTTTTCAGTCGAAGTTATAGAGTAGAAGCCATGATCTTCCCCTTCCTCCTTGTCCCATGATATTTGCTGTGCTTGCTGTGATAACCCTGCTAGACAATTTGTTATTTTTTCTCACAGGAAATCCCCAGGGCAATGCCAGATTACACTGCCATTACCCTGATACCAGATTATCAGCTTCCAACCACTTTCCAATTCCTTGTCCGTAACAGACCATTTCTTTCCTGTTCATATCATGTGGCACAAGTAACTTCTGCTTTTCTGTAGGAAAGGTGAGACTGATGAAGCTGGCAGACTGAAAAAAGAAAAAAAAAAGAAAAAAAAGCTAAGGGAGACTCCAGATACTGCTGACTTCTTGGCCTCTCTCTGAAAAGTGAAAAAAGTATGAGTATTACAGTAAGTACAATATCCTATCTTGGAACAGAGATATTAAGGTACTTATTTTATAGTTCGATTCTTATTTCATTTAAATTTCAATCTAGAAATCATACATCCATTTGACCAAAACTTGAACAAGATGAAAACACTTCAGCTATGTTAGTATCCTTATCCTGCATTGGAAAAAATTATTTAGCTACCATGTTGTTTAAATGGATGAAAGAGTAACCACCACACATCTGAGTGAGCCCAGTGATATTTCCTGTAGTTCCACGGCTTGACCTGCTTTAATAGATGCTGCTTTAATAGGAAACTCTGCATGTGATAGAAATCTTTAACAGAAACCTATAAATAAATATAATTAAATTTTGCTTAGAAAGAAAGAATATTAAGGCTGCAGTTTAATATAAACCTGAAGTTTTGAAGTTACAAATGTTTGCACCTTACAACTCCTTCAAGCAATCAAATATGTAGAGCTGCTTTCAGAATTAGACAGCTAAAGGATCTGTAAAGAATATGGACTTAAACAGACTAAGGTCATTGCAGTGCTGCATTACACATCCACTAAAATAAGGGAGTTCATCAAAACTTTGTGGAAGCAAATAATACTTCTGGTTTTGCAGGTGAAGGGCTCCACACACACTGAGACCAGACTTCCAGGCTGCAGAGACAACACCCTGAAACAATGAAACATATTCCAGGCTCGCCCCATGGGAAGGTACATGCACAGATTTCCATCTACCTCAGTGCTTACTAAATGGGAAAGAACAAAAATCAATAGCAAGAGAAATTGCATTTTCAGGTTTCAAAGTGCTGCAGGTAATGCAGAAGAGAAAACTATTGAAAGTAAAGCAACCAGCAGTGTCCTTCCCACTGAGAAGTTACTTTTGTTTAGCATTTGCATTGGTGATTTATGTTGATGTGGCTATGGCTCAGAGTAGTGGACTAATCTGGAATACTGATGAAAACTACCCACTAATAACAAGAGCTAGATGTATTATCATAATCTCCCTGTCTGCAAGAGACCTAATAGATAATTATGAATATTTGAGTAGGATAAGGATTTTAACAAGTAGTAATGACCTCATGATTCAGAGCTGGAGAAAAGCCACCAATTCCCTTAATTAGTGTTTTTCTCACAACCTGCCTATTAAATTCAAGGAACAATGAGGAAACTCTTATGAAGCTTCTAAGTTCTGGCATACAGAATTTGCCACCATGACTTTGTCATTTCTGATGAATGGAAACATTATTGACAGCTTATACTTCAGATTTCTATTTTTCTCTTACAACTTGCTCTGTAGTTTTTACTTTCAGTATCACTTAAGCAGTTACAGTTTGATGAAAGACTATTTAAAAAGTATTTAATAGAAGTATTTAAATGCAATACACAAATTTCACAAAGAAATGAAGCAATTCATCACTCTAAGACAGATGTACCCTTCATTTTATGTGAACCTAGAAGATGTGCTTTGTTTTTACTACAGGATATTTGGTTTACCATTAGCTTTATACGCTGCAACATGTAGCTCTTGCAAAGAAAAAAAACCAAATAACAATGAAAAAACCCTAAAACCCCACAAAAATAAACAACAACAAAACCCCCAGATAATAAAGTTCTTTTCTTTTTTTCCTTTTTTTTTTTTTTCCTATTATGATGGTTTAAACACTAGTGAATGCTGTAGAACGGTGCTGGGAAAAAAAAAATCCAGCACATTAACAAAATATATTTGGAGCAAATTCAATACCAAGATATTGAAGAGCTTTGTACAGAGAGTGAAATTATTTTAAACAGTGCAAATAATTTTGCATTACCTCTCACAATGTTGATCTTCAACATGTTTGGTTTTGGTGGTTTTTTTTTTGTTTTGTTTTGTTTTTTGGTTTTTTTTTGGTTGTTTTTTTTTTGTTTACCACTTAAGTATAGGACATTTCTGAGGAAAGGAGTAGATATTTTCTTTGTCCCTGGCCAGAGTACATTTTCTGTCCTGGCATTAATGCTTAGGGATCAACTCCTTTTCCTCATCTACAGCCTAATGATATCTTCATACTCTTTTAGTATTTCTTACATTGGTTCAAACTCCCAGCGCCAAAAATGCTTTCAAGTATTTAATCTTTCTCATCATTTATTGGTCTTTTGATTCTCTAAATATCAAGGGAAAAAAAATTATTCTTGAAATGATGAGCAGCATATTGCCATAAGATCATTTAAATATTAGTCATTTACTAGAAATCATATGCCATCCTCAGATTTTCTGTGGAATCCTTGCTCGGTCATAACTCTTTTTGAATACGTGAACATTTATAGGCCTCAGCACTGGCTCCCCACAGTTCTGATTCCACTATTGCTGCAATAATCAAGGCTCAGCTTTCTTCTTATTTTCCCCTTACCTGTGACTTCCAAAAGCTGTGAGGCCCAGGCTGCAAGGAGTGTGGAATGCCAAAAGCAGATAAGTGCTCCTACACAGCATGTGTTCACAGAAAGGTACCCTGTTATACAAACACACTATTTTTAGCCAGGACTTGGTTCCCTCAGTCTGGTGTAAGTAAATTGGGAATACATTTAAAGTTAGCAAAATAAGACTCTCCCCACCTATACTGATGTACATTGTGTAAAAGAATAATTGTATTTAACACCATTAATAATAGTATTTAAAATCACAAATACCAAGAATAATGAAATCCCTGTGTGGGATTTTTATTTTGCTTTGTTTTGTTTTGTTTTATTATTTGTTCTATTTTATTCAATTCCATTGACATACACAGTGTTGTAGTGGAATGGGAAAAACGTTGTATCATCCATAGGTAGCATTTAAACACTAGGGGAAAAAAAAGATTAAAGGAGTGTATCAGTTTGATTGTGCTAGTAGAATTACTGTGAATGTAGTTCAGGATCAAATTAATTAAGACACTACAAGTAAATAAAACAAGCCCTCTGCTAAATATGAGATTTGAAGATGCGTTGTTAGCCAAGATAAAAGTTCCTGTCTGCAGAAACGCAGTTTTGTTTTCTTTCTAATTTTAGCCCAGGCAAGGAGATCATGCCTTCCAACAGTCATGGAAAAAAATGCACAAAAATCTTAAAGGAAAGACTGACTTTTGAAAAGAGGATAAAACAGCACTTTAGTAGATAGCTGATTCCTTGACCTAACCAATAATTTGCCTAAATGCTTATATGTGCAACAATAAATGCACTTTAGATAGAAGGATATGTTTCTGGTAAGATGATGGTCTTGTAGCAATACCAATTAACTGATATTATCATCATAAAGTTGAAAATATATTTCAGCAAGAGACCATCCCTGTTATTTGAGCTGAAGAACTTGAACATCAGAATGATATTCATCAGGAGATGAAATATTTTTTCCAGCTTGCAGGAAAGCTGTTTAAGTAATCTTTCCTCCTTTCCCCCATGGTAATACTACTACCATGCAGCACTTTCAAGATGAATTTTTGCATCTAAACTAATATATATTTATGTCCAGGTTATAATTTATGAGTGGAAGGTGTTTAAGGCCAATAAGACAACATATAACTAAACCAGTATGGCAGACAATGTCTGAGCATGAATGTGCAAGCAGCTCTATCAGGACAAGAGCACTGGCACTTAATGTAGTGAGAGTGTCATCACTAAACTATACTGTGCAAGAGTTTAATGTATTAAATATGTGCTAAATAGAAGATACTAAAGGATAGCAACTCTTCAGATCCATTTCAGGCTTGTCTTTATACATAGAAATATTTCAAATATATATATAAAAATGCATCACACAAACAAAACACATTCAAAGCTAAACTCAGTGTCGTGACACTAAAGGGCTTTGTGTGAGGGTGAGATGATTTTAAAAATCAATAAACCACAAATGTCTCTGATTTGTGGCAGTGCCTCAAACTTCACAAAACAGCCAAATAAGTTGTGTGATATAACTAAAGCAGTCTTCACTACTTTAAGATTAATGTTAGCCCTACCATAAGCTTTCTGTTTTTCAAGTATTTGTATACTATGGATACTATAATATTACTTCTCAGGGTCAGATTTCTCATGTCAATAAGTAATAGGAGTAACCTTCTGTGAATTTCATGCCAATGTCTGCAAAATAAAGCTTTTTCTCTTTTTTTGGTGTCTTAATTCAGAGTGAAAAACCTCAAGCCTACATTTTCCTCAAAAAGTTGATGAGCATAGTTCACAAACTCTGAGGAAAAAAAAGGTCACAAAACTTTTTTTTTTGCAATTATTCTTACCTATTATAAAGAATTAGCATATTACAGTATACAAATAAAATGTGTACCAAGTCCCTCACTCACTCTTTGTGGGGAATTTCAAATATGCCTTATTGCATTTGTGATTTACAAATGAAATACTGCCAAGAAGTCCCTTGTGGTGCACATTATTTGTCACTCACAGTGACAAATAGGTTTGGTCTGTCATCACCCAGTGTAGTGACAAATGGGTTCCTGAAAATCTTTGAGACAACTGAAGTGCCAGGGAGCAGTGCTGAAATTTTTGCAGTCAAGAGAAATTCATATGCTTGCCCCTGCTGAAGGTAGCTCATATTTGCAATTAAGAAAAAAAAAAAGAAAATAAAAGAAAGCCTATAGTTAGATCTATAGTTAGATCATTCCATTAGAATTACATTTTGACACTTTTAAGATACTCCAAAGTTTGCCTACATTTCTTTTTACCCCAGAACATGATTCTGACATCTTGTTTGGTTGTAGGCATACATCAAATACACCCATCTTCAAAAATATTTTTAGGGAAGCTCCATCCCTGTGGGAGTGTTACAGAATGAAAGCTTAGAAAATAAAAGCAAACTTAAATTTCCATTAAAACAATGAAATGTCTAAAGAGCCTCATGATGATACTCATAAGGAAAATATTTTAAACACAAATGGAGATATAGATTTTCTTGGAAAACAAAAAGCACATTCATTTATACAACCTAGTTGGAAAAATATTTCTGCAATATGATCTACTAGCAGCAGCTTTCCAGCAAAGTTTCTGAAACATCACTACTTCAAAAAAAATATTTCAGAGACAAGATATGATTATTTCTACTGCAAAGACAAACTGATCTTCTTGTGCTTCCTGAAAAAAAACACCATTTCAAGAAGAACTATTGGATTCTAATTGCTTCATATCCAACTACAATGCTGTGTTAAATATTCTGTAAATATTTTTATTCTGTCAATAAACACTGAAAAGAGACACTCACTTATCTGATACATTCCAGTGTGATTTTCTGGTAGATGAAAAACACTCAGTTATTAAAAAATGCAAGATTGATTAGTTTTTCATAAAAAGATTGAACTAATGAATAACTGTTTTCTTTAAAGAGCAATTTTAGAATTATGTGGTTTGCTTTGAAGAATCTCCATGGGTCGTCCTCATCTTCAAAAAGCACAAAAACAGCTAAAAACACATGAAATTTTACCTGCACTTAGAAGCTGCATCAGCTAATCTACCTTCATTTGTTGTAGCAATTTTAATTTTTTTTTTATTTTATACTAGTTTTATTCTAAACTGCAACAAGGTATCAGCACTTTGGTTTTAGCCAGGTTTCTGGACCGTTTCAAAAATCCTACTCTATTCTGCAATAAAATTGCAAGGTCCTAGTGCATAGTGAAATACATGGATTCGACAAGAAGGGAATTACCTAAACAAGACTGTCCTGGAGATACTAATATGAAAGTGTGATGGTATTCTGATTTTTTAAAATTTATTCCTTTTTTTGAAAGAAGTTTGTTCTCGCTGAGTTTTTTGTTTCATTGTAATTCCCATTAAATTTCCTGGTCTTTTATTCCAATTTAGAAATTTATTATCTCTAGGACATCCTTTTGCCTCTGCCTGGAGAACAGAAGTGCACTCATACCAGCCAGGACATGGAACTGAGAATAAACTCTGCCACAGAGAGATCTTGAAATAATCAGAGAAAACTCCTGCATCACCTCCCCAACACCAAGGGCAGCATCTCAATTCCCAGTTTTACAACCACAGCAGACTCCATAAAAATCAAAAAGCTCACAGTGTCCCAGGCAGGTAACACTGAGACAAGAGAAGCTGATTTGCTTCCCAGTATCCCCTAATGCAAATCTCCTGACTTCCACTCATTTTTGTAAATCTATTCATCAGCATTCATCAAGAATTTATGTTTTCTGCCAACATAATGGATTCCTCCCCCAGTTTTTTCCCACCTAATGTTCAACAGTAGCACTGGGAAACACAACTACTCACTTTTGACCTCCAGTTTGAGGCTTGGAACACACACATTTAAGAAGTGGGAACTTTTGTGCATTTTTAAATGCATTTTGCAGTTTGTTTAGTTTAAACGCTAGGACTTTATAAATATTCATGATCCATATAATATATAGATTGCTTCAAGAGTTATGTGATCTGTTTAGTTTTATTTAAATTTTTAGATTGCACTAGAGAGATGTTTCTATTTTGTTTTGTCCGCTTTCCCTGATTAGTCCCTGAGCAAAGTATTACCACATTGTATTCATTAAAAGTTTACTGAAACACAGAACCTTGACTCATTTTTAAATTAGCTTAGAGAAAACAGCAGAAAAGTGATTACCAAAATGCAAATCAAGTTCCATCCAAAAAATGCAGGGATTTTGTCACAAAACAACATCTAAACTAAGCACTGACTGAGAGAAAAGCTGATACTTCTACTGACTACCTGCACAGCTTTGGCCAAATTGCTTATGTGACATATCAGTTCACCTGGTAAGAGGAAAACCTTTGTTATGGTCACAGAGACAGAAGCAGTGAACGTATTTCAAAGATCATTTTAAAGCCGAGTACATAACATTGATTAGTTTTACCAAGTTTTGCATTCTTCCCAGCTTTGATTTTATTGCCTTCTTTGTGTATTTCTGACCTGATTAGGGTGAACCCCCCTCCACGACACCTTTGTTCCTGCATTGCTGATGACTCTGACAAGTAACCCCTTGTGTATTATCTTTATTCTTGGTTATTAAGAAAGCAAATATAAATAAGCTCAATGATCCATTTAAAATTCTGGCATCACCCAAGATATGCTTCTACTGGAATCATAGTTTACTTTATCCTTTAAAATCTCCATGGGACAATGACATCAGGATATTTCTTTCCAAAAATACCATAAAACAGAGAAGCACAAAACAAACCATAACAGTTCCTCCTGGCATGATGTTTAGTGGGATTTCTTTTTCTAAGCCAGTTAAAGGGCCTTGAGGGATTCTTACAAAACTCTTTTCACCTGATTCACCCTTTAACCTCTATCCTGTATGATCACAGCATTCCAAAATATTTCTGAATCCTCAAACACTACACAGAGCATGAGAAAGTATAGCAATTTTGGTCATGATCACAAGCTTGTTAGCCTGTCCCTTCTTCCCTCTGTCACCATTACTCTGTGAGCACCCAGAATATCTACTGGAAAAGGCAAGTCAGGGACTACAAAGGAAGAGATTTATGGCAGAGAGGGTTAGCCACAGGAAGGACATGAATGCTGGATGTGGCACACAAAGAGCCCATATCTGAGCACATACTTACATCTGGCATGCAATTTTCAGGCACAGTTTCAACCCATATGACCCCCTACAAAACACAATCCTTATTTTGAAACCACGTGATACAGCTCTGGTTTTTACCTCGTAGCAGATTCAGAGATAAAACTCTGGACTAATATCCTCTACCCCTTCCTTGAAAAAGAGACCCTATTTTTGCCAGTAGAAAAAACAAACTCTATAATATAGAATAAAGATGTATGAAAGTAAGAAAGATAATTTTTCTTTGTGCATGATACACTAATATTTTTGTAAGATATGTTACAGTAAAAACAATTAAAAAGTTATATAATATTTTTACTTTTCTTAACACGAAGAGACACAGGAGTCCAGACAATGAGTTACCATTTAGGATTTATAAGTAAATGACTGGTTTAGATGCTTTTAATATAACTTTTTTTTTAAATTAATATTAGAAGTGGAAAATCCTTAAAGCATCACAATTATGTAAAAGTGGAATAACTATTTTTTTAAAAATATGCTTTGGAATTTCTGGGTGTTTTTTGTTGTTGCTGTCTATTTGCTTGGGTTTTTTGTTTGTTTCTTTCTTTTCGAGGTTCCATAAAGTGGTTTTTTTTTTTGTTGTCTGTTCACTTTTGAATTGTTTTTTAGGAAACCATACACTGATTAAGATAACCACTTTGTAGAGCAGTATGCTTTCTTTTTGAGTATCTTATACCAATAAAACTTTTTTGAAAGCTCAGTACAATTTTTCAATAACTCTCATTGCTAGACTGTCTGTTCAGCCCCATATATTCATTCTCTTCCTATGCACATTTTGATGCAGTTCAGTTGAATTAGAATGACAGAGAAAGTAAAGTTTAGGCTTATTCAGGCCTTTTGCTCTCATGGAAAAGGGAACTTAAGATAGAATCATGTCCTATGTCACAGTCTTTCTGATATAGAAATCTTTATGACTATCAAACACCATGTGGTTACAGTGATCTTTATTTCTCAGATTCATGGAGCCCAAGTTTACATCACTGTAGCCATACTGTTTTCATGGAGACAGTTAGATAGGTAAATAGATAGATAAGGAGATAGATAGATACAGATACCTTCAGCATAGATAACCAGATTCTAGGTAAATTGTTGAGAATTAGGTACTTTTGCATGCTTGATGCCACATATTATTTACATGCATACAATTAAAACCACACCTTACAACACTTAAACTCTCTACCTAATCCCCATTCAACTTTCAAAAAAATTTTCCCAAGCAGACAGAAATAAATAATGGAGTTGCTGTCTGATAATGGAGACTTTCTGCTGATATGAAAAAAGGATAATTATTAAATCTCATACAGTCTGAGTTACATCCACTCCTATTCCACAGCATGAAAACACACAAAGTCTTTCACTCCCCTATGATTTTTGATTCATCTAAAACAAAAAAAATGAAGATCAAAAAAAGGCAATGTTTTCATACTTCCATTCCATTCTACTCCTCTAAGGACTAGATTCAGAACTCCTTGACACAATTCTGATTAAATAAGATTGTTTAACTTAATTTTGCTTTAATGTGCCCTCATTTGTAAAACTCTTTGAGATTTTTCATAAATACCAGTGACTGGCTGAGAAGATGCCACAGTCACGAGCAAAGCCTGCAGGCAGGCTGGAGATGTACATGTGCAGTTCTAATTTTACATATAGTGCAGGTCCATATCTAACAATCCTGATTCTACTAATTCAGAGGGAGTCCTGGAAGCTGTCAGCAGTTATAGATCCATTCCAAACCACTAAAAAGGCTTAAGAGGGATCAGGCAACAGGGACTTAAAAAATCTCTTATGGCAGTAATAAGTGCAAATTAGCTACTTGCCTTCTTCATAGGAAAAGCAGGTGACTTTGTATACCAGCAGACACAAATTTAACTTGGTCTAATTTCCCCCATCCCTCAAAGAACATTAATTCAGCCAGAGAGACACCATCACTGAAACTTGAATTTTGCCCCTTCTGTTCCAAAATAATAGAAAGGTTGGAGTGCCTAGGAACTTAAAATTACAAATATTATGCACAAATTATGCACAACAAATTAAATCTTAAAGCCAAAGTGCTGATCTAATATTTTATTTATTACAGGAGAGACATTCTGGGTAAAGGTACTGCAGGCCTACAAAGAGCAAAGTGGCTCTTAAACATCATAGAACAGGAACTGCAGGAATATTGGTCCCCTAAAGAAAAGTCAGAGAAACTAAGCTGAGACACCCACAATAAGAGATGGGGTCATTGTGATGCTTCAGTAACATTAAGAAAAAAAATAACAAGAACAAAACCCTAAAATTTCTAATGGCACAAGGCTGAACTACTGGTAAGTGAGGCTCATTTAGGTTATCTGAGTTGTCTCTAAGATGTAGAATAACCCTCACAGATGCAACACATAGAACTCAGGTTTATTTTTATTTCATTTTAATACACCAAAATTAGGAATTTTATTAAAAGCAATTCTTCGGGGATGGGAAAGCCAAAGACTGCATACTAGGATTTGTTAGTATATCATGTAATATCCTTTTTTTTATGATTATTGTGTCAGAATTCCTAGCTGAACTCGGGCACAGCACCCTCTTAACCCTCATCATACAAGGATATAATTTTTAAGCAAATGATAAGTGCTTATAGACTGTAAATGGCTACAACAGACAAGAAAACTGGCAAGCTGAAATTCCTTAGTGGCTTGTTGATGACTACAGTTAAGCATTGCCTTTTCTTAACTACATTTTTTTACCAATATCAATACTGTGTTAAATCTAATCCATGGGGAATTTACATGGCTGAGATAACATTGATTCAAACCTCTAATATCTGTTATTGAACATTGCACTAGGGACTATAGAGACTATATATTTTTCTTGTGCTGCAATAGGAAAACCCACGCAGTTTGGACAAGCTCTGGGGGAGGAAAGGGAAGCCTATACCAAAATAAGGAGGCATAGTGTCTATTTTATTAGTCAGTGTTCTGTATTGGTCACATACACTTAAAGGTTTCATTACTTAGAAATGAGGCAATCCCTCTCTTTCTAGTTTCATTCAAATGCAAACTCCATTTTAATATGAAAATAAAGGGGAAAAAAACAAAAACAAAACAAAACAAAAAAAAAACAAAAACAAAAACAAAAACCCCAAAACAAACAAACAAACCAAAACCACAAACAAACAAACAAAAAAAACCCCAAACAAAATAAACCAACCAAAATATTTTTAAGTGACAGTCCTGTTTGGTAAAGAAATAGTCATTATTTTCTGTGATTCACACAACACTTCATTATGACCAATATCATTGCCTGGCACTTCAGTAAATTAAGTAGATAGGCCTTTAGTTGTTTTTATACATGAGTCCTTTTTAATAATTTTATTTTACATACATCATGGGAAAAACTCATATCACTGACTTAAACACTGCAATTTTTGTATAGTAATAAAACTCTTTGGAAAAATAATCATGACTCAAGTAGCTCTTTCTTATAATTTATGTAGGTTTTCACTAAGTGACGGAATGAGGAATTGGTAATTAATTTTTTAAAGATTGAACAGAGACTGAAGAAAACTTAATGAAATAATTTAGGACTCATCATGGTAATGCTGTACCTCTCAACTAGGTAGCAGAAATAATGTAGTGATTCCAGGCAGCTGCCTGAGGGAATGAGGTTTATTAACTATTGTTTGTTTCACTACAGGTGGCCACATTCCTGCCTTTGTTTAGAGCTCTTAAAGTTCCTGCTGATTTAAAAGGCAGAGAATAAAATATAGGCTAGGTCAAGTAGCATGGAGGAATGGAGAATGGTGTAGTCAGCAAGGCAAATTTGGTGGAGTCCAAGAATGTCAGGAGTGGACATGTGTAACACAAATGGTCCCACCATAGGAGCATGAAGACAACAGCTGTCTGCTGTAGAGACAAATTATTTTCATTGAATAGATTTGGCTGGGTTGCAACTACTGTGAGAGAAGGAGAAAAAAAAATAATTCCAACTCACATTTCATCTTTGCCACTCTCTTTTCATCTCTCAAGCTTCACAACTTTTAAGTTTTATCCTCACTTCCAAGCTGTCAGTGATATATTATAAAACTAATAGCTTGAAGTGTTTGGCTACCTGGGGTCATAAACCCAGCAGGTCAGCAACAGAAACTGTTGGGGGACTTTCTATGGCTTTTGCTGGAATTAAAACAAAACAATCAGGAGGAAAGCATCATGGGTACAGCAATAACTTATTAGTTCTAACACACATATCCCTGCAGATCACAGCGACCTCAATCTGCTTAAAAAATGGCTTCCTTGGGCCAGCCAATCTTTCTATTAAATAGGTTGGTCTTCCCTGGAGCCAAGATCTGCCTCCTTCTGCATGGCTTATTGTAACAGCACAGGCAGTATTTTTTGCTCTGACAATTTTCAAATAAAAATCAGTCCTATAAAGGCTGAGATTGTTTATTTTTCCTTAGGGCATTCAGTTGTTCTGATTAGGGACAGAGCAGAAGCTGGATATTAAAACAGCAAAGATATTCTGAACCTGAGGTGTTAGTATTAGTTTAATTAATGATAGAGCAAGCCATATAAAAGAAATTAAACCATACAGTGCATAAGATGTGCAGAAAAGGATACACTGTGTGACCTGCCAATAAAGATCACTGTGATAAAGAGAAAGGTAGTAGGAAAAACATCCCACATAACTCCAGAGTAGCAAAATGGGGGGGAAGCAGCCCATTATAATTTTTGGCAGTAATATCCAACATGATCTCTGTGTAGCTTTATTCAAAAGACACATTTTTAGGATATGTGAAGTTTATAAGTTACTAGCAAAACCAAAGGTACTCTGTAAACATCCCATAAAACTCATCATCTTCCATAATTACAGAAACACCAAAACAAGTAAATGCATCAAACAAAATACACATTCATTCCAATTATATGTACCTTTTTTCCTGGAGCTTCTGGACTGCAGAGGAAAAAAGACCTCAGATTACTCACATGTTGCAAACTGTGGGGACATGTCTCCCCTGACCATCATGAGTACAAGCTCTCCTATTTATATGACATCACCTGATGGTCATGGTTAAAACTTTAGTCAGCCTTTGAGGCCATTAAATGGCAACTCTGAGCTTCTTTCCCAGACTTGGATCTCCTCATAGCTGTGCTTACACAATCTTGACTTCAAAAGCCTTCTTTCAGTCACAGGAGTTTGCAGCTCCTTTTTATAACCTCAATGGATGAACATCAGCTCCTTGTTCTATGCCTCAGTGATAATTACCTGGCATCTGCATGCAGAGTTCAAGCACCTGAGAGCAGAATGTCTGGAGAGGAGCCCTGTGTCCCTGGAAAGGGTCTGCAAGCCTGCCCTGTTACTAACATATTATGCACATTATCAGGCTTCCTGCTAGATCCCAATATTTTAGGCTAGATTACATAAATGTCAGAATGTCATTCTCCTGCTTATGAATTATTCAGAATAATTTACAGTAAAGCTATTATTAGCACCACTGTGACCTGAAAGTATTTTAGTTTTTGAAAGACTCTAAATGAATTTACCTCTCTTTGGATGAATGTTTCTGTGATTTTCATAAACATCACCACTCACATTTCATGAAAATGTTAAATAGCAAAGACAGCAAAAAAGCCTGTTTTGTACTGGTGGTGTACATAAAACTGTACATGAATTACTAAACCATCTGATTTTTAGAACAGGATAACCAGAAGGTTGTTTTGATTTTGCATTGGTCCATGATCTTTTTGTTGCTTTCTGGGAAAAAGATATGTTTGTCTTTAAGAATAATGTTATGCAAGGCATCAATATGTATCCAGGAGCTAATTGAATGCTTTAAAATGCTTCACCTTTTCTAATCCCTAGCACTGGTTGTAATTGCCGTGACTAATCCCAGCCTGTCACTTGGGATTATTTCTGCTTCCTAACAGACTGAATCCTGAGCATTCAAAGAATATTCTCAACTCATTGGATATTTATATTAACAAAATTATTTAGCTCTATAATTGACCCAGGCTCACAAACTCAGAGAAGCTTTCTGTTTTTTGACTTCAGAGACCAAGTTTTGGATCCTTTTAACAGCTGGGTTTAAAAGCATTATTAGGGTGGGGGGAAGAAAGTGACAGAGGGGAAAACAACACAGAAAGAGCAGTGGATGCATCTTTTATGAACCTGCTCCATGGGAACCCAAGACAATCCAAAGCAGCAGAAGATAAACACTTTTTCCATACTATTACTGAAGAAGGTACAGGAGGAGGAGAGGTCGAGAAGTTTTGTAATTGTACAAAAAGATACCCTTAGCACACAGTTAAAGAAAATCCTTTTCCTGGCAGAAAACTCCGCACCAAACCAACTGAGGCCAACTTCAAATTACATGTGAGCAAAGTAAAAACTTCTAGAACATTTCCAGCCGACTGCATGAAATGGTAAAGCAAAGAGCTATAAAATGAACTGGCAGCTGTCACCTTAGCTGTTTTCAAGTACGAGTCAATAGTCCATCACAAAGCAAAGAACTGTAGATTTTTTTTCCTTTTTAATAGACTTTCTTTTCCATGATTAGCAGCAATTAACAGACTGAAACACTGAAACAATCTATCAGTCTAAGGAACAAAATAAAGATTAACAGAGCACCCTGCCCCTCCTCTTTTTTTGCTTTAACTTTTCCTCCTAACATTTTAAAAATATGTGTTTCTGGAATGTTTAATCAATTCTAGTTATTCACAGAAATAAGGAAATTCTCATCCATGTTATAGAACTTCTCATATTGCTTTTACATTCCTTGAGAAAAAAAAAATTACCAAGAAAACTAGTACATAAAACCCCTGGAAATCACCAGCAGCCATACAAAAATAGTTTGAAGGCTTTGCTATAACAGCAAAAACCACCACAGATGCTGCATATTCATATGCAGTTTACATCTGTAATTCCAGGCAGACTACTACTGCTGCTGCTGCTGCTGCTGGGAACTCATTCTGGATCAAGAAAACAGTTTCATGTCAAACCCTGCTATTTCAAGCACAGGTATGATGAAGAACCTCTATATTTTTAATTAAGACCTGTTCTGAAAAGCTGGTTCCAGTAATAAGTCTTTTTATGCATGTATATGAATTTCTGCAGATTCAATGAAATTGAGAAAAACAGTTTTACACTTTTAATAAGCCCCGAACCGTAAGTGAAGGAGCTTCACTAATAATAAATAAAGAACAATAGCTTGAAAAAACTTGAAGACAAAACCTGAGAAATTCAATTTGATCCAGAGTGCTTCCTGTTATTTGGGCATGAAACAAGAGGCGAGAGAAATGCAGAGTGACTGCCATGAATCATCTTTACTGTGGTTTAGAGACTAAGCCATGCATCTGGCAAGCAAGGAAGAAAGGAATTTTATGAGGGTGGCAGAGAAAACACAAAGCAATATGAAAACAATAGACAGACATAATTTAATAAGGTCATATTATTAAATAATTGAAACCTACTCTGTCGCTAGGAGTCTCCTTCAGTTTACTGCAAATGTGCCACAGTTTCAGGGCAGAGGAGGAGATGAGGGACAGCTGCAAATAAGACAAGTTATGATATCTGTAATTTTTCCAATGTACAGTCATGAATCTGAAAGAGGATAGATCTGACCTAACAGACCTTTTTTTTTTGTATGAGAAATGAAACAGGAAGACATTGCTACATTTCTGTAAGGTGGCTGATTGATTTTACACCTGTTACATCCCAAATTTAACATTGGCAGGCTTAGTTATTGCAGTGGCAGTGAATAGAACTTGGTCAGAGCACTCTTAATATCTGGCAAGAAATGTATGCAGTAAATCAAGCACTCCAGCTTGACAAAAGAAGAGTTGGGAACCTACAATCTTTTCATACAAATGAACAAGAAAAAGAAATTTATGAACAGGAGAGAAATATTCATCTTTGGAGGAGGGCAAATAAATTAGCCCACACAGTATGAACTTGATGGAAATTCTGTATTTAGGGTCATCCTAAACACAAAATAATTTAGATGTGTTTTGGTAAGTGAAGATTATGCTCTTGATACTTAGTTGTGGGTGTCTGCCTGAGTCATGCTAAACCCTATCTCTCCTAGGACACATAATATGGTAAAATCTATTGCACTAAAAGAAGAAACAATCTCTGTCTCTCTCAGTCTAGGGAGCTTTTAAATGTTACAAGCTTTAGAAGGCATCTACATTTGCCTCAGGGTTTCACAGTATTCACTTTTACTTGGGCCTGGAAAAATACTCCTGTGAACTGTTCCACCAAAACATCTCAGCTTTGAGTGCTGAAAATTAATCACCTGGCTAAGTACTTGACTAGGTTCAAGTTTCATGTTTACTGTAAGTATTTGAAGTCATTAAAAACACAGCATGAATGAAAAACAAATATATATGATGTTCTGTAGAGAGTTCAGTTCCATGAAAATGTAAATGCTCAGTGCATAGATAAGATGATTAAAAATGGAAAAGACAGCTTGAGCCTAAATACATATGGTAACTACACAGCAGTCACTGACAATGCTGCATCTATTTTACAGAACATTTAAATCAGCAAAAAGCCAAGATACATTATTTAAATTAGTCTTTATCAAAGAACGTATCTTGAAATTTCTATGGAAGAATAATATCAGCTGGAGTATACTTTAGAGATTGTAATTGGACTTTGTCCAGAAAAGGCTAAATAAATTGAAATATGTTTTATATCATTATGCATATTCTTTTGTGATAAAAATAGTTTTATATTTTGTAGCAGTTCAAAAAAATCTGCAACAAGGGAATAATAATAATAAAGGAAAAGAAGCAATCAAAATGAGAAAGGGGGAGATTTCTTGTATCCTTCTGCAAAAGAAGTAACAAATTACTTCTGTGAATAATTTCAAAGACTTGAATAAACTGCATGCATCTCCCAGATGGCTCTCAGAAAGAAATATTAAAGAATTGTCTGAAACACTTGCAGAAAACATATAAGACTTCTCTTTTTTTAATCTCAAACATAAAAATGTGTGAACTACAATATTTACTGACACAGTTTTATCAGATAACCCTGTCAGAGAATCCTACAATAGCATATCAAGAGTCTATAGTCCATGAAATTTCCTCAGCAAACTGAAGATCCTTTCCAACATGTATATTCCTTCATACACTGTTCAACAAGAATAGTTTCTTAACAAGTTTTTAAGGATTTTGAACAGGGCAAGATTTAATACCTGTAAACCAGATGCAATCTGCCTTCACCCATTTCAAAATCACTTACAAAAAGGGCCAATTTCACTGCTGTATGACAGTGGCACTCTGTCTTGCAAGGGAGCAAAAACTTTTTTTTCATTTGTTATACATACACAAGCAAATGAAAAACTTAATCTCAGAAGTGTTTAAAATCATGTTAGCCATGAGTTTTTTAACTTCAGCATTTATAACTCAAAATAAAGATAAATATATATTAAACTTTACAGACATATATTTACATTATTTATAAACATTTATAAATGTTTCATAAAGCATTTGGAAGTACATTTTATATGCAGCCACAGACACCTTGCATCTCCACATATTCTTTGTCTTTGGTTGACAGAGGCAAAGGCTTTTTAATTTTGCTACATTATTTTGCATTAAAAAGTTATTTAAGTGCAGCAAATAGTCTTCTCAAAGACCACTGGATTGGGACTTGTGTCTTCAATCTAGACTGGAAGTTAATTCTGAAATTGTTTCTGAGCAGAAGATGAGTTCAAGAAGAAGGCAGGCTGCTATAGATTGTACTAGGATGAGACCAAAGCTGACATTTAACGACTTGAAACATTTATTAGGAATGGAAGTGAATTTGATTTTTTTCTTTATAAGTGATTTTTTTTTTTTAAGTATCTGGGTCACCTGGAGGCAGGAGAGGGCAGGAAGGCACCAGTCATGGGGAAAGACACAGACTGAGGTACCAGGGAGGGTGACAGAAAAAACAGTTGTTGAGTTGGGGTAGATTCTGGTCCTATAATATTTTATCTTCTGGTTCTGCCAGCAGCCTAGGAAAGAGGCTTTTTTCTTTGCTCATGTATGGTCTTAAGAATGTAAAATCAAGTATCTGCATCAAAAACATTTCTAAAACTACAGCTATAACAGCATAACTTTACATTTCTGTGTGCCTTTCCTTCTTTTCTCTCCTTTCTTTCTTTTCCTCTAAACATAAACACAAAAACCTCAAAGCATCCATATAAATAGCACACACAAATGCACTTGGGTGCTCATTCATTACTCACCCTGTGTCTCATTTTCTCACCTCAATAGGAGATATGAGAGCTTCTTAGATAGCAGCCTGTGTTGTCTTCTCTTTTTGGATCCCTCTGATATGTGTACACCCATACACAAAGGAATGGCAGAGCTGCTAAAGATTTCTTTTCTACTATTTTTAACTCTGAATTAAAAGCTGTTCTAAATGAATTGCTGAGTCTTATTCCCATAGGGATGCGTTTTTTACATTTATCCTGCTCTTGAACTTTTTCATGCCAGCATGGTTAGTGAAGCAGTGTTTCTTGTGGGGAAACCAACGCTTTTTCAAAATGTCCATTTTTACAGGACATAGAATATGCCATTAGGTTACTTGAGGGATTAATAAACTTCAGAATTACTTGCCTTGTCTACAGTGAAGTGGCATAACGACCTCACTGCTGCATTTTTTTTTCCTGTAAAGAGGGGTATTAGAAAACACACTGGAGAGAAATGAATACATGCCCTAAGCCCCTAACCAACACTTACAGTGTACCTGAGAGCATATTAGGAAAATAAAGAAGAATCTTCAATTTACTGACTTAAAATGATTTTTTCCCCTCTTGTCTCTGTGGACTTCAAAACTGATTCTTGAGGAGCTTAAATTACATTTTACATGCAAAGCTTAAAACCTAATTTACCATATTCCTATCAGGCAGCAGATAAAGTCTATAGCACAGTGGTAGATAGCAGTTTCCAAGGGCAATACCTATGCCCAAAGCTTTCAAAAGCTATAACATGGAGGATACAATAGAGGAGGTGATACACATCAGACTACTTGTCCCTGGACCCTCTCCTTTCAGCTTCGGGCTAGCTATGTATCTGATTAATCTGAAATCCTCTCATCCCCTCGAGAGTGTCACAGGCACTAACATATATGGATTGCTGCAACCTCCTTTCTCTGCCAGTGCCACAGTTATCTCAGTTCAGGGACTCTGAAAGAATCACAGAGGGGATAGATAACTATATTTAAGCCTTAAGAATTGCCATCTTTGTGAGGGCTAGCCTCACTTTCCCATCACAGATAAAAGGGACACGGCAGCTTCTTCTGAGACAAACAAAATTGCAAGGACCAATAAGGTAAAAGCTGGAATAGCAGAAAAAAAAATGTACAGAGATGTCTTATAAAAGCACAGAAGTATTGAAAGCATAGATAACTTCCTGAAGCTGGCAGCTGTAGTTCAGTGGAACCGTGCCAGCCTACTCCAGCTGAGCATCAGGCCTGCACTCTTCACAAACAGAAATAAACATTTTATTAAATCAAACCTTCTCCTTGCTGTGCTTTTACACCTAAGAACTTTTCCCAGCAGGCAACACCCTGCTAATGCTGCATAAAGCATTTTAGAGACACATTTCCTGGGTAGTTTTTGCCTGAGAGGAGAATCTTCTCTCCCTGGTCTCTCATCACTCTAAGCACCTGGTGCCACTGCAACAAGCACCTCATGCTTTGTATTTCTCTGTGTATTATTAGTGTTACCTCCATCACTGGTGAAGGCCTTAACCATCTTTCTAATAGCAAACAATCAAAGGGCTTGGACTTTTTTTAATAGCATTAAAATTAATGCTGTGAAAATCAAATTAATTCCTATTTCCACCTTTTGAGTAGCAGCCTGCCAAAAAATCACAAAGCTGATGTGTTTCAGCTTTCACGGTGGCCCTCCTCCTTCTGAAGTTTAGTTTCCAGCCCATATACAATCTGTCATACTTTGATCCTTCACAAAAAGATGACAGCACAACGAGGTGTTCCTCCACATCTCAGCTGTAATTGCTCAGAATTTTGCTAAATCAGGAGATCCTCAGTACCTGTCAGGCCAAAGCCAGGGCAGGATGCTGTGACAAGGGTCATCTGTTTCTCTCTGACTGCTTGGTATTAGCACAGTAGAGAGTCTCACATTACTAGATGTGCTGCATTGGCAGAGAGATAATAAAGCTTGCTATAGATTCTGGAATTCCCTTCGGGTTTCAAGTAACAGACTTGCCAAAAGTGGTTCACCTTATTTTTAAATATTTTATGGCTGCATAAAAAGTGCCAGATGCTGCTCAGAAACTGGACCTAGAGCTAGCCACTCAATCAGCAGAAAAAGGAAATTGAAACAACTTTTCTTTAGCAGCTGCCAATATAAAAGGAAAAGTCTAAACAAAACAGTTATGCTCATGATACGATTTGGGCTTAGAGCCACAGCTAAAGTGACACAGGACAT
Organism: Chloebia gouldiae; assembly: GCA_003676055.1. Lineage (NCBI taxonomy): Eukaryota > Metazoa > Chordata > Aves > Passeriformes > Passeridae > Chloebia > Chloebia gouldiae. The sequence goes on from QUSF01000016.1 coordinate 9,069,522, forward strand.
TTTCCATTCAATTTGAGGTGGCAGGTACTGTATTTTACATACCACAGATTTATTTTCAAGTCAAGACAGCTTTCTCCTTGTGTCAGTGGAATAGATGCTTGACCACCTGTTCTCAAAATTGATGTGTCCCACTAAAGAAACAGGCTCATTATCTACCATGCAGAAGATATGCCATATTAGAGGTAAACTTGGAAGAGGAAGACAATGTGAAGAGAGACAGCAAAATAATTAGCAGCAAAGTGAAGACAGTAAATTTAATGTTTCTATATTTTGTTAAACATTTGATATGGTGCCCCACAAAAATTTATTTGCAAGAAATTAATTCAATATTCACTCAGAAAAAAAGCATTGTCACATTAATGAAAATCTGTCTAAATTGCTCTGAGATGTGCATGATAAATGAGAACCTTTTGAGGATTGAAGTGTAGGACAGTTATTTGGGGGTACTACAGGCTTTCTGTCAATGTGTTTGCTTTCATACATTGACAGATAAAGGCAAAAGTAAAGAATTTAGTTTTCAGTTCTGAAAGGTATTGCATTGCAACAACAATATTGTTGGGAAGCATGACAAGAGGGTGACTCTAAACATATGATTGATAGAAAGCTAAAATTTCTTTTCAAAAAGATGCATGAGATGGTTATGTGAATGATAATGTTAAATGCAGTGTTTTAGGTGATACCATAGACAGAACAATTTCACCTAGAGCTGGGACGATAGGTATCGTATAAAATTGGAATACTGGGAGTTAGATATGGAAAAAAAAATATTCCCTAATTTCTGAAGATGTTTAGGTTACCAAAGCCCAACAGGGAGAGAGGAGGGGGAGGTTGAGGACTGGGTACCCATCTGAGGGACCTTAGACATTATAAAGCTCATTGAAAAGAATTATTAGGACTAGATAAAATGAATCAAAAAATTATAGTCAGAAAAATATATAATGAAAAGCAGAAATTACATCATTTGCAATGAGACACAGTCCCTTGTCAAAAAAAAAAAAAAAACCAAAAAAAGGTATTAAAAGCTTTTCTCTAAGAAATTCCTCCTCTGAACAGATTTGTACAGAGAAAGCACAAAAGCCATTGGAGTTATTATAGTTATGCTGGGACTCAATCCAACAGGTAAGGAATATTGCAATATTGGTAGCTACTGTTCAACTAGGGAGAACCAGGAAGAAACTCAGAGCATTTAAGAATCCACAGGAAATATAAAGAACAAACTGCAATAACTTCTGGAGTTTATTTCAAACTCCCAAAGAGCACGTAACATTGAATAACAATCTAAAGTACTTTTACAATACCAGACAACTGAAATGAAGAAGTCTCATTCAAAATATAAAATACTTTCTTAGATGAAAAATAAATTTGCTCTGACTGAGTGAAAGTCTGAACCAGTGATCTACTCCCCCATATTTTGAAGACAGGTTCTAGATAGAGTATCAGTTTTGTTGACTGTCTTTCAATGAGATAAATCTGAAATATACATAAAAAATACACTCATGACCTTAACTATACTTAGTTAAAGATCCAGCAATCACCAGCTCTTGTGACATCCAAACTGATAAAATACCAGCTTATATATGTCACATATACTATAATATATTCTGTTGCAAGGCTAAGATAAAAATACTGAACCTGTTTTCAATAAATTCACAAGGACTTATGGCTTCTTTTACCTGGTATATTTATTAGTATGCCTAAAATTCAACACAACTAAAGAATATGCATATTCATTGATTATCCAGCCATAAAGTTATTTGCCAATTCATTAATATTGAAAATAAAATGGCGGGAAATCTATCTGCAGTAATATATACTATAAGGAATATATATGCAGCTGCAGACCAGACCTCATTCCATAGGCACCATATCCCTAAGTTATCATCTTGTTCAATGGATGGGTAACATCCTACAAAGTTCATAGATCCTACAAGTTCACAAAGATAGCTGACGACTCTATGGTAGCTCCTAGAAACTCTACATTCAGAGTAAGCCCAAGTGAGACACAAAAACACTTGGAAAAATTATTTTAAAAAATTAAATTCCCATCTTTTGTCATTGTTTACGTGGCTGCCTGGGCACATTAGGACCCTAAACCTCAACTAAACCATTCCATCTTTTTTGAACATCTCATTATGGCACTGCTAGAAATGCCATTGCCAACACAAGTGCAATGATAAAATGTAGTCTCAGAAGAATTTTTAAAAATTACTGATGAATGGAAATTACGTTAGCTTTTTGTGGATTTTCTGTTTGCCTTTTTTGTTAGTTTTTGGGGTTTTTTAGCTGATATTCCTTCCTTTCTTGTTCACTCCCACTTGGCAGCTGGAACCATTTGTTCCTTTATATCTACACTCCCCAACCCAGTACCTGCAGTGGGAGATTCATGTGAATATCTGAGGCCTTCGTTTTGAAGAATTTTTATTTCAGTAAATGAAAAAAGGAGCCTTCTGTAGTTTTTCCTCTCAGGAAGAAAACCCAGTAGAGATATAATGCCAATACACTTGGGCAACTTTACAGTGATATTATTTAAGAAAAGAGATCAAAAGCTAATAACCTCTCTAGCTTGGCAAGAGCTTCCAAATGATTGCCTTCTAGACAATTTATCCAGAGAACTGCTGGTACATTGTCCTGGTGGAGAAGAAACCAGCAGTTGGTTTTTGCAGCAAAGAAAGCCTTTTAAGCTCCTACTAGCACTTTTGTACAGAAGAAATGATTAAGTCACCTCCAGGCACAAAAAAATCCTCACAATAAACCAGATGGGATAAAATTAGAATCTGTTATCAAGTCTGAAAAGCTCAGTGTTAATGCTGTAATTGCAGAGCTGAGAACTGCTGTAGAAGGAATTAATACAGCTGCTTTGAATTAAAAATGGTCAAGGAGTACACCATGTGGAAATGCAAAGGTTTAAGAAAATGAGTCCCTCCATAAGAGGAAACAAACTGCAGCATTTCATCTGATGGACAGCAAGTAATTTGATATATAGAAATATTAAACTAGTAAAATGGAATCAATCCAGAGAAGATTGAAGCAGTGGCTTCCATCACTTCTTTACCTTCTACCTTGCAGCAGTTCCAGGATTAAATCCTGCATTTCAAGCTACACCTCTCAAAAGCAAATCCAACAGAATGGGCACAGTCATTGCCAGGGTTTAGAGTGCTAAGTGATGGATTACACACACATTACACCCAGAGTGGGATGCAGCAGTGGAATTTGCATGGACATTTGCAAAGAGGATTGTGGATGTGACTGATGGTGCCTCCTGCCTGTGCCTGGGCAGGTGCTGCCCTTCAGACTCTCCTGATACAGTGCTGACTTTGGAATTTGCACAGCCCATGGTTTTGCTCTGCAGGGTTAAGTGCAACCATTGCCAAGACCCAGAATTTCAGTCTGCATCAAGTGAATGTGCTCTGCTTGCAAAGTAACTCAGCTGAAAAGAGAGATCTCCTCTGGATGTCTCACTAAAGACAGACATTTAGAAGTATTGTGGCATTTCATGAGCAAAATATCTTTAAATGGCCTAAAGGTCTCCTGACCTTAGGTATCTTTATATTAATCTGTATCCATGTGCAAATTGTAATGCAATCAGCAACTACAACAATTTCCAGAAAAACACACTGCATATAAGATTTTCTATTACTACTTTTTTTTTTTTTTTTGATTGGCTGGTTGGTTGGGGGTTTTTTGGGCTTTTTTGTTTGTTTGTTTATTTGGGGGTTGTTTGTCTGGGTTTTTTTTTGGGGGGGGGGCTTTTTTCTTGGTTTTTGGGTTGTTTCTATTGTTGATATTTTTTTTTCTCTGAATTCCTTGTAGGATTTGGTGGGGTTTTTTACTGCACAGTTTATTCATACTTGGAAATGGTAATTTGACAGCAAGATATTTTGGCTGACATTACTCCAAGTTCTACTCTGCTGCCATTGAAGGCATTTAACAGAGCATGACCTGGCCCTATAGTTCTAGTCCATCAAAACACAAACTATATATGTTATTTGAAACAAAAAGGTTGGATGTTTGGCAGTAGGTTTTGAGGCAGAGAAAAAAATAATTTCACAAAGATCAATATACTATGAAACATCTCTATAGAGAAAGGTATTTTTCTCTTCTACTTGATGCAAGTGTAGTCATTATCCATCTGAGACTATACCACTGAGTCATATTCTACTGAGACTATTTATTTTTTCAAGTATCTATCTACTTGATGAGATACATTTTTGTTTTAAAACCTCTCTTAGCAGAAGAGGTAAAATCCTGTCATCTCAAAGACACTGTTCTTGGCTGAAGTTGTAGACCTAAAAAGGATAAAAAATACCAACCCAAAAATAAAACTACACATGCCACTTACTGGATGGAGGTGACCTGGGTCTCATGCCTAAAGATGCCTGCTTAATCTTTTGGAACATCCTGTGGAAAAGATCAATTTTCAATTGACAAGAACATTCAGTGTTGCAAACCTCCCTGCTGGCATACAAAACCGAGGTCATTTATTAAAAAGAATATAATGAATGGCAGGGAAGATCCTTGTAGTTTCATGGACACATACCAAAAAAAAAAAAATGTATCTAATCAAAGACTGCAAATTAGCAGCATGTTAAAGCAGGATGGTTTAGTGTCTGTGGTTACTGACGAGTCACCAGATGCTCAAGATCAATAGATGTTTTGCATATTTTAATTATTCTTCTGGGTTTTTAACTTAATTACTCTTATGAACTTCAGGTAGCTTTGGCAGACATAGTTTACCTTGAGTTTTGCTGTTGTTTCATTAGCTAAAACAAGGTGCCAACATGTTGATGTAGAGTCATGCTTTTATTTCCAGTTGCTTAACTGAGGGCTGGCTGATGATACACAGAGATTCCAGTGTGTCTCCCACAACACAAAGTTATGCTTGGTTTCCTGGCAAATACAGAAAATCTGTTAAACAACAAAAAAAAATTATTTTATAATTTTACATTAATTTTCAGGAACAACAGTTGTAGTTTTGAGGAAAGTGGCAGGGCCTATAAAGAAAAGTTAGTGAAAACATTAAATGTCTGATTCAAAAAGAGGGAGGAAAGAAAGAACCACTTGTGACAACTGTACTTGAATTCAGGGAAGGATTAAATTGTATGGATGTCAAGAGAAAGAAAGAATCTCCTTCCTATTTAAAGGAAGTGTTTAATTAATAGGTGTCAAATCAATCTGTCAAATTACAGCCCTCTCCTTGTAACCCACTCTCTGGAAGTGAATCATTCCTTAGGCTGCCATTGGAGACGTTCCTGCTCATGCTTCTTAAGAAACCCTGGCTCTGCCACCTTCTGCTCTTGCTCTGGCACCACAACCTTTAGTTGCACCCTATTCCAGGTCTGCCTCCTCACAATATTTTGTTGTCAGAGGAGTGGAACATGATTTATCTCAGTAATGAGTTAATAAAAAACTTGCTTTGTACTTTTTAAAGTCTGGAGTAAGTCATATGGGAGCATACATGAAATACAGGTTATGAGCAGCTAACATGAAGGAGAAAATTTACTCCTCACAAAACTGTGTACACAACAATAAATCTAAGTAGAACAGGCTGATTTGTTAAACAGCCACAACCAATAATACGTAACATCAATCTTAAAAATTCTTTTCATAATTATATTGTGCTATAAATTACTGGAAATAAGGATTTAGAATTGGGAGAAAAGATGCCAGAGGAAATAAATCAGATCAAGGATGTTAAGAAAGAAAAGCATAAAAAAAATTCTTAGCAACTCAGATTAAAATACATTTCTCTGTATCTGTGCACTTTGCAATAAACACTTTAAAATGATTGATGGGGATGGGCATTCTATCAACACGTAAAATATTTAAAATTCATAATAAATCAGTCAATCCAGAAAGTGAGAAGGACTCATGTGACATTGGCACTGCTGGTGGTTTTCCCCCCATTCTCATTATTTTTTTTCAGAAATATAGTCTATTTACGTACTTTTGCATATTACAAACATTCATTTTTCATTACATATTATTAGTTGTGCCTAATTCCTGCTGCAGTCAGCATTCTCCTTCAGCTGAAACATGACATTCTATTTACGTGGGTTTCAGAGTTCTTTTTGTCAGGAGGTTTTTCTGTTCATAAATGACACAGATTTTGCATGTCCTAATTCTTCTAGGTAATTTTTTAAACATTCTCTTTACTGTAGATTTGCTGTCATCATGTGTGAATAATTAACTAGAAATCAGTTGCACTTTATCTTTATTGGAGTTTTTTTAGATCAATCTTTTTTTTTCTTCTGGTCCCAGGTTATTACGTTACCCAATAGTTTTGATATATATCACAAAGCAATTTATATTAAGTACATGCAGCTTCAGAAACCAGGGCCTTTTCTGATTTCTTGGTTTCAGTGGTGATTGCTAACTAACAGCTTTAGCATTCATATAGCTGTGCCATCTGATGACTACAAAAAACCCCTTCAAAATATTCATTAACCAAGCCACACAATACACCTGTGAACTAGATTTTTATTGCTTATTGGCAGATGGGGAAACAAAGACACAGAAAGGTTCAATGCCTTATCAAAGCTTTGCAGAGGGGCCCTTTGCAGAGCTGCAAACCAAACAATTGGAACACAGACATACCAACATTTGGTGCTGAACATTATTATTATTATTATTATTATTATTATTATTATTATTATTATTAT